>ML777455.1:1429540-1477077 GCA_009831015.1 Picea engelmannii | reverse complement strand
CATCTTGTACTTGAACATTTAAGTGGGGTAAAAGGAGGTTGCCCCCTCGAAGAGGCTTATTATCTGAAATTATCTCAGTTTCAAGGCGTTGAGTACTTTTCCTAAGGTTTTTCCATGCTATATTGATGTTTGGTTCTTAACATGATATGTGTCGAAACTCATATATAATCAATTGTGTGCATATGATAGGTATACCATATACTTATAAAAATTGAACACCTCCTTTTTTTTAATAAATTGCATCACATTTTTCAAGGAGTGATGAAATAAACTCATGAAATGGCATAACAAATAGATAGGATAACCACTTTTTTTATTTGAAACTAGTGACCTACAAATGTAGAAATTAGGAACCCTGTATTGAGAAGAAAGATTATAATCTTATGTTGTATCAACAAAATGCACACCTCCCAATCATATCAGCCTTCAAGTAATTTTTTAAAATGAGATCCTCTTCGAAATTTAAAGAAAAACAAAACAAACAAACAAACAAACTATAGGGGTTCCCACTTATTAGTTTACTTATAAGTGGGACCCCCTATAATGTTTTTTTTATTATTATTCTTTTTTAATTTCGAAGAGGATCTCATTTTAAAAAACTACTTGAAGGCTGATATGATTGGGAGGTGTGCATTTTGTTGATACAACATAAGCTTATATATATGTATATGTATATGTATGTATGTATGTAGTTGCAAAAATATATATGCCTTGCAATTCTTTGGAGGCTGGTGACTTCATGACGATTTTAAGAGTCAACAATGGTGACTTGACAGGGAAGGCAATATAGTATTGGCTTGAATTCAAATTTTGGTTTTGCGGGTCAACAAAATTTTCTATTATGCACTCAAAGTTTTCCTTTGCTATGGTATTCTCTTTTAAAATAGGGGTGGCAGAAGGTAGAAAAGTAAAAGATGAGAGAGGGAATAGATTTATCACTAAAGTTTAAGCAAAGTGGTTGTAGAGGGAACGATACAAGGTTGCGGACCAGAAGTGATTGTCTTTCTTTATGTTCCAGCTACTTATCAGTACTCAAGCATACTTTTGCAAGCAAGGAAAATTTTTGGTTGTATAGACTTATCTAAATCAGGCTAGAACAAAGTCCACAAAATTGAGAATCAAGCAACAAAGAAATAAAACTGTAGTGAAATGAGAATATAAAGATGCAATCGAAATTCGAGCAAAATCAAAAGTAAAGAAACATAAATGACTAAATAAAGTGCAGAAATAAAGCATACAAGGTTGCAGACCAGAAGTGATTGTCTTTCTTTATGTTCCGGCTACTTATCAGTACTCAAGCATACTTTTGCAAGCAAGGAAAATTTTTGGTTGTATAGACTTATCTAAATCAGGCTAGAACAAAGTCCACAAAATTGAGAATAAAGCAACAAAGAAATAAAACTGTAGTGAAATGAGAATATAAAGCTGCAATCGAAATTCAAGCAAAATTTAAAGTAAAGAAACATAAATGACTAAATAAAGTGCATAGACAAAGCAACGGTACAACCTAAACTGATATTTACATGAAACATTGATTCAAAAAATTGAAACAATTAGTTAGGCTCAACATAATGTTTCAAATGTGAACCATTAGTCGTAAAAGAGAATAATCGCTCTTCAAAATCCTTTAACATGTAAGTATCATTTCTGATGATTAGAGCAATTTTCTAAGCACCTAGCCAGAGTTTCTGGAATTTGGAGTGCTTTCCTTTATCAGCATGTGCGGAGTCTTGAAGAAAGACTTTGTCATTTACTTTAAACTTGACAAATTTAGCATGGTTATCAAAGTACTTCTTGATTGTTTGTTGCCTTTTTTTAAAGTTTTCCAATGCATGATTCCTTTGTTCTTCTAAGGCTAGCATAGCATTCATCCTCCGGAAAATATCAGTAGAATTCAATTCTTCAGTCTGCATAGCTAAACGGAGAGATGTGAGTTCAAGTTCAACAGGCATAATAGCTTCTTGGTCGTATTGAATTTGAAAAGTAGTGTGGCTAGTTCTATTTTTGGTGGTTGTGTGATCAACCCATAATGCATATGTGAGGAGAGTATGCCATTGGAGGATCTTATCGTCGATAATCCTTTTCAAAATCTTGATCAGGTTCTTGTTAGTAGACTCGTCTTGTCCATTTCCCTGAGGGTAATAGGTGGATGGGGTAAAGTGTTTGACCCCAAATTTGTTTTGAAACCGAGTAAACTTTGCCGAAATGAATGTTGATCCGTTGTGCGATATTATTTTGAGTGGGAGACCAAAGCAAGAAAATATATTAGATTCTAAGAAGTTAATAACCTTCTCATCATGTGCGTTCTTAAGAGGGGAATGTTCGGTCCACTTGGTAAAGTAGTCTGTTTTTGTTAGGATAAAGTCTAATCCCCATTTAGAAAATGGGAAATCGGGTAAAGCAAGTTGTAAAGGAATAGTAGAAAATTGTTCCCTGCCAGAATTTTTTTTGCATTTATCACAAGCCTGAACAAACATGAAAGAATCTTGAAACATCAAGGGAAAAAAATAACCAGCTCTGGTAATCTTAAAATTTGTAGCTTTCACTACGAAATGGCCACCAATATGGAGGTTAGAATATGTTGATCCATGAAATTCATTCAAAACTTTTTGGGTTGCTTTATCATCAATACCTCTTAACAACAACCCATCATCAGATCTGCGAAAAAGAATGTTTCCCGAGATGAGGAACTTTGGGGCTATCAAGCACAGTCTTCTACGTTGATGTGAATCTAAATGATCTAGACAATTTTGATGTAAGAGATAATCAATGATATCCTTGTACCAAGGATGGTCAGTAAGATCTATATCAAGAGTTTCCAAGTAAAACAGTGTTGACAAAGCGTTCTCATCTTCCTCAAGAGAATCACTTGGTTCAGGATGTTGAACCAAGTGAAGAGATAGATCATGTCCCTTAATTCTCTTGGTTGTAGTAATTGTTAAATTGTTTCCTTGAATTTTGGAAAGCCAATGTGCAATTTTTCCTGACATATGAGTCTGTGTAAGCAGAAACTTGACTACAGACAAAGGGAATCTTACCTGTGTTTGCTTGCCTAAAATAAAATGAATGAACTTCCTTATAGCTTTTACCAAGGTGAAAGTGTGTTTTTCAATCAAGGTATATTTCATCTCATCATCTGACAAACTTTGACTCATATAGGTTATAGGCTTTTCTTGATTTTCGTCATCAACTTGCAGAAGGATGGAACATATTGCCTCTTCTGTGGAATTGGTATAGATGATGAAGTCTTTACTAAAATCAGGCTTGGTTAATACTGGTGCAGAGCTCATTTCCTTCTTTATTCCTATAAAATCCTTTTCTACCTCATCAGTCCAAGAGAAGGTTGTATCCTACTTCAGCAAATTATGAATAGGTTTAACCATCACGATGAAGTCGGGAACAAACCTCCTAACAAAGTTAATAGTACCCATGAAAACTTGAACTCCTTGTTTGGAGGTAGGCGCAGGGAGGTTGATAATCACAACAACTCTCTCCGGGTCAATACTAATACCGTAGTCAGAAACAATATGACCAAGGAGTTTTCCTTGAGTGGTTCTGAAAATATACTTAGAAGGATTCAATGACATACCAATTTTTTTGCATCACAGAAAGACTTTCCTAAGATGACCAAAATGATCTAATTGGTTCTTAGAGTAAACAATTAAGTCATCAAGATAAACCTAAATTATCTTATCGATCAAATCATCGAAAGTTATTTGCATATCTCTCTGGAATGTGGCACCTATGTTAGACAGGCCAAAAGGCATGTGTTCATAGGAAAAGGTGCCCCATCTGGTGGTAAATGTGGTTTTGTATTTGTCGGCCCTCCTAACTCTAATTTAATTGTATCCAGAAAAACTATCAAGTAGGTGTTGATATTATGGTAGTTACGGGAGGTATTTACCTCCACGTGTAAACCTGACGAGAATAGAATATTCTGGGAAGCAAGAAGAAACCCTAATGAGTTGGCTAATAAACCTAGAAGACATGTTGGCTCAAGAGGATAATTTGTATTAGGTTATTAGCCTCTAAGAGAAGAAGTCGGCCAGAAGAAATAATATATACTGAATATACAGATACCCAGAATGAGAAGTCGGCCCAGACAGTTAGCCAGAATTAGTATATACGGGAGGCCAATCTTCATTCTGGCAGGCATTCTCAGAATTTCAGAGCAACACTTATGCGCACTGCAGTTGCCCAGTTTCTACGCAAGTTTGGAGGAGAGATTTCATTGCAGCTGCTGTAGCTAGCAGATTCCGTTTTGGCTTGGACTATCTCTTGGTTAGGGTTTGCACTATCTGATCATCTCTTGTTGGTGCGCTATCCTTGGTGAAATGTGCGCTACCCTTTGTTTGACTATCTAGCCTAGGGTTTGCTTCCAGAGTGATTCTCTGTCAAGGTTAAGGTGCTCGGAGGGTGGCTTCGGCCTATGGTTGGGTGACAATAGTGATATTGTCAATGGTAAAAAGAACACATCCATTCATATTCTAACAGGTTATGGGCCCACACCTCCTTCATTTAGTCTAACCGCTGGAAGGAAGCATAGCCGTAAGGATATTAAGCTCGTTGAAGAACTGTAGCTAGGGTCTCAAGTAGGAGTAGTCACCAAAGAATTGTCGCTAGGGTTACTAGCAGGTGCAGTTGCAGAAACCCTAATCCTCTCGTTGAGGCACCTTAAGTGAAGGGATTGACCTAATCTCTGGATAGACTAGTGCTCCCTACCCTAGCGCATCTCCTGGTACTCTCAACAAGCCAAGATGTCAAGTTTGAGTTTTTTGGTCAAATCTAGGGTTGACCAAGTCAAACCAGCCATGACTTACTCTATGAAGTTAGAAAACAAGTTAGATGGAGCTTCTAACTTCAGAGCATGGAAGACAAGGATTGACCTCATCCTTGTCAAGACTAAAGTTTTGGATATCGTGAAAGGAAAGATCGTGAAACCAGAGTTTGAATAAGGAAAAGAGGAAGAACCGTAGAACGTTGCAATTATGGAAAAGTTCAAAGACAGTGACATCAATGCCATGAGTATCATAGTGGCCTCTACAAAAGACCAGTTGATACCCTACATATCCCATCTTGACTCATCGAATAAGATGTACGATGCCCTAACAAACCTATTCTCGGTCATAAACATTGGACAAGTAATGAGTCTGAAGAATGAGCTCTGTGACATGAAGATGAATGATGATGACAACATAACATAATACTTTGTGAGAATATCTCGGTTAAGAGATCAACTACAAGCTATTGAAGAGATCATTTCAGAGAAGGAATTGGTAAACATAGTACTCAATGGTCTTCCCAAGACATGGGATGCATTTGCCGCAAGCATGAACACAAGGAAGGAGTATCCTACATTTGAAGAAATTTGGACTTGTTGTGCTCAAGAAGAATCAAGGATCAGTGCAAAAGAGAAAACCCAAAAGAAGTATGATGATCAAGCCTTTACAACAAGATTCAAGAATTTCAGGAACAAAAGGAAGTTTGGTTCAAGGAAGAAGCCAAATCAAGAGAAAGACATGTCAGAAATACAATGCTTCAACTATCGAAAGTATGGTCACTACAAGAATCATTGTCCCAAGCTAAAGAAAAGGAAGGGGACACACAAAGCATTAGTTGTCGATGAAAAGGAACCTACAAAGAAGACCAAGTAGGATAAAACAAATTTCTTCTTCTAAGACAAGGTAGCAATACTCTTCCTAGATCTTGTGCATATCTTGTTTGCATAGTCTCTCTACATATCTTGTATATCTATCTCTTAGAATATAATATGTTCCAAGAATAACTAAGAAGAACAAACAAGATAAGGATTGCTACCATTATACAATTCAGATAATACACATGAAAGGATGAAATAATTCAAACAAATCATGTGGAAGTTATTACAAGATAAGCCGAAATCAGAATCAATCTTGAAGAAACTTAGAAGAAGCAAAGACAGAAAGAAGTCAACGATCAAGAGGAAATTGGAGAAATACCCATGACACTTTGCAGAAGGAAATAAGGATGCAGACAAAAGCATGGACTATGTTAGATGGAGGGAATCGATTATATAAAGAAGAGCATGTACTCATGCATGAAGCAAGGATTAGGAGGGAGCTAATCCTATGATCCATTGAAAAATGATGAAGTATATATCCATGGTAGAAGCCATGAAAAATAGTACATGTTCAGTTCGACCTTAGAAGAAGTCCTCTTCGAAGAGAAGCCTTAAAGTATCCCTGGTTTTCCATCCACATATGTGATCCTATGATGAAAGAAAGAAGTGGAATCTTTAGGGCATGGAACCTATAAGAAACTCCATGGACCCAAGAGATAAAGAGAAACATGAGGAAGAACATGAAGATTACAAGAAAGGAAGAGAAGCCAGAACAACCAGTCATTGTATCCAGAATCACAAGATTACCATCCATATATGAAATCACTAAAAGAAATCAAGTAGAGGAACTGAAAGTTGTGATGAAGAAAAGTGTATGAAAGACTTATGAATGAAAGCATTGCAAGATCGAGGGCTAGAGGTTCTCCCAGATGGAGGGAGAATACTATGATGATTACTTGTTCCAATAAACTAGACATACCTCTACATGAGTCATTATATCATCTGCAATATTCATGGGTTGGATTTCTACATCAGATGAATGCAAAGACTGTTCTCCAGAGCAATTGAACAAAGAGCGTATGAAGAGAAACCTAAAGGATTTGAGGCATACCAGAAAGAGACCCTTGTATGCAGATGGAAGAAGACGACTTGGTGGAGAATCTCCAATGCACAGCAGAAGGGTGGTGAATATTTTATATAACAGAGATATTGTATCAGAATGATTACTCAGAAAATCAGGATGATGGATTTCCAATCCATGACAAAAATCTCATGATGACAGAAGAAGTGCCACATGGATATGTTTCAGTTTGACCCTTGCCACGATGTTGTGAGATAGCAGGAACCAAGAGGAATCCAATGATGATATACTTTATTGATTATAGGTACATGAAGCCTTCAAAGAAAACCAATGTTCCAGACCGAAGTACATTTGAAATCAAGCATTACATTATCCATGATGAAATCCAGAAAGGAGAAAGTGGTTCTCCAATACATATCTCCGTAGATGAGTAGATAAGAAGACATTTTGGTAAAGCTTATGTCCAAGATGAAAGAGTTTGCATACTCAAGTTGGAGCTCGTGGAGACGAATTCCTTATTGAAAAAGGAAGAGATGACTCCCAGGTTGGGAGGGAGAAATGATGTGTTATTGATTGATGGGTAGTCATTTTTCATTTCAAAACTGGTCCAGGATGAGCAGTTCCTTTCCAATTAGGAAAGTGGTTTGAGATTTCTGACGGACATGCATTTTCCAGTTCGGAAAATGGTCCAGATCGAACGATCATTTTCGTAATGAAAATAATTCAATGGATTGTTGATGTACCATAGACATTGACTTCCCATTGTGGTTAACATGGGGAATGGTATAGAGCAGTCTCTCTTCTTGAGGGTTACTCAAGAAGACTGGCCCGCCTCGCCGGACAACGATTTCCCATTGTGGTTAACATGGGGAATGGTCCATTTTGGAGGTTGGTGCAGGACAATCATTTCCTTTGGAAATGGTCCAAATAGTCATTCCTTAGGGCATATTCATTCTCTCCAGGTTGCACTTTGTTTAGTGCCGGAGGAATGGTCCAGGTTCAACAATCAGGGAAAAACATTCCTTAGGGTAGACTCATTCTCTCTAGGTTACACTTTGTCTAGTGTCGGAGGAATGACCCAGGGTGGGGAATGGTCCAGGCTCAAAAATCAGGACAATTGTTCTTCCTTGCTTGAGAAGAATAGTCCAGATAGCTCATCATTAATGTTTTACCTTCTGAGGGTAGATGCTCTTCCAAGATCTCACAGATGTGAGTGGAAGAATGGCCCACATGAATCAGTTTATATCATAACAATGTTTAATGTGCAGGTTGATATCAGATGATTGTTATGGAGACTGTATGTCTCTAGACAGTAGATGAATGCTACTATGGTGGATGTGTTCCATTGTTTGTGACTATACGTCACTGATCAAGTACCTGTGTGCTACTTGGTGTGGTAGTGTACCACTGGATTGTAGTTGTGTACTACTATGGATAGACACAGTTTTTTTCTATTGAATGGTATTGTTTTGATTGTCTTGAATACTATCAACAATGTTGAAAATGATTATTAGCTAGATGGATGATCAATGGACAAAGATTTCCCAAACGAAAAATGGTTCAGGACATTTATTCTTCTAGGACATATGTTCATATTAGAAGAATGGCTCTTGTGTCACTCTGTGGTGTGAGTGACTTATCCAACATCATGTCTAATTACTCAGATGGAGTATGGTTTCGAGAGATGATGCAGCTGATGACACTGATGGTGATGATGGTGCTCATGATCTAGTCATGAGATAGTCTATGTTGATTCTACCGGGTAAATGGTATGTTTGTGCTCAATACCATTACCTGTAATACCTCCCTAGCTAGGAGGGAGTGTTGATCATATGGTAGCTATGGGAGGTATTTACCTCCATGTGTAAACCTGACGAGAATAGAATATTACTGGAAGCACGAAGAAACCCTAATGAGTTGGCTAATAACCCTAGAAGACATGTCATCCCAAGAGGATAATTTGTATTAGGTTATTAGCCTCCAAGAGAAGAAGTCGGCCAGAAGAAATAATATATACTGAATAGACAGATACCTAGAATGAGAAGTCAGCCCAAGCAATTAGCTAGAATTAGTATAAATATAGGAGGCCAATCTTCATTCTGGCAGGCATTCTCAGAATTGCAGAGCAGCACTTTTGCGCACTACATTTGCCCAGTTTCTACGCAGCTTTGGAGTAGAGTTGTCGTTGTAGCTGTTGCAGCTAGCAGATTTCGTTTTGGCTTGGACTATCTCTTGGTTAGGGTTTGGACTATTTGATCAGCTCTTGCTGGTACACTATCCTTGGGGAAATGTGCGCTACCCTTTGTTTGGCTATCTAGCCTAGGGTTTGCTTCCGGAGTGATTCTCTGTCAAGGTTAAGGTGCTCGGAGGGTGTCTTAGGCCTATGGTTGGGTGACAATAGTGATATTGTCAATGGTAAAATGAGCACATCCATTCATATTCTAATAGTAGGGACATTATTTGAGACCCGACCACCTGTTGTAGAATCATTTCCATATAAGGAGGTGGGAAATTATCCTTAACGCTAGCTCTATTCAAAGCACGAAAGTCAACACATAGCCTGAACTGACTAGTTTTATTTCATACAGGGACCATATTTGAGACCCATTCATAATATTTTACTGGAAAGATGATTTGAGCTTTTAGTAACTTTTCTACTTCCTTCCTGATAGTAGTTTCAAGAGCAGGGTTTATAGGCCTTTGTCTCTGCCTTACTAGTTTTGTCCCTTGATTAAAAGGAATGGTGTGTTGGATGATGTTTGGATCAAAACCACGAATATCCTCATATTACCAAGAAAATATGTCCTTAAATTCACAGAATAAATCCATGAATATTTATTTTTCCTCTTGTGAAAATTGGGCTCCTATTTTAAGAATCTTGGGATCATCTGAGGTTCCAATGTTCACAGACACAATATCTCCAACTTTCCTCTTTGACTCCTCTTCTATAGTATTTTTCTTTTTACCAACATCACTCATTGAAAATGAAATCTCAGAAGGAGTCAATCCTTTTGGAAACTTATCATCTTCCATAGAAATTACTTCCTTAGGCTTAAGAAGTTCACTTTGTAAGAAAACACAGATATCCTCGCCATTTTTTAAAATTTGCCATGATTCAACATTGTCGAGTGTATGTGGACGATAAAGAGACATAAAAGTGAAATCAGATCATTGCGGTAAAAGTTGTCAAGTAGGAGAGGAAACAAAAACTGCCAACCTCTCAGCCATGGTATCAAGCTCCCTTTTTATGTGAGTGATGTTGAAAGAAAACAAATTTGAAATCAAGGACCAAACAACTTGAGTGTATCTTTTCATCAACTTGTTATTGGAATTATAGATTTTTCTAACAATATTAACTATAAGCTCGGATTCACCAAAAATGGTAACATGACCACAACCCATATTTTAATCATTTTCAATACCTAACAATAGGGCTTCAAACTCGACAACATTGTTGGTGCAAGCGAATTCTAACGTGAAGGAGAAATTATAGATTTTTCCTACTGGTGAGTAAAGGATAATACCAGCTCCATTTCCCGAGTTGGAGCATGCACTATCAAAGTGCATATGCCACAATCCATCATCATAGTCAAATTGTTTGTGTGGAACATCATATTATTCTGTGAAAATAGAATAGACACCCATGCTTTCCTCAACATAATTGACATTAAGCCAAGAAACTTTCTCGATGTAAGGTGAGATACAATCTTCTCCAAGAACAATAATGTTATTTCCATCCTTATGGATAGACAAATGGGACCCATATAAAGACAAGTAATCACCTATTAAGGCTTTTCAGTCTCTCCCGAAAATAATTGACTAATTGCTGACAGGCATATCAATGACCTAAATGTTTAGGTGGTGCATATTTCTGGGTGTGCAAAATGTACTAAGGTTACATATTTGATCTCACCAATCGTATATTCTTGTTGATTATTATAGGAGAGCATGTTTCTCACATTTTCATTTGTACAAGAGAGGCCTAGCTCTTCCATAATGATCTTTGACATGACACTTGGGCCTGAGCCACCATCAATGAGGCAACAATGGGATATTTTGTCTAAAATATTTACAGAAATATATAAAGGGGGTTAACTTAAATATCTCCTAAATTTATTTACACCTATCCTATTTACATGAGACTCTTCTTCATCGTAATCTTCAATGAGGTTGGATATGTTGGAAGTTTTATCTTCCATGAAATTTCTAAGATGTTGTTGTTGTTCTGGTACAGTCACCATATCCAAAAGAGTAGCATCAGATTTTATGTTTTTCAACTCATTTAAAATATTTTACTTTGAAGAAGGAGCGATGACTTTATGACTGGTAGAAGGGTGAGCAGCTTGTGAGCCTGTATTTTGAGTGCATGTGCTAGGGGAAAAAGTAGTCTTGGAAGAATCATCTTTGCCCTTATTGGCATATGATGTGTTTTTGGTATCAACTACCATAACATCATCCTACGGGGCCCAATCCAAGACAACAATGGTAGTGTATGGTTTCTTGACAAAGATTCGATACCTCACATTTTTCTTGATTCACAAGTTCTTTCCTCGTGATGTTCTTCTAAACAATTACACCATGCTCTAGGCAATATAGCTTTTGGCTAAAAGTTAGTGTTTGTGAAATTCCTAGTTGCAACCTAAGTGGAAGTTTCAACAGTGGCAGCAAGAGTATTTCCCTTTCTCTCAAAATAAATCATTTGATTACTAATGTCTTGTATAAGCTGCAGAACGATAGACATATCAGTTTGTTTGGCATAATCTTCTTTAGGAAGACCATTTTTGTATAGCTGCTCTTCATACTCCAAACAAGTCTGAAGGGAAGATCCAATATTATCCATGGCTTTCTCTTCCAATTTGTGATGATAGGCACAGGGTAAATCATTGTAGTAATGCATGAACGCAACTTGATTTTGTGGTCTCATCAGTTCAGGTATTTGATTATATAACTTGGTGAAGTTAATATTGAAAGCTCTAATGGTTTCACCTTTGTTATATGTAATATTACTATACTCCTTTAACCGATCAGCTGGGATTTTGGGTTGTCCAAAAGTGGACTTAAACCAGTAGACTAATTCATCCCAGGTAGACAAAATATTTGGAGGCAAATCAAACAAATCAGTCGCATATTTTCCTTCTAAAGAGTTGAAAAATAAGCGCATGTAGGTATCATTGTCATTTGTGCCAATGTTATGACATGCATTTGAGAAATCAATCAAATGTTCATCTGTAGAAATGGTGCGGTTTCCTGAGAACTTGGTCAAATGATCCTTGAACTTAGGCAAAGGATTGGCTGCGGGTGTGAGATTTAGGGGGAAAGAAACATGCCACAAAGTATCATTGATGTCTTCCTTGAACTGAAACAAGCCATATTTCTTAATGACTTTGGTTGGATTAGTGGTGGATTGAATAGGGATAGCATGACTATAGATACTCCCGATCGAAGTTGAAGCAGAAGGTTGTGATAAAGATGAACTATCGGTTCCACCTCCAGAACCACTGCTTCCTGTTCCACTACTAGTGCCCAATATTTTGAATATGTAGGGAAGTGGAGAGGATGAGCAACTATCTGAATCAGAGAAAGACCGATGGAGTTCAGGTTGTTGTCCTTGGAGAAAAAAATTTCTTCTTCCTACTTCGGGAATGAGAGTAAAGTCATGTGATTGACCTTGTATTTGTCGAGATATACATGAGGAAGAGGACATAAGATGATCTAATGTTGGGGTTCATTGAGGGATCATCTCCTTTGGTCATCCAAATCTTCCTGGAGATGGATTTTAGCAGTAATAACTTCTCAGTGTCGGTGTAACTCATCCCTAGTATGAGAATGTCTGAGGATTTCTTGAAATAAAGTAAATGAGACATTGTTTTGATTGACGGGGCCTTCAAGAATGTTGGGTTGATCAAGCGTAGGCACATTCATGGTAAGAAATTATTGACGAAGATGGATTCTAATCATCCTCTAACAGGAATCCAACTATTCCTTAATTCGAGCCTCTTCATAAACAACTTCCCAAGAATGATTTAGGTTTACCTGACTATTGGAAGTCTCAAGAATCAGATTGTACAAGGTGAGGGTAATGTTGGTTTGATCCTCTAGACATTGACCTAGGTTGGGTTGTATTTGAGTAGGTACAGTGATGAGTCAAGAGAAAAATCTGAACAAAAGTATACAAGCTATAAACAGACAACAAATAGAAAGTAAAGCAGTGAATATAAACAGTAAATTTACAAGTGTAGAAAAAAGGAAAACCAGGGAAATGAAAATGGAGTCATTCATCCCGAGTATGCTCTAAAAATAAAATGTTGAGTAAAAGAAATGAAAGTCCTCCTCACAACATTTTTTTGAATCGTGTTTGGCTAAAACAAGATAGGTGGGATTATCACCCTAATATATAGCCTTATTGCAATTTCAATTAACCTTCAAGTTATTTGACTTAAAGACCAATTGTTCTTTTAAATTTGTTTATCAAATTCAAACTAAAATAAAGAAGTCTTATTTTTCTTATATAATAATTTAAACAAGAAGCAAAATCACATAATATGATAAAAATAAGAGAGACCAAGAGAATTGCAAAACCATCAATGATCTTATTCATTCATTTTGTAACAGCCAATATACTTCTCATATTGTCAAAGAATGGACCAAATGTAAGTCTAGCAACCTAAGGTGATATACGCATAGGCCACTGGTGCCTTCAAATTAGACCAAGAATGATAAGTCAACAACTACAACTTGCACTCTGTTATGACTATGCACAAGAATCATATTTAGTACTGAGAAACTAATCCAGAAACCAAAATAAGTATGCAGACTATCAAACACACAATCAACCTAGAAGAATATCATAATTCAATGCCTCTTGGTCCTAGATTTTTGTCACCTTCAACAGACCCTGCTATCACAAGAAGTGTCTTAGCTTAGAAATCATAGATGAATGATGTAGTAATTAAATCTCAGTTGGAAGTAAGAGCATACCTTATCAAAGAAATGTGTTCTCCTCCCTTACTTTGTTCAACTTGCTTCTTTAAATATCTCCAAGGTAGTTGAAGCATTCAACCACTTTTAGTTAATTTATTAACTAACAACTAGTTAGTTAGTAGGAGAGATATTAAGTAAATTAATAATAAATAATAATAATATGATAAGGGTACTAAATAAAAATAATAAGTGGGGACCCCCTTTTTCATTTAAACCAATTAATGAACCACTTCCTCCTTGTAACTTCCACCCTATATGCAAGACATATCAGCTTGCCACATCATACACTCTTTGTCGTTAAAATACATAAGATGGAAAGTTCATAAGAATCCCCTTGTCACTCCATGTAGCAATTATTTAAATTCATCCAAATTTAATCATCATGTAGATCTATGAAAAATATATAGCATAAAAATATAAGGATATCCAAAATATAAGCTGTCAAAAGTATGAGTTGTCAAAATAATATGTTGTCCTCAAGTTCATTGATCTTGGCCTTGGCATGATGGACATGTGAGGCTTTAGATATAGGTTATTGATGCAAGGGAGAAGCAATATTCCAGGCATGAAAAGGAGGCTACTGCGGGTGATCAATATTTGGCCAACCATGTGACTGTCCAGAAGGAGGATGTACAACAGTTTTCCATCCATCATGTTCTGGTCTAACTAGAGGAGCAAAAACACGGTTTGGGATTGGAATACCGATACTTGGACAAGGGTTATCATGCATAAGTGGAGGTCTATAGGCTTGTTGGCCAGTCAAGTTGAGGAAACATGTCTACAGAAACTTAGTGTATTCTTTTGAATCTGCATCAAAATGTATGGAAAATCGGAGCCTCTTATTACCCCTTTTCCAAACACATAATCCTCTACCTCTATTATTTCCTCTCCTACCATGACTTCCCTTGCTGAAAAAATCTCATACTGATATATATTTACACAAGTCAGAACCAAAGTTCAACTAATCATTCATCTAAAAAAATTCAAAAGAAATAGTTGTGTGTACGCACTTGGAGGTTATAGTGGTAGTAGACAGGAATTGACCCCATGTCATGCGAGTAAGAGAATCGCCTAAGTTGTCGATTCCACCATCAATATATATATATAATACACATGCAAGCAATCATCATTCAATGATGGTATGAAAGATAGTAATCACTTAGAACAGGGATTTTGAAAGGGTTTTGGGATTAAATTATGGGATTTGTAATGAGCTAAAAATGGTAAGTATGACAGGCATGTAAAATGGATTGTTCTCTTCCATGGCCAACTTTTAAAACACCTCATTAACTCTCAATCATATTACTCCAGATATAAAATAGAGTTAATTTTGAACAAGTTAATATCTCTCTTTTGATCAATTTAGTTGTGCAATTACATAACTATAATTAAACATGGGAGTAAAAGGGAAATTTGGGAAAATGAATTGGGATTGTAATGAGCGAAAAGTGTCACTTATGATAGGGGAATGTAAAATGAACATGCATTAATTACAGAGTCTATAATAGTCCATATTATTTGAGAAATATTATAATTACATGCAATCATAGAGTTTTAAACATGTATCAATCTGCAGCTCTTCATATTTTACCATGTAATAACCAAATTCTTCATTTAACCAGCGCAATGTCCCAATTAAAAATTCTTTTGATACCCAGTTGTATATTAAAAATGCTTATTTTCTTTTGTTCATTTTTTGTTCAAGACCATTGATCTTCCACGATTTTTTTAAATACAAGGTGAAAACCGTCAGCGTCAATCCTATCATAGACCAATCATTATGCTAACTTCATCATAAAACCAAAAGTTTTGAAATGCCACTTCATCATAACCCAAGATTAATCCACCAAGAAAGATCCAAATTGAAACTAGGAAAATTAAGTTTGCAACAACATATAGTCTATCCAAACCATTAATCCAAATGTGTATCGCAAGCATTGAAACATCATGACAGAAATGAGCCATAAATACGTCAAGGGCTTAAATCCGAAAATCCTTTCTTTTAAATTCGGTTGAGTTTGGATCAACTCATGCAAGGATTATAAACCCAATTCATAATCGAACTTGTTTTCTCGACCTCATTCGTCGAGTGTTCTGCATATGTCTGTGGGTCTCTCGATTTTTCAATGAGTTGATAACCCATAGTCTACATGAAACCCCTTGCATGTGACCATAGTGAAACAACTTGATTAATAGGTTGTAAGACCAAGCTTTAGAAAGCGAAAAGCAATGTATATAACACAAGACTAGTATTATTGGACCTTGTAGATGAAAAACAAAATCACACAGAGCAGGACAACCAATGGTTGAAACCCATTTATCATTCAATCAATATAACTCAAATTCGTGTGTGTCTTCATTAGCCGGGAGCATTATTGTTTTGAGCTAGCACAATGCATGCAAGGAATACAAAACCCAACTCAAAATGAATCAAAAACCATTGTTGTTGACTCTATGCATGAGGTCGTGGGGTTTAAAACCCAAATAAACAAACCCATGATGAATATACAACTCTAATGGTTGAAAACAACTAAACGGTGAGCTACAAAACAGAGAAACCAAAATACTCATATCCCAAACAAAGAGATAATAGGTGGAAATAAAATGCATAAAGCTTACCAACCATAAAGTGTTTTTCTTCATCAAACTAATTTTCGACTTCAACTATTAAGACTGTAAAAACTCATATATTTTCATTAAATCGAGAGTGGCATTCTTTACATTTCCAGAGTTATAACATGAAAACAATCAAATTGACAAGCACAACACATCATTCACAAAGCCACGAGTAAATTATTTATCAAAGAACAACATTACACGAAAGGGAGTCGAAACATTGGTACCTAGAATTGTGTGGTATTTATTTGTGTTTCGAGACAATTGTAGCAGTTACAACCCGGCATCCAAACCCCTCCTCAAACTAAAAATGAATCAAATTCCAAACCCCTGAGGTGGTAACCCAAAACAAGAAAAATGCATTAATTGTTAGTCACGTCACTGTAGGGTGGCGACCACCACTAATTTTTTACAAATCCAAAACATCACCACGTCAAAACCTCAAGCGTTGGATGATTTCCAAGTGTATTACATGTCACACAATCTTCACATGCCATATATGCTTCCCCTTTTTCTCATTAAATGTCTATAACACTTTTGAATAGTTTGCAGTCAAGGCGCATTATATATCCCATATACATTAAAATCTCCAAACCTTTACTATATAAAACTTTCAATTTCATTGCAGTTACAACAGGAAGGATGATACCGTTCCTATCATGTTACTTATATTATATGTGTTGGAACTAATATATAATCAATTGTGTGCTTATGATAGGTATACCATATACTTATAAAAATTGAACATCTCCTTTTTTTTTTAATAAATTGCATCACATTTGTCAAGGAGTAATGAAACAAACTCATCAAATGTATGTATGGAATGGCATAAAAAATAGCTAGGATAACCACTTTTTTTATTTGAAACCACAAACCTGCAAAGGTAGAAATTAAGAACCCTGTACTGAGAAGAAATATGTCAATCTTATGTTGTATCAACAAAATGCACGTCCTCCCATTCATATCAGCCTTCAAGTAATTTTTTTAAATGAGATCCTCTTTGAAATTTAAAAATAAAAAAACAATATAGGGGCTCCCACTTATTAGTTTACTTTGTAATATATATATATATATATATATATATATATATATATATATATATATATATATATATATATATATATATATNTGTGCCTTGCAATTCTTTGCAGATTGGTGACTTCATGACGATTTTAAGAGTCAACGGAAGGGAGATATACCGGTGGATATACAGAGCAATGAATGGATGTACCAACGATATACAATAATGAAGGGGTTAGAGTGAAATAGATATCACTACAATCTGTAGTAGAGCGAGTGGTGAAAAATACCTAATGTACATCAAAATTTAGATTAAACCTCAACAACAACGAATACTAGGTCGCGGTCTTCTCAACAAAAATATTTACCAGGTCATGGATGCTGCTACCAACCGACCTGAGTGACTGGATGTAGATATTGTCAATGTGTTAGTAGTATGAGAGAATACCAGCGTCATGAGTTTAAAGAGTGACGTGAGATGTAGCAATTAGGGTTTTGGGGAAATGGCTTGAAAATTAGGATTTCAGAATAAGGAATAATTAGATTGTGCTCGTTGAGGAATGAGTGAAGGCATAGGTAGGGTTTTGTACACCGCTCACTTGGGATGTGTGGAGAGAATGCATTGTTACTTGTAGAGGTCGAGAATCTATCAATGTGTCAGGCATAATGGAAAATATAGAATAAAGACAGAATAACTCAAGGCACGAAAGACAAAGAGACAAGCAAGCAACAGAGGCATTATAGAACACCAGGTAATCTCTTCATGGATTTGGTTTGGCTCTAATACCATTGTCAGGCCATGAGTGGGCAGAAAAGATAACTCCACGTTGTTTTATTTTCATTAACTAGATAGGTGAATATATACACAATAAATGACTCTTTGTCTTTTATAACTGAAGATGTTTCCTATCACCTACGACTATTCATATTTACAATATGTTACAAGTAACGCATGCATGAAGGATTACGTGTCCAACACACTTCTAGAGCAAAATTTTGGTTGTTTTTTATTATTTTATTCTGTTTAATAAAGTAGCTTACAATATCCTTAATATTAGGATGTAGAATTTAATATGGATCTATTTCATAATTGTATTTATGTTTCCTAAATTTTATATATATCTTTTTATTTTA
Source organism: Picea engelmannii (assembly GCA_009831015.1). Classification (NCBI taxonomy): domain Eukaryota; kingdom Viridiplantae; phylum Streptophyta; class Pinopsida; order Pinales; family Pinaceae; genus Picea; species Picea engelmannii. The sequence goes on along the minus strand of ML777455.1, from coordinate 1,458,646 downwards.
ATTGTGAATTGATATTATATTTATTTTTTATGAGTCGACATTATATTTATTTTTGTTTTATATTAATTAATTTTTTTAAACCAATGTCGACATGACATGCGTGACAAATCTCACCCACTTGGGTTGTAGAAAACACCTATCGGTGCAATTACTTAAAGTAGAGTGATTATTCATGTATTTAGTATATGTTGTATAATCACTATGGTAACTATCACATTCAATATTTTATCTTCAAAAAGGGTATGTGGATACCAATATTTTTTGTTGTCTAATGTGTTAGAGACACTGAGACATTGACTACTATAAAACACAAAGAAGTGTGGGTTTGTTAGGAATTCCCTAGTGTACTTAGGGGATGTGATTGGTGGAAGTGATTTGAACATTGATCTCACAAAGTAGATGACATCCTTAAATGGTCCACTCCTACTAATGTCATATAAGTTAGGAGTTTTGTGGGTGTTACCTAATATTTGAGAATGTTCATAGCACTAATTTTAGCTATAACAATATTGCTTCATCTTATAATAGCAAGTGTTAAGATCTTCCAATGGGTTAGGAATAAAAAAAAAGCATTTGAAGAACTGAAGTAAAATATTAGTCAAGCCCTGGTCCTAGCACTACTATCTTGGAAAAGTCATATGAAGTGGAAATTAATGGTATTGGATATTCTCTAGGTGCAGTGTTAATGCAAGGGGGAAGATTAGTTTACCATGACTCAAAGCTATGTTGTTGGTGTAGTGTTAATGTTAGGGGAAGACTATTCATCCACCACTCAGAGCTATCCCATGGAATTGTACTAAACTACCCTACATATGATAAGGAACTCTATGTTTTGGTGTAGGCAAGGACAAAGTGGGAATGATAATTATTGGGTAAGGAACCAGTGTAAACTCCATCAAGAAAGACATTTTAAATGGATGGGATTTCTATAACAATTTCAACTAGTGATTAAATATAATAAGTACCACCAACAAGTTCATTGACCTATTATCAAGACTAACAACACCAAAAATCATAGCTATAGGAGCCATTCATCCACTAAACATATAGATGGATGCATGTAGAAGATGAGGAATTCAAGAGGGTGTATCAATAATTTTTGGTTCAACATGAACAAGAAAATGTTTATTATCATCTCCAAGATGGATTACTCTACAAGACGGGGAAGCTTTGTGTGCCAAAGGAAGAAGGAGTAGAACTGATAAGGGAGACTCATACCTCCAAGGTTGTTAGGCATTTCAGTATTATTAGGCATTTCAGTTAGTGTTTGGACTATTTGATCAGCTCTTGTTGGTGCACTATCCTTAGGGAAATGTGCGCTACCCTTTGTTTGGCTATCTAGCCTAGGGTTTGCTTCCGAAGTGATTCTCTGTCAAGGTTAAGGTGCTCGGAGGGTGGCTTAGGCCTATGGTTGGGTGACAATAGTGATATTGTCAATGGTCAAATGAGCACATCCATTCATATTCTAATAGTAGGGACATTATTTGAGACCCGACCACCTGTTGTAGGATCATTTCCATATTAGGAGGTGGAAAATTATCCTTAACGCTAGCTCTATTCAAAGCATGAAAGTCAACACATAGCCTGAACTGACTAGTTTTCTTTTGTACAGGGACCATATTTGAGACCCATTCATAGTATTTTACTGGAAAGATGATTTGAGCTTTTAGTAACTTTTCTACTTCCTTCCTGATAGTAGCTTCAAGAGCAGAGTTTATAGGCCTTTGTATCTACCTTACCGATTTCGTCCCTTGATTAACACGAATGGCATGTTGGATGATGTTTGGATCAAAACCACGAATATCCTCATATTACCAAGAAAAGATGTCCTTGAATTCACAGAATAAATCCATGAATATTTATTTTTCCTCTTGTGAAAACTGGGCTCCTATTTTAAGAATCTTGGGATCATCTGAGGTTCCAATGTTCACAGACACAATATCTCCAACTTTCCTCTTTGACTCCTCTTCTATATTATTTTTCTTTTTACCAACATCACTCATTGAAAATGAAATCTCAGGAGGAGTCAATCCTTTTGGAAACTTATCATCTTCCATAGAAATTACTTCCTTAGGCTTAATAAGTTCACTTTGTAAGAAAACATAGATATCCTCGCCATTTTTGAAAACCTGCCATGATTCAACATTGTCGGGTATATGTGGACGATAAAGAGACATAAAAGTGCAATCAGATCGTTGCGGTAAAAGTTGTCGAGTAGGAGAGGCAACAAAAACTGCCAACCTCTCAGCCATGGTATCAAGCTCCCTTTTTATGTGAGTGATGTTGAAAGAAAACATATTTGAAATCAAGGACCAAACGACTTGAGTGTATCTTTTCATCAGCTTATTATTGGGATTATAGATTTTTCTAACAATATTAACTATAAGCTCGGATTCACCAAAAATGGTAACATGAACACAACCCATATTTTAATCATTTTCAATACCTAACAATAGGGCTTCAAACTAGACAACATTGTTGGTGCAAGGGAATTCTAAAGTGAAGGAGAAATTATAGATTTTTCCTAATGGTGAGTAAAGGATAATACCAGCTCCATTTCCCGAGTTGGAGCATGCACCATCAAAGTGCATATGCCACAATCCATCATCATAGTCAAATTGTTTATGTGGCACGTCATATTCTTCTGTGAAAATAGAATAGACACCCAGGCTTTCCTCAACATAATTGACATTAAGCCGAGAAACTTTCTCGATGTAAGTTGAGATACAATCTTCTCTAAGAACAATAATGTTATCCCCATCCTTATGGATAGACAAATGGGACCCATCTAAAGACAAGTAACCACCTGTTAAGGCTTTTCAGTCTCTCCCGAAAATAATTGACTAATTGTTGACAGGCATATTAATGACCTAAATGTTTAGGTGGTGCGTATTTCTAGGTGTACACAAAGTACTAAGGTTACATATTTGATCTCATCAATCGTAGATTCTTGTTTATTATTATAGGAGAGCATGTTTCTCGCATTTTCATTTGTACAAGAGAGGCCTAGCTCTTCCATAATGATCTTTGACATGACACTTGGGCCTGATCCACCATCAATGAGGTAGCAATGAGATATTTTGTCTAAAATATTTACAGAAATATATAAAGGGGGGTAATTTACATATCTTCTAAATTTATTTACACCTATCCTATTTACATGAGACTCTTCTTCATCGTAATCTTCAATGAGGTTGGATATGTTGGAAGTTTTATCTTCCATGAAATTTCTAAGATGTTGTTGTTGTTCTGGTACAGTCACCATATCCAAAAGAGTAGCATCAGATTTTATGTTTTTCAACTCATTTAAAATATTTTACTTTGAAGAAGGAGCGATGACTTTATGACTGGTAGAAGGGTGAGCAGCTTGTGAGCCTGTATTTTGAGTGCATGTGCTAGGGGAAAAAGTAGTCTTGGAAGAATCATCTTTGCCCTTATTGGCATATGATGTGTTTTTGGTATCAACTACCATAACATCATCCTACGGGGCCCAATCCAAGACAACAATGGTAGTGTATGGTTTCTTGACAAAGATTCGATACCTCACATTTTTCTTGATTCACAAGTTCTTTCCTCGTGATGTTCTTCTAAACAATTACACCATGCTCTAGGCAATATAGCTTTTGGCTAAAAGTTAGTGTTTGTGAAATTCCTAGTTGCAACCTAAGTGGAAGTTTCAACAGTGGCAGCAAGAGTATTTCCCTTTCTCTCAAAATAAATCATTTGATTACTAATGTCTTGTATAAGCTGCAGAACGATAGACATATCAGTTTGTTTGGCATAATCTTCTTTAGGAAGACCATTTTTGTATAGCTGCTCTTCATACTCCAAACAAGTCTGAAGGGAAGATCCAATATTATCCATGGCTTTCTCTTCCAATTTGTGATGATAGGCACAGGGTAAATCATTGTAGTAATGCATGAACGCAACTTGATTTTGTGGTCTCATCAGTTCAGGTATTTGATTATATAACTTGGTGAAGTTAATATTGAAAGCTCTAATGGTTTCACCTTTGTTATATGTAATATTACTATACTCCTTTAACCGATCAGCTGGGATTTTGGGTTGTCCAAAAGTGGACTTAAACCAGTAGACTAATTCATCCCAGGTAGACAAAATATTTGGAGGCAAATCAAACAAATCAGTCGCATATTTTCCTTCTAAAGAGTTGAAAAATAAGCGCATGTAGGTATCATTGTCATTTGTGCCAATGTTATGACATGCATTTGAGAAATCAATCAAATGTTCATCTGTAGAAATGGTGCGGTTTCCTGAGAACTTGGTCAAATGATCCTTGAACTTAGGCAAAGGATTGGCTGCGGGTGTGAGATTTAGGGGGAAAGAAACATGCCACAAAGTATCATTGATGTCTTCCTTGAACTGAAACAAGCCATATTTCTTAATGACTTTGGTTGGATTAGTGGTGGATTGAATAGGGATAGCATGACTATAGATACTCCCGATCGAAGTTGAAGCAGAAGGTTGTGATAAAGATGAACTATCGGTTCCACCTCCAGAACCACTGCTTCCTGTTCCACTACTAGTGCCCAATATTTTGAATATGTAGGGAAGTGGAGAGGATGAGCAACTATCTGAATCAGAGAAAGACCGATGGAGTTCAGGTTGTTGTCCTTGGAGAAAAAAATTTCTTCTTCCTACTTCGGGAATGAGAGTAAAGTCATGTGATTGACCTTGTATTTGTCGAGATATACATGAGGAAGAGGACATAAGATGATCTAATGTTGGGGTTCATTGAGGGATCATCTCCTTTGGTCATCCAAATCTTCCTGGAGATGGATTTTAGCAGTAATAACTTCTCAGTGTCGGTGTAACTCATCCCTAGTATGAGAATGTCTGAGGATTTCTTGAAATAAAGTAAATGAGACATTGTTTTGATTGACGGGGCCTTCAAGAATGTTGGGTTGATCAAGCGTAGGCACATTCATGGTAAGAAATTATTGACGAAGATGGATTCTAATCATCCTCTAACAGGAATCCAACTATTCCTTAATTCGAGCCTCTTCATAAACAACTTCCCAAGAATGATTTAGGTTTACCTGACTATTGGAAGTCTCAAGAATCAGATTGTACAAGGTGAGGGTAATGTTGGTTTGATCCTCTAGACATTGACCTAGGTTGGGTTGTATTTGAGTAGGTACAGTGATGAGTCAAGAGAAAAATCTGAACAAAAGTATACAAGCTATAAACAGACAACAAATAGAAAGTAAAGCAGTGAATATAAACAGTAAATTTACAAGTGTAGAAAAAAGGAAAACCAGGGAAATGAAAATGGAGTCATTCATCCCGAGTATGCTCTAAAAATAAAATGTTGAGTAAAAGAAATGAAAGTCCTCCTCACAACATTTTTTTGAATCGTGTTTGGCTAAAACAAGATAGGTGGGATTATCACCCTAATATATAGCCTTATTGCAATTTCAATTAACCTTCAAGTTATTTGACTTAAAGACCAATTGTTCTTTTAAATTTGTTTATCAAATTCAAACTGAAATAAAGAAGTCTGATTTTTTTAATATAATAATTTAAACAAGAAGCAAAATCACATAATATGATAAAAGTAAGAGAGACCAAGAGAGTTGCAAAACCATCAATGATTTTATTCATTCATTCTATAACAGCCAATACACTTCTCATATTGTCAAAGTATGGACCAAATGTAATTCTAGCAACCTAAGGTAACATATGCATATGCCATTGGTGCCTTCAAATTAGACCAAGAATGATAAGTCAACAACTACAGCTTGCACTCTGTTATGACTATGCACAAGAATCATATTTAGTACTGAGAAATTAATCCAGAAACCAAAATAAGTATGCAGACTATCAAACAAACAATCAACCTGGAAGCATATCATAATTCAATGCCTCTTGGTCCTAGATTTTTTTCACCTTCAACAGACCCTGCTATCACAAGAAGTGTCTTAGCTTAGAAATCATAGATGAATGATGTAGTAATTAAATCTCAGTTGGAAGTAAGAGCATACCTTATCAGAGAAATGTGTTCTCCTCCCTTACTTTGATCAACTTGCTTCTTTAAATATCTCCAAGGTAGTTGAATCATTCAACCACTTTTAGTTAATTTATTAACTAACAACTAGTTAGTTAGTAGGAGAGATATTAAGTAAATTAATAATAAATAATAATAATATGATAAGGGTACTAAATAAAAATAATAAATGGGGACCCCCTTTTTCATTTAAACCAATTAATGAACCACTTCCTCCTTGTAACTTCCACCCTATATGCAAGACATATCAGCTTGCCACAGCATACACTCTATGTCCTTAAAATGCATAAGATGGAAAGTTCATAAGAATCCCCTTGTCACTCCATGTAGAAATTATGTAAATTCATCCAAATTTAATCATCATGTAGATCTATGAAAAATATATAGCATAAAAATATAAGGATATCCAAAATATAAACTGTCAAAAGTATGAGTTGTCAAAATAATATGTTGTCCTCAAGTTCATTGATCGTGGCCTTGGCATGATGGACATGTGAGGCTTCAGATATAGGTTGTTGATGCAAGGGAGAAGAAATATTCCAGGCATGAAAAGGAGGCTACTGAGGGTGATCAATATTTTTCCAGCCATGTGACTGTCCAGAAGGAGGTTGTACAACATTTTTCCATCCATCATGTTCTGGTCTAACTAGAGGAGCAGAAACATGGTTTGGGATTGGAATATCGATACTTGGACAAGGGTTCTCATGCATAAGTGGAGGTCTATAGTCTTGTTGGCCAGTCAAGTTGAGGAAACATGTCTACAGAAACTTAGTGAATTCTTTTGAATCTGCATCAAAATGTATGGAAAATCGAAGCCTCTTATTACCCCTTTTCCAAGAACATAATCCTCTACCTCTATTATTTCCTCTCCTACCATGACTTCCCCTGCTGAAAAAATATCATACTGATATATATTTACACAAGTCAGAACCAAATTTCAACTAATCATTCATCTAAAAAATTTCAAAAGAAATAGTTGTGTGTACGCACTTGGAGGTTATAGTGGTAGTAGACGGGAATTGACCCCGTGTCACATGAGTATGAGAACTGGCTAAGTTGTCGATTCCACCATCAATATATATAATACACATGCAAGAAATCATCATGCAATGATGTTCTCAAAGATAGTAATCACTTAGAACATGGATTTTGAAAGGGTTTTGGGATTAAATTATGGGATTTGTAATGAGCGAAAAATGGTAAGTATGACAGGCATGTAAAATGGATTGTTCTCTTCCATGACCAACTTTTAAAACACCTCATTAACTCTCAATCATATTACTCCAGATAGAAAATAGAGTTAATTTTGAACAAGTTAATATCTCTCTTTTGATCAATTTAGTTGTGCAATTACATAACTATAATTAAGCATGGGAGTAAAAGGGAAATTTGGGAAAATGAATTGGGATTGTAATGAGGGAAAAGTGTTACTTATGTTAGGGGAATGTAAAATGAAAATGCATTAATTACAGAGCCTATAATAGTCTGTATTATTTGAGAAAGATTATAATTAAATGCAATCATAGAGTTTTAAACATGTATCAATCTGCATCTCTTCATATTTTACCATGTAATAACCAAATTCTTCATTTAACCAACGCAATGTCCCAATTAAAAATTCTTTTGATACCTAGTTGTATATTAAAAATGCTTATTTTCTTTTGTTCATTTTTTTTTCAAGACCATTGATCTTCCGCGATTTTTTTAAATACACGGTGAAAATTGTCAACATCAATCCTATCATAGACCAATCACTATGCTAACTTCATCATAAAACCAAAAGTTCTGAAATGCCACTTTATCATAACCCAAGATTGATCCACCAAGAAAGATCCAAATTGAAACTGGGAAAATTAAGTTTGCAACAACATCTAGTCTATCCAAACCATTAATCCAAATGTGTATCGCATGCATCGAAACATCATGACAGAAATGAGCCATAAACACGTCAAGGGCTTAAAGCCGAAAATCCTATCTTTTAAATTCAGTTGAGTTTGGATCAACTCATGCAAGGATTATAAACCCAATTCGTAATCGAACTTGTTTTCTCGACCTCATTCGTCGAGTGTTCTGCATATGTCTGTGGGTCTCTCGATTTTTCAATGAGTTGATAACCCATAGTCTACATGAAACCCCTTGCATGCAACCATAGTGAAACAACTTGATTCATAGGCGATAAGACCAAGCTTTAGAAAGTGAAAAGCAATGTATATAACACAAGACTAGTATTATTGGACCTTGTAGATGAAAAACAAAATCGCGCAGAGTAGGACAACCAATGGTTGAAACCCATTTATCATTCAATAAATATAACTCAAATTCGTGTGTGTCTTCATTAACCAGGAGCATTATTGTTTTGAGCTAGCACAATGCATGCAAGGAATACAAAACCCAACTCAAAATGAATCAAAAACCATTGTTGTTGACTCTATGCATGAGGTCGTGGGGTGTAAAACCCAAATAAACAAACCCATGATGAAGATACAACTCTAATGGTTGAAAACAACTAAACGGTGAGCTACAAAACAGAGAAGTCAAAATATTCATATCCCAAACAAAGAGATAATAGGTGGAAATAAAATGCATAAAGCTTACCAACCATAAAGTGTTTTTCTTCATCAAACTAATTTTCGACTTCAACTATTAAGACTGTAAAAACTCATATATTTTCATTCAACCGGGAGTGCCATTCTTCACATTTCCAGAGTTATAACATGAAAACAATCAAATTGACAAGCACAACACATCATTCACAAAGCCACGAGTAAATTATTTATCAAAGAACAACATTACACGAAAGGGAGTCGAAACATTGGTACCTAGAATTGTGTGGTATTTATTTGTGTTTCGAGACAGTTGTAGCAGTTACAACCCAGTGTCCAAACCCTTCCTCAAACTAAAAATGAATTAAATTCCAAACCCCTGAGGTGGTAACCCAAAACAAGAAAAATGCATTAATTTTTAGTCACGTCACAGTAGGGTGGCGACCACCACTAATTTTTTACAAATCCCAAACATCACCACCTCAAAACCTCAAGCGTCGGATGATTTCCAAGTGTATTACATGTCACACAATCTTCACATGCCATATATGTTGCCCCTTTTCTCATTAAATGTCTATAACACTTTTGAATAGTTTGCAGTCAAGGCGCATTATATATCCCATTTACATTAAAACCTCCAAACCTTTACTATATAAAACTTTCAATTTCATTGCAGTTACAACAGGAAGGCTGATACCATTCCTATCATGTAACTTATATGATATGTGTTGGAACTAATATATAATCAATTGTATGCTTATGATAGGTACACCATATACTTATAAAAATTGAACATCTCCTCTTTTTTTTAATAAATTGCATCACATTTGTCAAGGAGTAATGAAACAAACTCATCAAATGTATGTATGGAATGGCATAACAAATAGATAGGATAACCACTTTTTTTATTTGAAACCACAGACCTGCAAACGTAGAAATTAAGAACCCTGTACTAAGAAGAAATATGTCAATCTTATGTTGTATCAACAAAATGCACGCCTCCCATTCATATCAGCCTTCAAGTAATTTTTTTAAATGAGATCCTCTTTGAAATTTAAAAATAAAAAAACACTATAGGGGCTCCCACTTATTAGTTTACTTTGTAATATATATATATATATGCAAAAATATGTGTGCCTTGCAATTCTTTGTAGATTGGTGACTTCATGACTATTTTAAGAGTCAACGGAAGGGAGATATACCGATGGATATACAGAGCAGTGAATGGATGTACCAGCGATATACAATAATGAAGGGGTTAGAGTGAAATAGATATCACTGTAATCTGTAGTCGAGAAAGTGGTGAAAAATACCTAATGTACATCAAAATTTAGATTAAACCTCAACAACAACGAATACTAGGTCGCGGTCTTCTCAACAAAAATATTTATCAGGTCATGGATGTTGCTACCAACCAACCTAAGCAACTAGACGTAGATATTGTCAATGCGTTAGTAGTATGAGAGAATACCAACGTCATGAGGTGAAAGAGTGGCATGAGATGTAGCAATTAGGGTTTTGGGGAAATGGCGTGAAAATTAGGATTTCATAATAAGGAATAATTAGATTGTCTTCGTTGAGGAATGAGTGAAGGCATAGGTAGGGTTTTGTACACTACTCACTTGGGATGTGTGGAGGATATGGAGTGTTACTTGCAGAGGCCGTGAATCTATCAATGTGTCAGACAAAATAGAAAATATAGAATAAAGACAAAATAACTCAAGGCATGAAAGGCAGAGAGACAAGCAAGAAACAGAGGCATTATAGAACGTCAGGTAATCTCTTCATGGCTTTGGTTTAGCTCTGATACCACTGTCAAGCCATGAGTGGGCAGAAAAGATAACTCCACGTTGTTTTATTTTCATTAACTAGATAGGTGAATATATACACAATAAATGACTCTTTGTCTTTTATAACTGAAGATGTTTCCTATCACCTACGACTATTCATATTTACAATATGTTACAAGTAACACATGCATGAAGGATTACGTTTCCAACACACTTCTAGAGCAAAATTTTGGTTGTTTTTTATTATTTTCTTATGTTTAATAAAGTAGCTTACAATATCTTTAATATTAGGATGTAGAATTTAATATGGATCTATTTCGTAATTGTATTTATGTTTCCTAAATTGTATATATATCTTTTTATTTTAATTGTGAATTGATATTATATTTATTTTTTATGAGTATGTGGATACCAATATTTTTTGTTTTCTAATGTGTTAGAGACACTGAGACATTGACTACTATAAAACATAAAGAAGTGTTGGTTTGTTAGGAATTCCCTAGTGTACTTAGGGGATGTGATTGGTGGAAATGATTTGAACATTGATCTCACAAAGTAGATGACATCCTTAAATGGTCCACTCCTACTAATGTCATATAAGTTAGGAGTTTTGTGGGTGTTACCTAATATTTGAGAATGTTCATAGCACTAATTATAACTATAACAATATTGCTTCATGTTATAATAGCAAGTGTTAAGATTTTCCAATGGGTTAGGAATCAACAAAAAGCATTTGAAGAACTGAAGTAAAATATTAGTCAAGCCCTGGTCCTAGAACTACTATCTTGGAAAAGTCATATGAAGTGGAAATTAATGGTATTGGATATTCTCTAGGTGCGGTGTTAATGCAAGGGGGAAGATTGGTTTATTGTGACTCGAAGCTATGTTGTTGGTGTAGTGTTAATGTTAGGGGAATACTATTCATCCACCACTCAGAGCTATGCCATGGCATTGTACTAAACTACCCTACATATGATAAGGAACTCTATGTTTTGGTGTAGGCAAGGATAAAGTGGGAATGATAATTATTGGGTAAGGAACCAGTGTAAACTCCATCAAGAAAGACATTTTAAATGGATGGGATTTCTGCAACAATTTCAACTAGTGATTAAATATAATAAGTACCACCATCAAGTTCATTGACCTATTATCAAGACTAACAACACCAAAAATCATAGCTATAGGAGCCATTCAGCCACTAAACATATAGATGGATGTATGTAGAAGATGAGGAATTCAAGAGGCTGTATCAATAATTTTTGGGTCAACATGAACAAGAAAATGTTTATTGTCATCTCCAAGATGGATTACTCTACAAGACGGGGAAGCTTTGTGTGCCAAAGGAAGAAGGAGTAGAACTGATAAGGGAGACTCATACCTCCAAGGTTGTTAGGCATTTCAGTGTTAGAATTTTATGGCTAACTTTTCAAGGTATGTGTAGTGGCCCAAGATGTAAGAATAAGTAGCTAGGATTATCAAAGTTTATATATTATGTTGTACCAATAAGCATAATAATAGGAAGCGAGGACTATACAATCCACTTCCAGTCCCTACAAGGCCATGGTAAAGTATATCCTTAAACATTGTTGGGGGTTTGTCAAGGACAAGAACATGACATGACTACCTATATTTCGTAGTTGACATATTCAATAAGATTTGAATTATGATTTCTTGTGACAAGACATTCAGAGGATAAGAATATGGAAGCTTATTCTTTGAAAGGATCTAGGTGCACTTTAGGGTTCCAAGGAGAAACACTTCCAATAGAGATACCAAATTTCTCAATAAATTTTCGATTTCATGTGGAGAAGTTTGATACTAAATCGAAGATATCCACTTCCTTCCACCCACAAATCGATGGGTAGATAGAGGTGGCTAATAGGAATTTGGTTCAACTTCTGAGAGGCTACAATCATAAGCATCCAATGACATGGGATGAAAACTTAATCAACATACACCATTTGTATAATAGAGTTGTCCTTCCACCAGACGTAAGTCTCCTTTTGAAATCTATTTTTGGATGTTTTCCACCATAACCATTTGAAATTGTATATGGGTATCCTAAAGTAGGGGCATCGGCCTAAGGCGATGCATTCAAGAAAAATAAGTTCATAAATAGGATGAGGAAAATCCAACTATATTTGATAAGATAAAGAAATATCAAGAGAAGTATAAGGCCAAACACAATCAACACAAGGTTGAAAATACTATAAATGTAGGAGAGAGTTTGGTTGCACCTTAATAAGGAAAGCTTATAGCGACCACACAAAAAAATCAGGGCCCTATGATATGAACATTTTGAGGTACTAGATAAGGTATGCAAAAATGCTTATATACTTAGTTTTCAACCTTAACCTTATATGCACATTTACTCATTACTAAATATAGAAATCTGAAACATTATGAGCCATCAATGCTTGATGAGGATGAAGAGGGCCAAGTCCTACCTTCCATAGAAGATTTGGCATCATATGCATAAGAAAACTTACTAGAGGATATCATCTACATAAGAAGATCAAAATTATTAGGAGGGGTCAATAAGAACTTTAGTAGGTGAGATAGAAGGGACATCTACCAACTAAGGCCAAATTGTATTCCATGGAGAAGGTTGAGGAATTGTTTCCTTGTTTTTTGAAAAATAAATATTTTGGACACCAAAAGCCTCCCAAAATGGACCTACATAGTCTCTATATGTATTTATTGATGTTATTTAATAGGTAAGATAGAATTTGGGACGTAGAATGGACAATTTGGGGTATATCCTTAAAATCACACTTACAGGTAAAAACTATATATCCTTTGTTGTATGGAATTTGGGATCTCTAGTCCCAAGGACACAAGTATTGGAGGTATTCATTGTATTCTATGGGTCAATATCTTTCAAATGGATTACACATGTGAAATTTATACTCCTAATAAGGTAGTGGTCCAATTACTACTCGTAGTTTCCAATGGTGGCCATGCTAATGCACCATGATTCACCTTGGCATATGGATTTCATAGTGTGTGGGAATCCATATAGACTTCTCGAAGCATCATGAAAAATACAAGAGGGTTTTTAAAGCCTAAACCTAACCCTAATTCTATCTATCAAAAACCTTGTAGAAGGAGAGAAAATGGTTCACCTTCTTTAGTTGTCATTGTTCTTCCATAGTATGAGAAGTGAGTGCGGGGAGATACTAACATATACAAGATAGAAAGAGAAAATTTTTGTATAGAACTAATGTATTATAGCTTCGCACCCAACTTTGGCCACTTTGTAACCTATATTGTAATCTCCATAATATAAAAAGAAAAGGCATAATCCTTCATTTCTTGTTTGGTATTACCACATCAAGTTTCCTAGGGTAAATATTGTGTTACAATTTGCCTTTTCTATTGTATTTTTGTTTTATATATCACAATAGTGAAAGAATTAAAATGGTGTGTTTTTATTTATGTCGGAGCATCAAAAAGAGAAAAAAGTGTTTGCCCGGTCGAGTGTAGGCTCATTGGCTCACTATAATAGTAGTAGTTGAATACATATGTTGGTGAGCCATGTTGGAATTTGTGATTAACACCGATTCTTGGATGTCACTTGGTGGAAATCAGTAGATCCACTGAGCAGTTGACCAACCCACTAAGTGTTCAGGATTGGGTGTAACCTCATATGAAACAGACAAATAATACTTCAAATAATCGAAGAGGAAATAAGATTTCAAAGACAAAAAAGGTGGTGTCTAAAGAAATTTTTAGAACACTTAAGCACAATGCACTATGATCAAAACATCACAATGCATATTGGACGTATTGTACACAACAAAAATATCACCATGATGATAATGACCCATTGGGTCTTTTATTTATAGCTTCAATATTTAACTTACTTTCTTGAAATCGGGAGTATCTTGTCCACATATAATCGTCGGTTGTTAGAGCTGACTCCATAAAGTCCACATTTTCAAGTCAGCTCGACAAGGATGCTCAACCTAACCACCCATGTGTCCAACTCATATTCAATTTTGCGGCTAGTTGATCCCCCAATTGACTATCTTGAGCTATTGGTTGATTTTTCGACTGACAAACTTGTCGACTACTCGATCGACTAATGTAGAGATCAGGGCAATCGCTTGACTGATTATTTCCATATCTAGGTCAACCATCTGATCAACTGATTCTAGCACAAGTGTGATGAACTATCAAGACTTGATGTTCCAACACTAAGAGGAGTTTCAAATGGATAGATCAAATTGATTAAAGTGGCTTCAACTGGGTTCATTGTAACCAATTAATTAGAACGCCATGAATGGTGGATTATCTAACCAATTGTGGGACACCTTGGGTGATCAGAGTTAGGTCATCATTATACTATGTCTAATCAATTCTCTCTTGAAATGTAGATCCTCATAACACCTATAGTTCATCCTTATTCCCATTGGCTATGAACTTCTTATGTTCATCTTTAGGATCAAGAATGAAAATCTATATGAACTACCACAACACTTTTATCTTCAACAAAGTCTCCATGTATCGTGCCCACATTCCATAGTTGTCCCCATTTAGCACCACATGTTCTTGCATTGAAACCATATCATGCCTAAATAACCTTGATTTAGGATAACCTTCAAGTTCAAACAAGTCAAAACTTTACAATTATCCACTTCTAAGGAGTGAAAAAACCATCCACGATATTCTTGTGATGTGATGGCCTCCAAATACCTTACAACTACTAGAACCAAATTATGATGTTTAAAACCCAAGATATGATAATTTTAGTGATGTTTGAATTAATGATGGGAAGCCTCTCATTCTTCATGCTAATTATCTTGTTTTTGCACACTAAGTACCTTATCATAGCCTTGCTCCCAATGAAAAGAAGCCCAACTTCTAAAAGGAGGAAAGAATAAGGGGTATTTCACTTGATTTTAACGTTTTATATTATCAAATGTTTCAAGATTTAACATTTTATTATAAATCATTTTGAGATTTGATAGATTTTCCAGCAAATTTCTCTGGAGATACTAACCCTAGAACACACAATGGTACATAATCATTGAGGTAACCAAGGTATTGAAGAGGACCTTATTTTTTTCTTAAAACCAATATTCTACAACTTTAGAATAGTTCTCAAGACCAAAATATGCTTTCCAACCTCCAATTTTAACTCTACAATTCCAATTCAGCTTGTGATGAAAATCAATTTATGAAATACTTGTAAAATGGACTTATTCCAAGTTGCTACTATCATGTAAAAATTAGGGTATGTGATTTGTTTCATTTTAATGACCATTACCTTTATTTTATCTGTATTTACGAGCATCCTTGAGTTGGCATGCAAATCTTTGAAAATTTTAATATGCTTATTAAGGTTAGAGGGGCATGTTGCTAAAAGGATAATATCATATGCATATAGAAGGAGGAGGATGACCAATATTTCCAACGTCACTCTTGCACAACCTCCTTCTAGGCAATGCTCTAACTTGTCATTGTAAAGACAAAAATAGTAGGCAACAAAGGACAAACCTTGCTTAACCTCTATATTAGAATTGGTTTTCTTTAACTAATCCTCATTGTTTCTAAAATAATTACTGACCTTGCCATACAACCTTATTACTACAATCATCAACCCAAAAGGAACACCAATATCTTCAAGCCTCTTTCAAAGGTTATTTCTTGGAGCTGTGTCAATAGCTTTTCTAAAATTGACAAAACAACAAAGGAAATTAACCTTGTTGTTTCGAAAATCCTCAATTATAATACTAAGGGTAATTAGGTGCTCTAAAATTGAATGATAACTTCGTAAACTAGATTGTCTATGTTGGCATGTTTACAGGAAGAGTGTGCTTGTCATTGATGGCAAGAACAACAACGACGATGGAAAACAAGAAAGCAGTGATGCCAGCACCGAAATTCCTCCTCTATGAAGACAAAGCTCAGGAGGAAAAGAGAAGACGAGACCTTTCAATCAGTTTCACAGGAGAAGGTTCGAAGGCCGAAACCTTTGAATACTTAGAAAATCTTCTAAGTCGGAAGAAATCGTAAGCTCAGGAGGAGGAGCGACATTGGCCATCAGATCGAGCACTGTGAAGAATCTTAACCGTTGGATTAGAGTCCAGATAGGAGGAACAAGCACGTGGACCGGATTAGATCTTAGGAGAAGAACATATCTTAGGCTTTAGATATGAGCACGTGGACCAAACATCATTGGATCCAGAGGTAAGTGCACGGGCTTTAATTCCTTTAGAGTGTACAGGAGAAGCGAAAAACCTGTGAATTTCGAAATCGTGAGGAAATCCTATCCATTGGTGTTGGGAAGGACACATGGCAGCAGATAAGTAGATTCACAGAATCGTGAATCAGAAGAACTGCGTCGAGTAGCCCGTAGACATCGTGAAGCACGAAGTCGCGAAGTAATTATGGATCGTCGGATCACAGAGGGTTGTGGACCGTTGATCTGGTTCAGAGTTCAGGAGTTCAGACTTTGAAGAATGGAGGAGAGATAACTCATGATATTGTGAAACACAAAGTCGTGAAGCACCTTTTTGGTTGGCGTGTGGTCACAGCCAGTGGTCACATCAGTAGAGAATAAGGGAAGGAGATAGCATCGTTGGGCTCCACTTCGGAGATCGGGAGTTGGGAGAATCAAGGTGACTCACAACAAAATATCCTATGTGCAAAGTTGTGAAGTGCCTTCTTGGTTGGCGAGTGTTCATAGCCAGTGGTCACGTGGAGAGGAAACTAGCATCCGATGCTAGTTCGTGTGGGTGAAGTTCGCAAGGAGCTTCTTCGTGAGGACCTCCTGTAACTGACAAAGAAGACCTCGTGTAACTGTCAGAGAAGCTCAACTATAACTGAGAAGACGAAGGGTCACATTTCCAGAGAATCCAAATAATCTTAGGATAACAACCATTGATGATGAGCAAACTTAGCATAACCACCAAAGAAGACAAAGAGTTGTCAGGATTATCTGGCAGAGGAATTGGTGTGATAAAATATGCAGAACAAAAAAGAGAGTGTTTTTTTCATAGTTATGCATGCGGGTAGTGTTGGAGTTACTTCACACACACCTAGGATTTATTTTTCCTAAGGTTATTCCTTGTTTATTATTCATAATTAGTCATTATCTAGTCTCCTATATTTTAGGGGAGAATATTCCACCTGTAGAATATTCTCTTTTAGTTGACACTTCAGTTTGACTAGTTGAGTTGAGTTTAGATGTTGCATTGGGATCATCACCATGATAATTCGACCTTGCCTTGGTATCATCACCAGAGTGGCACATTAGCCTTGATTCCCTGAGTTAACTCCTCACTACTCTATGTTCATTCAGTTAACTGAAGACTAGTTGACTAGTTAACTCAACTAGGTGGCAGTTCACTCCCGTAATTGTCTGAGAGACTAGAATAGGTGGAATTTCACTCCTGTAATTGTTGGTGTGTGTCCATATCACTCTATACCATCACTATGGCACATTGGTTCACCTCAAGTCGAACTCATTGAGTTATACAAAGTATATCATGTGTAAATTATTCATTATTCACAACGGTTAATGAGAATTCTTCCATTCTTTCTCTCCTTCTTCTTCTTTCTTCTATTCTCTCTGCAAATGTGTGTATCATTGTTTATCTAGATCTATTCTATGCAGTTAGAACAAATTTACATGGTATCAGAGCTGATAGACTTCTAAGAAAAAGCTACACCAAAAACTTTTGCAGGTACAAAAGATTGAAGACGACAAAAAGATGGAATTCCAAAAAGAATTCATTCTTACACCTTACAACTATTTTGCATGGAAGGAGAAAATAGCCATACATATCCAATCCATAGGGTTGTATAGGTTAACCATGAATACATATACAGAGCCTACATCAGCCATAGAAAAATCCAAGTACTTAAATCGCATGGATGAGGCACTCAGAACAATTTGCAGTCTTATTTATCCCGATCTCCTTTTTCACATATCTTCCTGTAAGACTTCCAATGAAGCCTAGAAAACCTTGGAAGGGATCTTTGGAAAATAGGATGAGATGAGGGGACACATGCTGGAGGTGGAGCTTCTCACATTGGATCCAAAAAGCTTCGACAATATCCAATATTTCTTTACAAAATTCAAGGATTTACAATCGCAACTCAAAGCTTTCGGGTTGATAAATCGACAAAGGAGAAACAAATGGTTCTCACCATTCTCTCCAAGCTTGGTCCTGAATTCTTTGTATTCATATCCACATTCCAAACTGTCAGATTTGCCTCTGGAACCACCTGGAAGATTCCTTCTCTTCAGTACTTTATCGAATCCTTGACGCAAGAGCAAACCAAGCTCATCAACATGGGCGCAATCAAAGGCCCAAGGGTGCATGCACTCACTGTGCATGATGGCAGCCAAAAATATCAGAAATATAAAGATAAAGATAAGTGGAAAGATCATGCACATACAAAGAATGAAGGATACACAAAGCCTTTCACCGATGCCTCTAGATCCAAAGGAGAAAAGGAGAGAAATGCACATACTATCACAAAGGATTCCATTCGGAATCCACATGGATGCAAAAAAAAATAGATATGATGTCTCAAATACTTCAGCAAAACAACCTTGGAGATCGCATCCCTGAGGGTGCCAAGAAGAAGAAGCCAGAAGATCTAAATTCCAAGAAAGGCAATTCTAGCCATGCCTTGATTGCAATCAACTCCTCTCTCGATGCTTGGATCGTAGATTCAGGAGCATCACATCACATGGATGCCTCAAAATCATTATATTATTCATTGGATGCATGCAAAGGTCCTCCTATTCTGATGGCAGACAACTCTTATGTCGAAGTCACTGGCAAAGGAAGGATTGAACTCACCAATGGAAGCTTCGAGAACGTGTTGCATGTTCCCAAACTTTCTGTCAACCTTATTTTCGTATATCAGATGATGAATTATGACACCGGAAAGAAAGTCATCTTCACACCAAATTCCGTGGACATCTATGATATGCAAACCAACTCCAGGGTTGCTACTGATTAGGTAAATCATTAGTCTAGACTGTATACTTTTTATGAATTCATTGAACCTGATTCTTCTTTATTGCTTACTCGTGTTGATGAAAGTAGTAGGATATGGCACGAAAGGTTTGGACATTTGAATTTCAGATACATGCAACAACTTAGCAAGCACAAATTAGTTGATGGTCTACCAGACATCCATTTCTCCAAGGGAGTATGTGAGGGATGTGTTCTTGGAAAACACCCTCAAGAGAAATTCGACAAAGGAAAGTCTCAGCGAGATTTCGCACCTTTAGATATGATCCACAGTGACCTCATGGGTCCCTTTCCGCATCCATCGATCAACAAAGCGAGGTTTGTTCTCATTTGTGTTGATGATTTCTCATGTTTTACTTGGATCTACTTTCTTAGGCAAAAATCTGAGGTCTTTCAACACCTCAAAGATTTCAAAGCTTTGGTTGAGACAGAGTTCGGAAAGAAGATCAAAATCCTCCGAACTGATAATGGGGGAGAATATGTAAATCATGAGATCCATAATATTTTCCATGAGGTAGGGATTCAGTTGCAGCATACAGTTCCCTACACTCCGCAACAAAATGGAGTTGTTGAGCCGAAAACAAATCTCTAAAGGAGATGGCATCTTGCATGTTGCATGCAAAGTCACTATCATAGAGAGTATGGGCTGAAGCACTTAACAGTGCAACATACATCCAAAACATCTCTCCTCATACATCTTTCAAGGATAAGAACCCCTATGAGGCTTGGAGTGGCCTCAAACCGGAAGTGGCCCACTTTCGCATTTTTGGTTCACATGCATGGGCCCGGATTCCCTCTGAAAAGAGGAAGGCACTTGATCCAAAGAGCACTGAGTGAATTGTTGTTGGATACCCCAATAGTGTGAAGGGATATCGGCTTATTGATCTTTCCTCGAACTGGCTCATCATTGAGCGTAGTGTCCAATTCAAGGAAAGTGTCTCGCATGTACATCAGCAGCCGCATGCAGACACCTTCACTCTTCCACTTGTTAGAGATGATGAGCATGCACATACCGACTCTTCTTCAAATGAGAGTTTTGATTCAGAGGACTCAGATGATTCTGATTCAGAGTCAATACAGTCAGATGCAGAGTCAGAGCATCTAGATGCAGTTGCAGACCCAGAGCAGAGGCCCCTGTGGGCACAGACTACTCTTTAGGATGCAAGGGATCTCATTGGTGATCCAGCAGATACTAGGAGGACTCGATTGAATTTCGAGTAGCCTCCTGTTGCACTCACTACCACTTAACCATTTCCCTCCAGGCATATTTTCTTGGTTCAGTCTTCAGATCCACAGTCTTATGGTGAGGCTGTTGAAAATCCCTTTTGGGAATCAGCCATGCAAGAGGAGTACAAATCCCTCCTTAAGAACCAGACTTGGGATCTGGTTCCCTTCCTTCTGGGATGAAACTTGTTAGATGCAGATGGGTCTACGGAACCAAGAGCACAGTGGATGGACATATCAGTAAATACAAAGTCAGGCTTGTCACCAAAGGATTTCAATAGGTTCATGGTATTAACTATGAAGAGACCTTAGCTCCATTAGCAAAGATGGATTCCATTCGATTGGCCCTTGCCATTGCGGCAGCCAAGGGATGGGAAGTCCATCAGATGGACGTGAAGAATGCATTTCTTCATGGTGATCTCTTTGAGGAGATCTACATGGAGCAACCCCAGGGATTTATGCAGGACTCATGTTTGGTTTGTCAACTGAAGAAGTCAGATTATGGCCTCAAGCAGGCTCTGAGGGCATGGTATGCCAAGATGGACTCCTACCTGTTGTAACAGAACTTTGTACGTTGTAAATAAGACCCGAATGTATACATACTCAGGACGGTTGATTCACTTCTACTTTTAGTTATGTATATCGATGATTTGTTGATCACCGGTTGCTCGACTTCAGCAATTGCTACAGTCAAGAGGATTCTACATGACATGTTTTTGATGACAGACATGGGTCCGCTACACTTCTTCCTTGGAATTGAGATCAATCAGGATGCACCAAGCATCAAACTGTCTCAGGCCAAGTATACACGAGATCTCCTTGAGAGATTTCACATGACAGACTACAAGTCTGCTCCGACTCTTTTCTTATCAGAAGTCAAACTTGAGGATGGCGGGGAGACTCCACTGGTTGACAGCACACTGTACAGACAGTTAGTGGGGAGCTTGTTGTATCTCACACACTCTAGACCAGACCTCTCCTATGTAGTTGGCGCAGTTTCTAGGTTCATGCAGGAGCAGCATGAGCTACATTGAAAAGTTGCAAAGCATATCCTTCGATACGTACAGGGCACCATCACCTTTGGGATTCATTATGCAACAGACTCTACATTATATCTCATTGGGTTTACTGATTCTGATTGGGCTGGTGACAACATTGATCGCAAGTCCACATCTACTTACTCACTCAGTCTTGGTTCCGAGCCTATCTGTTGGTCAAGCAAGAAGCAAGCTGCCATTTCTCTATATTCAACCGAGGTAGAGTACAGAGGGGTAGTTAACATAACCTTTCAGGCTATGTGGCTACAACATTTTCTCACTGAGTTGGTCCTTCAGTTTCATCAGTCAATCGTCCTCTGGTGTGAGAACCAGAGCACACTGAAGTTCTGCAGAGATCCAATTTATAGGCAGTGGACAAAGCACATCAAGATCCACATGCACTACATCTAGGACTTAGTACACAAGGGGATCATCAACTTACAGTTTTATCCTTCAGCAGAACAGACGACAAACATTTTTACCAAGACCTTCATTGAGCATAAATTCCATTCTCTACGAGGTCGTCTTGGAGTGAAGGACACAGTTGCCTAGCAACTGTAGTTCTTCTTTTTACAAACATTGTACCTTGAGGGGGGGGTTTTCCCATGAGATTTTCCCTCTTTTCTCACTTTATTTTCAGTGTGTCTTTTTTACTTGGGTACCTAACATGGCCTCGTTGTAGGGACCCAATCTTTATTTTCACCATAGTGATGTTTAGGGGGAGTGTTGGAGTTACTTCACACACACCTAGGATTTATTTTTCCTAAGTTTATTCCTTGTTTATTATTCATAATTAGTCATTACCCAGTCTCCTATATTTTAGGGGAGAATATTCCACCTAGAGAATATTCTCTTTCAGTTGACACTTCAATTTGACTAGTTGAGTTGAGTTTAGATGTTGCATTGGTATCATCACCATACAACATTGGGATCATCACCATGATATTTCGACCTTGCCTTGGTATCATCACCAGAGTGGTGCATTAGCCTTGATTCCCTGAGTTAATTCCTCACTACTCTATGTTCAGTCAGTTAACTGGAGACTAGTTGACTAATTAACTCAACTAGGTAACAGTTTACTCCCGTAACTGCCTAAGAGACTAGAATAGGTGGTAGATCACTCTCGTAATTGCTGGTGTGTGTCCAGATCACTCTATACCACCACTATGGTGCATTCGTTCACCTCAAGTCAAACTCATTGAGTTATACAGAGTATATCATGTGTAAATTATTCATTATTCACAACGGTTAATGAGAATTCTTCCATTCTTTCTCTCCTTCTTCTTCTTTCTTCTATTCTCAATGAAAATGTGTGTATCATTGTTTAGCTAGATCTATTCTATGCAGATCGAACACATTTACAGGTAGATGGCGATAATGACCAGTATTTGAAGAGCATGGAAGAGGAGCATCACATAGAATGCAGATGGAGAAAAGAGCAGAAAAGGCGGAAAAAAAGTTGAACAGAAGAGACAAGAAGTGTAGCCAAGTATGAACAGAAAGAAGCAGAGCAGAATTGTAGAACAAAGAAGAAGTGGTAGGTATTGAAATATCTGTATTGTTGCAAGGGTTTAATAAAAAAAAAATGTATAATCAGGGTGGTAGGATGGTGCTAGGGAGGACTGTGGTCCTCTGTTATTCAAGTTGGTGCTTGAATACTAGGAGTTGGTGCTTCCATCTAGTTAGTTCTAGAGAAACCTGGGAGTTGGTGCTTCCATCTAGTTGGTGCTAGAGAAATATGATATTTGGTGCTCTTTGCAAGTTGTAGCTTGCTATCATAGGTTGTAGCACCATATTTGAGATTGGTGCTCAAAGATTGTGGTGTACGTGAAAGTTGGAGCTTGATTGACATCCTAAGAAGAAGAGGTTTTCTCCCTTTATGGGTTTCCTCATGAAAATCAGTGTCTTTGTGTATTTTGTGTGATTGATCAATTATTGTATATCTATGCATGTTAAGTTATGAGCAACACATTAAATAATAATCTAGAAAGATTCAAAAAAGAACAAGAAAAGTTTCAATCTTATATATATTACCGATTCATCCCCCCCTCTCAATTATTTTTCCAACAATTGGTATCAGAGTCTGTGCCTTTGATCAAAGGTAGATCCATAATCTTGAACATGACTAGTCATGAAGGAAATTCAACTAATAGAGCCCATTTGTTTGATGGAACAAACTTTGCCTTATGGAAAATAACGATGAGAACATATTTAATGTCTTTGGGTGTTGATGTTTGGGATGTCGTTGAAACGGGATATCTAAATCCTGTAGTCTTGGCCTCAAAATATGATAAGTGGGAGTTTAGCTTGAATGAAAAATCAATGAATGGCATCCTCAGTGGACTTGCAAAATCCCAATTTGTCAAAGTGATGCACTGTGATTCAGCAAAATTTATGTGGGACAAGCTGATAAGTAGTTATGAAGGTAATGAAAAGGTGAAAGAAGAAAAAATTCAGACTCACAGACTGAAATTTGCGCAGTTAAAGATGGATGAAGACGAAGCTATCATTAAGTACTTATTAAGTATAGAAGAACTTGTCAACACTATGAAAGGTCTAGGTGAAATGATAGATGAATCTTTTCTAGTCCAGAAAATATTAAGATCTCTTCCTCATAGATTTAACTCAAAGGTCTCTGCTATAGAGGAAATAAATGATCTCAAAACGTTGACACTAGATCAACTTCTTGGAACCCTAACTTCTTATGAAATGAGAATCACCAAAGGCAAATTCACTACAAGAGAGGCATCCTTTAAAGCAGAGAAAAACACAGACTCCAATACAGATGAGATTGAAGCAAATTTTTTTAGAAGACTGACGAAAGGATCAGGCAAATACAAAGGTAAGTTTCCCTTCAAATGTTTCAACTGTGGTAATATAGGTCATTTTGCAACTAAGTGTCCTCACAAAATAAAGGATCATACATATGACGATGAAGAGAAGCACAAACACGAAAAGGTCTATAAAGAGAATAATTTTAAGAAGAAAAGTCTTTGTGTAAACAATGATGACAATCCTTCAGATGATGAAAACAATGACTCTTCTATTGAAAGTAAAATAAATTATCTCACGCTAATAGCTTTAGAAGACATAAACATTGAGGATACAGGAAGTGATTTCGTTGATTGTGAAGAAGTAGTAGATCTTGAAGGAGAACTTGTCAGTGTTGTGGAAGAGATTGATAGACTCGGAGAAAAGAAAAGAAAAGAAAAGCAGTTACTGCTCAGGTATGGGAAAACATGCAATGAACCATCTGAAGAAATTGTTCTGTTGAAGGTTAAGTTAGAAGAAGCTAAGAAGATTGAAGACATCCTCAAACAACAATTGAAGGAAGCCAAAACAAAAGGTGAAAAATTGGAAGTTGAAGTAGTGTCTGTCAAAAACGATCTAGAGAAATTTCAAGCCTTATATCATCAGAATCTAACAAGTATTAAAGCCTTAGAAGGATTAGCCACCATTCTAAATCAACAAAGGAATCCAAAGTTTAAATTTGGCTTAGGTTATGAAGAGGGATCAAGTAGTGGTCAGCCAAGCAACAAAGAATCCATCAAGTTTGTCAAATCCACAACCATTGACAACAACAAACCTGTAGAAATAAAGGAAGATAATCAGCCGCCAAGGAGGAGTGAAGAAAATGAATCTGTAGAAAAAATAAATAATACACCCTATGCTCAAGGAAATCATCAACATGGAATAAATCGACCTGCTCAAAGAAGACAACTATTTTCCAGGTACAAAGATTTTTTCTATGGATATTGTTTTTACTGTTCTAAATTTGGCCACAAAGCTGTAAATTGTTCTTTAATATTTACACATGAGCAATCAAGACACCCAAGGAATAAATATCTGCCACAACAAAGAATGAGACAGCCAAGTAACAAACAACCACAGACTGCAAATCATGTGATGGTTGGGAAAAAGACGCAGATTAAGCATAACAATCGTTATGATCCTTTATTCAATGATCCATAATGTTACATCCGCCATAATTATGGATATAAAGTTGCAGACTGACACCTAAAGAACTATAAGCCAGATTCAAATCATAGAGTTGAAAATGTCAAGGTTTGGAAGAAGGAAGAAGATAACAAGAGTAGATTAGTGTTGTCAGCTCAGAGACAAAAGAACCCCTAGTATATTGATAGCAGATGCTCTAGTCATATGACAGGTGAAAAAATTAAGTTCCTATCACTCAAAGAAAGTAGATCAGGAAATGTGACTTTTGGAAATGATGCTCTAGGAAAGATCAGAGGTAAAGGTCTAGTAAGCTTAAGTAATGGAAGAGGCAAAGCTCAAGATGTATTATTTTTTTATGGATTAAAGAATAATATTATGAGTGTCAATCAGGTGTGTGACAGAGGATGTGAAGTCACTTTCACTACCAAAGGTTGTAAAATAAAAACAATGAACACAGGAGAGTTGAATGCAAAAGGGGTTAGAACTGAAAACAATTTCTATGTTCTGAAGGAAGATAAGGAGGAATGTCATTTAAGAAAATTTGATGAAATTTGGTTATGGAACATAAGGCTTGGACACCTGAATTTTGATCATATTGTCAAGCTGAATAATGAAGGTGTTGTGAAAGATCTTCCAAGAATATCTAAGCCTCATAACTCTGTATGTGAATCCTGCCAAATGGGGAAGTTGACTCGTGCTCAATTCAAATTGAAGATTTTCACATCTTCAGAGAAACCACTTCAAATTATTCATATGGATCTGTGTGGACCATCGTGAAAGGAAGGAATCGGAGGAAAACATTACTTTATGTTGGTCATTGATGACTCTTCCAGACTTACGTGGGTTGCCTTTTTGAGAGAAAAAACTGATGCATTTTAGAAGTTCAAAACGTTTAAGGCATTAGTTGAGAATCAAATAGGAAGGAAGTTAAAAGAAATTCGCCTAGACAGGGGAGGAGAATCTTTGTCAAGAAATTTCAAAGAATTATGTGACAGACATGGAATTAAAAGAGAATATACTATTCCAGGTACTCCTCAACAAAATGGAGTTGCAGAATGCCAAAATAGATCAGTTCAGCAGATGGCAAGGGCTATTGATGCAGCCCCCCTACTCCCCGGTAGGGCTTCGTGACCTCCCGATCTCTGGATATTTACTTCTACTGAGTCGGATCGACTCTTCATGCTCCTAATCGAACCTAGAACAAATCTACACAAGCCCTTTTTTCCTCCTTCTTACAAGTCCTGTCAGACCCGCCGAATTTCCATGGTCAGGATTTGACCAATATCAATCCACCCATTGATCGACGATTCACAACAATATCGAGCCGCCAACATGCTCACCCTTTATGGAAGAGCCTTGTCCCCGATATCTGAAAGTTCTCGCTCGATCTCCCTTTGATCGTGCCCATTGATCTCCTATCCCGTCGAGATCAACGACTCCAGTTCATTTCATCTTGTGAAATTCCACGTTCACTAATTCCACCTCTGCTCCCCGATATGATTCCCTATCATCGATTTCCCTTATCACATCGATGGACCTCATCCTCTTTGGGTTTAAAGCCTTGAGAAATCTCAACTCCTCGTGCTCTGCAAGATCCTTTTTCTAATAACCTTCATTGCATGTGTCCTCGGGCTACGTTCTTTCGTGACCACGTGATTACTTGTTAAAGCTCACGCACCTTCAATCCCTCAAAAAATTTCGAGACCATCGATCTCCTGATATTGATGGTACTTCTGGATCGACGGTTCAGACCTATCCTCTCAAAATCATGTGGACCAGATCCACTTCCTTTGGATCAACAGACGAGATCTATTCATGATTCAGGACTTCGGGACTTTGAAGTCTCAAACCCTCACTACCTCCATACTCCAATCCTCCAGAGTTAATGATCTACGGCCACCCGTCTCCCTGAATCTGCGGCCACGATCTCCTCCTCGAATCCGGCCTTCGGGACTTTCGATTTTCAAACCTTCCTTTCTTCCGGAGATATTTCTCAAGAATGGCTTGATCTCTCGCCATGCGTCCTTCTAATCGATGGCTCTGCTCCCGCTTTGGGATTTTGGCCTCCTCAACCAGATCAATGGTCCTATGACTCCTTCCTCGATCAACGACCAAGATCTTCTCCGGGTCTTCAGACCTATCTTTCCTCCCCTTTCCTCTGGAGTCCTAGATCTAGCGTCGCGTGTCCTCCTTCACATCGATGGCTCTCGTCGTTTCTGGGACTTTGGCCTTCGACATTCTCAAATTTCAAAAAACGCAAATCTCTGAAGTGAAATCCTCTGGAGTGCTAGATCTTCTAACACTTGTCCTCTCTTGATCCAACAGCTACTCAATGGTTGTCTAACGGAGTGAGTCTTCATCCTCCATGTATCCCTTCGTAGATCAAAGACCCGCGTTCTTCCTTTGGGATCAACGAACCTTAATCATTTCGGCCTTCGACGCTTCGAAAATTTCATAAACTTCTTTCCATAAAAACCCTGGAGTGCAATCCTTCGAAGCCGACGATCTGGTGACACCTTTCCTCTTCTAGATCGACGGATATCATTTTCTTCAACTATTCAAGCTTCAGTGATCTCGAACCCTTCTACTTTGCATTCTCTCGAAGTGATTTCACCGAAATTAATGATCTCTTGAAACTTGTCTCCCCCTTGATCTGACAGCCTCTATCTGCTTCAGGTCTTCGGGTTTCGAGATTTTCCACTCTTGTGTACTCGTTCCTCCCAGAGTACTTTCACCCGAAAACTCATATTTTTTGACAACTGTCTCCTCGTAGATCGACGACCCTCGGCTATTTGGCTATTCGAGATTCAGAAGTCTCAAACTTCTATGTGCACATTCCTCCTGGAGCATCTTCACCCAAAATGGATGGATTTCCACCATGCATCCTCCCAAATGATTTCTATACTTTAGGACATCAATAGTCCACTCTCTTGCATATACACAATGCTAAAGCTTGTGCACCTTCTCGTTATCAAACGACGGCTGATCCTCTACGCTAAGATTTTTGGCACAAGGGTGGACCCAGGGTTCAACACTCAAGAGTGCACCAACAAATCCCTAACTACCGGCCCTTTCAGCAACACCTATGAGGCAGATGAAGTCTCACCCGAGGTAGAGGCAGGGGTGGTTGCAGGACTCAGGTGTTTGCAACCTTAGCTGGGACACAAATATGTGATTATCTTTCTTACAACGCACTCGATTATGTTTACCATATATGCAATTTTCACAGAAATCAAAATCCAGAGTGCAATTAGACATACCTTCAATCATACCTTTACCGTGTAGTGTTCGAAGGCCCTTTTCTCCAATATGCCACAGCATGGTCTTCTTTTCTGGGACAGTATTGGTCTTGTCTCCTTCATTTTTCTGCTCA
Organism: Picea engelmannii; assembly: GCA_009831015.1. NCBI lineage: Eukaryota > Viridiplantae > Streptophyta > Pinopsida > Pinales > Pinaceae > Picea > Picea engelmannii. The sequence goes on along the minus strand of ML777455.1, from coordinate 1,429,698 downwards.
AGGACAACAAAACTGTTACACCCATTAGTATAAGTTCTTCCCAACAACTTGTATAGAGTTCCACAACGAACTCCCCTCATCAACACCATTGTTCCTCGTACCATCTTGCAAGTGTCCTTTTCAAATACAGTTTTCACTCCTGCATCACTCAACTTGCT
>ML777455.1:1395976-1417750 GCA_009831015.1 Picea engelmannii | reverse complement strand
AATGAATGAGTAATTATTAAATGAGACATTAAATGATTAATTATTAAATTAATGGTTAGTGATTAATTGATTATTAATTAAAGTAATTGATTAATTATGTATTAAATTGGGGGAAAATAAAATATGGGTTTAAATGGGTTACGCATCCCATAAGGGATAACGTAACCCATACGTAAAATGAACATTAAGTAAAGGATAAGGCCAATAAAGAGAAATAAATGTATGGATAAGGGGTTTGGTGAGGAGAAAAAGGTGCGAGGGCGGTGAAGGAGGCATAAGGGAAGGAGGAGGATTCACTTTGGGGGGATTCTCATTCATGCAGTCTACGGGAGGAGATTTTTGGGAGCTTTGAGACAGAGTGAGAACAGTGGGATTTACAGTGCACACCGGGGCTGAGGGGTTTTGGGCTCGGAGGGCTAGGACGTCCGTAGATGTCCTAGGGNNAGGCGTACTGGTCGGTAGGGTGGCTGGTTTTGGGGTATTCTAAGGAGCTGGTTCAAGCGAAGGTTCAAGCTGCTGCAGATAGTAGCATCAGAGACAGGTATTTAAAAAATCAAAATTGTGAATTGTTTACTTAAATTTTATATTTATTCCAAATTTTATTTACGCAAGTATGCACATAGCTTTGCAAATTATGAAAAAAATTTACTTCTTAAAAGTTTACAGAAATTAAGTAAATTGGTACAGAAATGAAGTAAATTGGTAGTAATATAAGTCTCTTTTCAATCGTGGTCTTTACACGAACGTTGCACGTAACAAGGGGGGGGGCATACCTGCCCCCCCTAGGAAAGCGCCCGGCGCACACGGCAGAGCTCTAGGTGAAGGGATCGTCAGACGCAGTTGTCGTATTTGGCGCACCCACACACACACACATGCAAAGAATATAACACATACCCAACAAGCCTTACGATACTTGATCACACAAATCCTACTACTAGCACTAAGCCTTCAAGATCCTACCCCACATAAGACAAGAGATCTGCGCAGCTCGCTAGATCCTCTTTCCCCGGGTAGATTCAAGCACTAAGCCTTCTCACACTCTCTGCACTCAGCACTTATTGCGACATGCACAGAGCTCTTACAATCACACAAACTTCTAATCACATAGATCCAACTTATACACTAAGCTATCAACTAGACAGGGCCTCTTTTCTTACATGGCCTAGACCTCTATTTATACATAGAAAAAGGCCTAAACAAGGACCGACATCCCTTTCCCGTTATACTATTCCCAAAAATCCCAAAAAGGTTCCACAAAAGGTGGCGAGATCCCATGAAATCCGCTTTGCCATGCGCTTCGTCTTTGACAAGTAGTCGAAGTACCAAACAGTCAACTATGACCAAGTATTCCTTAAAACTTGGTCGAGGGCCAATAGGCCCCCAACACTCACCTGTGACTTGTCCCGAGTCACTCTTCTCTGGGTAACTCTGCCTTGAAGGCCTCAAGATTTTCTCAAGCTGCTTCGACCTGTTGCTTTTCTACTGCTTCTTGCTCGGAAAACTCCTGAATGAGTGTGTTACTAACTGGTCCTTCTAAGCGCTGCTCTATTGTGTTCACGACCTATTCCAGGTTTGTCCCTTGGCTCTTGATCTCTAAGAATAGTTGACATACCCTATCCTGCAAAGGTTGAAGTTGTTGCATCACTTCCATGACCTTACTCTGGATCATATGAATCTATTGTTGCACGACGCATTGTTCGTGGGACCTCTTCATTTTCTCTATGGTCGGTAGGGCCTTCAGTTGTACCTGTAACTTCTCTGCTTGGTACTTCACCTCCTAGAGCTGTGACTCCAATTTATGCAATTCAGGGTTCTCGGATAGGTTCTCATGTATCTACGCACTTCTACTACTTAATTGCTTACATTCTTAAGTGAGTGCCTTAATCCTTTCTATTGTACTTCGGGCATTCACTTCTCGTTGGTCACGTTCTTCTTGTGGAGTACTCGATATAGCTTGGAGCTCTAGTTATACTACTCTTTGTTGCAGTTACTGAATGACTTCAACAAGATTCATTACTTGGCATTCTATGGGTTCTTCTACGTTCTGTTCTAAGCCAATCACAAATCGAAATGCTCTGTTGACTGCTTCTTTGATCCCAATATGCTTCGCGAGCAGTTGCTCCTTTTCTTTTTGGATTTTTTCTCTGTCTTCTTCAAATTTCTCTAGGATGGCATCCTTCTCTTGCTACGCATCTTGACACTGCTCTATGATTTCCTCTTGTGCTTTCTGTAGGGCCTGTGTAACCTGGGTTGTTACTTCTTCGGTGTTCCGAAGACGAACTTCAACTATGTTGGTGATCTTACAGAGTTGAACTGATTCATCTCACTCTTCTATTGTTCCTTCTAGTAGAGGCGTCGTAGGTGTTGCGCGGCTAAACTGAAGTGATCGTTGCACTCCTCGGAGCTCGGTTTCAATTCTGTTGTACATCGTTTCTTGTTTGGCCTCCTACTTTTCTGTGATCTCTTCTATAGCTTCATTCAAAGTCGTGAGGAGAAAGATGAAGTCATCTGGATTGAGTATGGTCTTCATCTTGGTCACAGTCTCTTTGGCTTTCTTCTTAACGGAAGACTTTGAAGGTGACCCTTTTCTTTTCTTTAGAACTTCGACTTCATCTTCTGGTTGTTGTTCAACTTCTTCTAGGTCTTCATCGTTACCTTCTTCATCTGGTGTGACGAAAGCTATCCTTCCAAGGCGGCTATCCACATCTTGAACCTCTTTAGTTTTCTTCATCTCCCTTGTCTTCTTTGTCTTCTATGTCTTACTAGGCCCAGGTGTGTCCTTTGCAGCTTCTAGGTTGCTGATATCTAAAATATCCGTTGGATATGCTGCAACAAGGAGGTCTGCCAACCATTCCTTGGTGATCTCTTCAAGGTCTTATTTTGTCAGTTTATAATAGGATTGCAGTTGTTCCTAGTGCTCGTCAACACGTGGAGTTAGGCATATGAAGTGGCGGTCCGCGCTGAACTTCATTAAGGGTCTAAATCTGTGGAGTGTGTTCGGAGTAATGCGAGGTGTGGCTTGTATCGCGGTCTTCAACTGGATGTAGTATCTGTGAAAGAGGATATTCGACTGCCATTGCCTGTTCATATCTGTCGTGTACCATAATGTACTAAACTTCGCATCCAATGGTTCAAATGGTAGGGTTTCAGGAAAAACGACATTCTCCAGCATCTCCCATGCTATGAAGGCGATCAAGATGAGAAGCTAGCTGAAGTGGAAGTCATATCCTTGGTCTTGTGCTTCTCTGCAATCCAATTTGAGTTGATCCGCTAAGTACTTATACCAGTTCATTTGGACTCCTTCTACGCATTTTCTTGCGAGATCAACTACAAACCCAGATACTTGTGTCGGTATGTTCTTGCGAACTAACTTTCCTGCGATCATCTGACAGGTGAGGTGCACTGCGCCACTGTCAATAGAGGTTACCTTGTAACCTCGCATGCCTTTTTCAACATTTCCATAGGCCTCTTTAATCTTCTGTGAAAGAGCATGATCCGTGGTCTTTCCAGGGTAATAGTCTTGTGAGTCAGGGCCCTGCATGCTCAACTCAGTGATCTAATTGATCAGCGCCAGATCAATCGTTATATGTCGGTTCAACCATAGATATCCTCTATGGTAGTTCGCCAGTAGCAATTTTATGCAAGCGTTCACCTCCTGGTGCCTGCCAAAGTGTGGAATCTTCATTACATTAAGTAAGGTGGACTACGCGAGGTTCAGCGTCCATTGTTGAGGAACGATATTGGAATTCTTTCCCTTTGTCATCGTCAGATACTTGTGTGGGGAAAGCATACTGTAGGCTTTCCGGTCACCAAGGTTGAAGTCGCAAAACTTCAATGCTGCGATCTTGGTCTGCTCAATGAGAACTGCGCACATGCCTTTCGATAGGTACGCAGTGATCATAGGATAGTTGTAATCTCGAGGCACACTGTCACGGTTGATTTCACCTTTTAGAGGAGGTATGTAAGAGGGAAAGATGATCAGGATTAGTTTGGAATTCACGATGTCATCTCTATGTTTAGTACATTTCTCGGTGGTCTATCGAGATGGTCCAGCTCGAGTAATGGATGGAGAAGATGCTACTCCTCTTGACGACGAGGCTTGGACTCCAGTGGACATTCCTCTTTCCGACATAACTCTTTCGTTTCTTAAGCTAGCGAGTAATTCTCTCACCGATTCTTCTGTTGCGCTAAATTCGTTGGACATGTAAGCTCATGATCACTTTCTCAAGTTGTCAATGGGATGAAGGTACCGTAATCGAGTAGAGAGAAAGGCAGGGTGGTCACTATTCAACAATGTAGGTATTTTGTGAGTTCAAGTTCTCAATTGGCAAAAGTGCCTTCCGGACATAGCGCGACGAAATAAGTAAGTAAAGATGTAACAGACTGCTTGCAACGGAAAGGAGGGTCCATTAACTCTTGATCTGTCTGTTATGGCGTAGTCTAACGGTCAGGTAACAGGTCATAACTTTCTTCCGAGCTGTTCGGGCCATCAGCGGAATGGGTATATCATCTTCTAAAGGTTATATTACTTCGACATGGCGAAGTGCCATATGTCGTTGTTCTTCTATCCCGACGAAGCTCAAATTCTGCATGTTTTCCTTCTGCGGGGTTTGTTCTAGAATGTTCTATAATTTCTCCAAGTTCGCTTTCTTCTTCATGAGTTTTCTAGCTTTCTTCCCAGTGAGCTTTGTCTCGGTCATCCTTTTTTCATTCTGATTCTTTTCTTCTCTTGGCATGGTAACTTCTCAGTGCTAAGATTCTTTCTTTAGATCCACGGGTATTACTTGTCCAACATATTTTTCGGTCCTCTATGGTTCTTCTAGCGTTCTATCAACTTCATCATCCATGTTCCTGGGGTCAAGAACCCTTGATCTATTCTCCCATTATTCAATCAATTGCGCGATCCTTCTAGTCATGAAGTCTCTTAACTCTTGTCTCTATTGTTCTAGGTCCTTTTATGCTTCTTGTTTTATGGCTTGATCTTTCTCAATCCAAGGTTTACCAAGTAACATATTAAACGGGGCGATGTCCTCCATGAACTTAACAATCTCAAAATCTTCTTCTGTCGAAGCTCCATGAGCATTTATAGATATCTGAGTGAGATTTCCACATAGGTTAACCAACTTTCCTCTGAATAACCCTATTCCTCCTAATGAAGGCGTCATGTCAAGTCCTCCTATAGCTTTCCAGGTTCCTTTTGTCATAATGTTCACCAGTGTTTCTTCATCCAAAACACAGTCAATGTCGAAGTCTCCTATTCTCACTTTGATTTGTTCTTTCTTCTTGAAGATTTCTAATAAGCTGAGGTCTCTATGATCATTAAGGGTTTCTTTCATTTTCATCAATACTTTCTCTGATTTTTTCTGGGGTTCCTCTATAATCTGAGTCTCTTGATCTCTTGCTTGCTCTCTATTCATCTTTTCAAGTCTAGCAATCATTCTAGGGAAATCCAGTACTTCATGGTCCATAGCCTTACAACAAAGACAACTGGGTCTTCACCCAGGGCATTCCTTAGCAAGATGTCTGGGCCTTTTGCAATTGTAACAATGAGTTAATCCTATCTTTCTTTTCAATGATCCCCAACTTTTCATGTAATGTGTTCTAGGATCATAATTGTTAGCCTGCAAAAATTTCTTTCTAGGATCCTGCATCCATTGGTTAGTCCCAAAATTCTTTCTATGCATAGGTATAACATATCTATCACTATACTTATCAGATCTATCATATCAAACTTTCTTTCATCTATTAATGCCCTAGTTTTGAAGCTATGATAGAATCTATCAAACATACCTAGATCCATGCTTTAGAAACAAAAAATTTCACTTATCTTACTTCTACAGAGCACAAAGCTTCCAGATCTAAGACTTTTAACTACTCTTACCTTTATCAAAGCACAGAGCTTACATATATTACCTTTTTCTTACAGATCTGACCTCTTTCTTTGCAGATCTGACTTCTTTTTCTTCAGATCTGACCTATCTTCTTCAGATCTGACCTTTCTTTCTTGGCACAAAGCTTCACAGGTCAAACAGAACACTGTGCACTAGAGAAACAGATCTATGCACAGAGCTTATTTCGCAATAGGATTCTTCTTCTTCAGTTCCCAACAATCATAGTTCCAGGTCCCAGCAACAGAACCATTTGCTGGCACAGGGGCAGACCCAAGGTCCAATGCTCAAGAGCACACCAACAAAGGCCTAACTACCAACCCTTTCGGCAACACCTGCGAGGCAGATAAAGTCTCACCCAAGGTAGAGGTAGGGGTGGTTGCAGGACTCAGGTGTCTGCAACCTTAGCTGGGACATAGATCTGTGATTATCTTTCTTACAATGCACTTAGCATCGGTTATTTCCTAACATACATTCATTAATACACTTCGCAGAAAGCACATAGCACCGCAGTAATTGCTTAGATCTAGCACTTAGCAATGATAAATAGGTTATACTCAATAGATTAAGCACTTAACATCTTATGTATCATATATAGCATGTATTCATATCTCATAAGCACAAAGCATCAATAGATCTATCTAAACATATCAGAGCACTTAGCAAGAGAGAGACAAACACAACAGCACAATACACAGAGATATCGTGGTTCACCCCCACCCTGGGGCTACGTCCACAAAGTCTTCTTTATATTATCCTGGTCAAGCAGTTAATGCATGGAGCTTCAATGATCCTTACTTCGCACGGGACAGAGGATCTGTGCAGCTCACTAGATCCCTCTTGCTTGCACTCAGCACAAAGCCTTCTACAGTCTCTCGCAGAGACTTGCACTCAGCTCTGCAAGTCTTACAAAAAATGCATAGAGCCTTATGATACTTGATCACACAGATCCTGCTACTAGCACTAAGCCTTCAATATCCTACCTCACATAGGAGAAGAGATCTTCTCAGCTTGCTAGATCCTCTTTCCCCGGGTAGATCCAAGCACTAAGCCTTCTCACACTCTGTGCACTCAGCACTTATTACGACATGCATAAAGCTCTTACAATCACACAGACTTCTGATCACATAGATCCAACTTATGCACTAAGCTATCGACTAGACATGGCCTCTTTTCTTACATGGCCTATACCTCTATTTATACATAGAAAAAGGCCTAAACAAGGGCCGACATCCCTTTTCCATTACAATATTCCCAAAAAACCCAAAAAGGTTCCACAAAAGGTGGCAAGATCCCTTTATCTCCGCTTCGCCATGCGCTCTGTCTTCGACGAGCAGTCGAAGTACCAAATGGTCAACTATGACCAAGTATTCCTCAAAACTTGGTCGAGGGCCAACACAAATCCAACGCTTGAGATCTGTTCTCTTCTCTGCGCTTCCTTATGTTATTGGACGTTGATCTAACGGTCCAGGCTCCTTTCTCACAACCAATCTAATGGTTGTTGTCGCTCCTCCTCCTAATCTTCCACCTTCTCCCAACTTAGAATATTTTGAAAGTGTTCAAAGCTCTCGGCCTTTGAACTTTCTCCTACGAACCCGACTATCTAGGGTCTCGCTCACGCTCTTGAACACATTGTCTCTTTTGAGATTTAGGACTTATAATAAGTCCACTTCCCATGCACTCGTTCTATTATTCCTTCTGAGCTTGATCTCCTCAAATATTTCGATCTCCCACGCACTCCTTGTGTTTCTGGGATTTTGTCAAACTCAAATCCGAAGGATTTCTTGAAAATAAATCCTTCTCACCCTCCTAGCGTTCTCCTTGCACGATGCACACCTTGAAAAAATCTTCCTTACAGAGTGTTTAGTAACTCTGGTTCCTCCTTAACTCAACACATAGTTCCTTCTGTGCACTCTTGCACTCGCTCGATGCCCACCTGGCAGAGCTCTATAGAGTTCTCAATAACTTTGTTTCTCTGTGCTCCTTCTACATAGTTTTCCCCCCTAAGGTATTCAGTAACCTTGAGGTTCCTCTTGAGTTTGTGATCGCTTTGGTGTACTCACCTAGCATGTTATTTTCTGACTCTGCAGAGTTCATATGTGCACTCCTTGCGCTAGCTACAAAACTTCAATTGTTCTGTTGTGCACTCCTTGCACAGCCTAAAGAATCCAGAACGATATTATAAAACTCAATGAAGATAAAAGAAATCTATCTCCTACTACAAATGAAACTTATCATACATCCACAACATTCATTCATGAAAATACATAAACACACGATATGGAGGAAAAAATGTTTTTCTATTATCTCTGTGTGTCTATACAAATGCTTACAAAAAACTGGAATGCAATAGAGTCCCAGTTCTCTCAAGCTCTCTCTCAAAATTATTTTACCTCTTAAGTCTCATAAGACTCTCTCCCCTGAGATCTATTTCTCTCAAGTCTCCTCATTACAAAAGATGTCTCTACAAGCTTATCCTCTTCATTTCCTTAGTGCTATCACTATCTCAGTTACGACACCATACTCCTACGGCTACATTCCATAAATTTTTATCCAGACCCGACTACGATCTGGACCTGCTACAGGCAACCATTTAAGGAAACCCTATCCACTACCTATACAAAGGCATTTCTTGACATTTATCAGCCTTACAACACAAAAATCCATATAGGATCGGATTTAAAATTTAAAAACGGGAGGGTCAGTGCCTCTCCCTTTCTCCATTGCGTATTTGTGTGTTGACATGCTGGCGCATTATTGAGGTGGATCGATGCTCCTGCATCATACTCCACTGTTGGGAAAATCATGAGCTCCTTCTCATGATATCCTCTTCTCCAGTGTTGAAATTCACCTGGATCCCAAACTCTCTTCTAGAGTTGTCCTTTTTCTCCTCTCCATTTATGTCGTTGTTGTTGCTGCTGCTGCTTATTCTTCTTCTTCTTCCCTGCTGCTATGGCAGGCTCTCCTCTTCTCAGCTCCCCTTTGTTGACTGCTTCTGCTGACCTCAACATCAACCTTCTTATCTCCTCTATCACCCTGTCCAGTTGCTCCAATGGTTGGCTCCTCTTATGCAGTCTCCTCAGTTGCAACTCTTTCTTATCAGTGGGTGGATCGACTTGATCCCCCTTGCAACTTTCCCCATATATTTTGGCCTTATATTTCCACCATGATGCCAACTTCAATTATTAGTCCCATTGTTGATTTGTTTCTCAGTTCCTCCTTCTAATAGCTTTGCTTCTACCATTTCTCTTGTTGGCATATCTCCAACTTCCTTTAATTTCTCTCCTAGATGGTATGCTCCTCCATTTGTCTCCAACTTAGTCTGCGGATGTGCATACTTCTCTCCAGGGTTTCTAGTTCTTGATGTAGCTCAGAAAAGTTGATGTTGTCTAATTCCTCTTCTGTTGCAGGCTCCAGTGCTACAATCATCTCTTGTTCAGCGTTCTGGCTGAAAATTTTGAGCAATTCTGTCGAATGCTCTTCTCCTAAAATTTGCATGATTGTCTTTTGGCAACCATCTGTTGGTTCTGGATTGTCCAACCAATCCTCCAACATCCTCAATTCTATATACCATTGAGTGAGCATCTCAAATGTGTTCTCCTCTTCTACTTCTCCTTGGGAAGCTTCTAATATATGCTCCTTCATCATGACAGTCACTGTTGATTGTCCTTCCTCTGTTGGTGCACTTTCATCATGTGCACTGGCCTCCACTCGGTTGTTTGGTAGGAATACTTTGATCCCTCCAATGATCAAAATAATCTTCTGATCCTCCTCCTGGATGGTGAGATTTTTTAACTTCTCATCATATTCATTCACATGGTTTGCAAATCCACATGAATCTTCGCCTATCAACACTCCTTTTTGACCTGAACCCACTTCTGAGCTCCTGAGACTTTCTGACAGTCTCACCTTCCTTCCCTTGCCCACCTGGAAATTTGAGACTCATTTTCTGCCCACCTAGCAGTCTATGAGATCAACCGATCCCATCTCATTACCCACCTGGCAATTTGAACATTCATCACTGCTCCTCTAACAGCATGCGAGACCTTCCACTAATCTCTTTCCATTTCCCACCTGGCAACTTGAAAGTCCACTTCTGCCCACGTGGAAGTTTCTGAGATCCTCTGCTAATCTAATATCATTGCCCACCTGGAAATATGAATTTCCAAGGTTTTCCTCCTAACAGTCTATGAGATCCTCCAATGATCTCATTTCATTTCCCACCCGGCAATATTAAAATCCATCTCTGCTCTCCTAGAATTTTATGAAATATTTATCTAATCTCATCTCCTCCTCATCACTGATATTCCTTCCAGCTTCTGGCTCACAGATGTGAACCACTTCCTCTTCCTCTCTGAGGATTTCGACATACCTCGGCCACCTCTTTAACAATTGTTGTTGTCCTCTCGCCAACAATCTCTCGACTAACCACTTCACCTTCTTCTTCATGGTCCATTCATACACCCAATTTGCTTTAGCATCTTGCTGCATTTTTAATGTCAGCTGCTCCATCCTTTCTCTTATCTCATTGAGATCCAGATCCATCTTTGGATTTCATTTCTACTTACGGCCTTCTCTTCGACCATGCTCATGTCCTTTAGTAGCCATTTCCACCTTCTACCTACCTTCCTCAAAATCCTATGGATCACTCTACATCCGAGAGCATCTCCATTTCTCTCATAGTTCACCTGGTTGTTTAAAATTTTGTTGCAGTTGTGCGTGTGCAACAACCTTCTTACAGAGCATCAATACTCTTCCTTTCTTTCACCCGTTGTCTACAGGAAAACTCATGTTTGTGATACCACCTAATGTTATCAGGTAATTTCCTTTCACCGTCTCTCCTTTGCCTATGATATGTAGACAAATCCTAAGCTCAGATACCACTTGATGCAGCCCCCCTACTCCCCCGAAGGGTTGCGCGACCTTTCGGTCTCTGGATATTTCCTTCTACTGAGTCAGATTGACTCTTTAAGCTCCTAATAAAACCTAGAACAAATCTGCACAGGCCCGTTTTTCCTCCTACGTGCAAGTCCTGTTAGACCCACCTGATTTCCATGGTAAGGATTTGACCAATATCAAATTGCCTATCAATCGACGTTTCACAACAATATCGAGCTGCCAACGTGCTCACCCTTTACGGAAGAGCCATGTCCTCGATATATGAAAGTGCTCGCTCGATCTCCCTTTGATCATGCCCGTTGATCTCCTATCCCAATGAGATCAACGACTCCAGTTCATTTCGGCTTGTGAACTTGCACGTTCACTAATTCCGCCTTTTCTCCCCGATATGATTCCCTATCATAAATTTCCCTTCTCAGATCGACGACCCTGATCCTCTTCGAGTTTCCAGCCTTGGTAAATCGTAACTCCTCATGCTCCGCAAGATCATTTTGCTAAGTACCTTCATCGTGTGTGTCCCCGGGCTATGTTCTTGTGTGACCATGCAATTACCTGTTAAATCTCACACACCTTCAATCCCCCAAAATGTTTTGGGACCGTCGATCTCCCAATATTGATGGTACCTCTGGATTGACGATTCAAAACTGTCCTCTCCAAATCCTATGGACCAGATCCACTTCCTATGGATCAACATACGAGATTTATTTGTGATTCTGGACTTCAGGACTTTGAAGTCTCTCGCTACCTCTATACTCCAATCCTCTAGAGTTAACGATTTGTGAAAAACTATCTCCCTGAATCTACAGCCACAATATCCTCCACAAATCTGGCCTTCGGGACTTTCGATTTTCAAACCTTTCTTTCTTCTGGAGAGATTTCTCCAAAATGGCTCAATCTCTCACCACGTGTCCTTCTAATCAACGGCTCTGCTCCTGCTTCGGGATTTTAGCCTCCTCAACCAGATCAATGGTCCTACGACTCCTTCCTTGATCAATGAACAAGATCCTCTCTGGGTCTTTGGACCTATATTTCCTCTACTTTCCTCCAGAGTCCTAGATCTGGCATCATGTGTCCTCCTTCACATCGACGACTCTCGTCGTTTCTAGGACTTCAGCGTTCTCAAATTTCAACAAACGCAAATATCTAAAGTGAAATCTTCTGGAGTGTTGGATCTTCTGACACCTATCCTCTCTTTATCCAATGGCTACTCAATGGTTTTCTAACAGAGTGAATCTTCATCCTCCATGTATCCCTTCGTATATCAATGACCCACGTTCTTCCTTTGGAATCAATGACCCTTAATCATTTCGACCTTCGACGCTTCAAAACTTTCTCAAACTTCTTTCCATAAAAACCCCAGAGTGTAATCCTCTTAAGTCCATGATATGGTGACACATGTCCTCTTCCAGATCAACGACTACCGTTCACTTCGGTTGTTCAGGCTTTGGCGATCTCGAACCCTTCTCCTTCACGTTCTCCCAGAGTGATTTCACTCAGAATTCACGATCTCTTGACGCGTGTCTCCCCCTTGATCTAACGACCTATATTCGCTTCGGGTCTTCAGGTTATGGGAGTTTCCACTCCTATGCACTCGTTCCTCCTAGAGTGATTTCACCCGAAAACTCAAATATGTTGACAATTGTCCCCTCACAGATCAATGACCCTCGGCTATTCGGGATTTGAAAGTCTCAAACTTCTATGCGCTCATTCCTCCTGGATCGTCTTCACCCGAAATGGATGGATTTTCGCTATGCGTCCTCCCAAATGATGGACGGTCCCAAATGATTTCGGGACTTCGGGACATCAACAGTCCACTCTCCTACATATACACAACACTAAATCTTGTGCACCTTATCATGATCAAACGACGGTTTATCCTCTACGCTCATATCCAACGCTTGAGATCTGTTCTCTTCTTTGTGCTTCCTTATGTCATTGGACGTTGATCTAACGATCTAGGATCCTTTCTCACAACCAATCTAACAGTTGTTGTCGCTCCTCCTCCTGAGCTTCCACCTTCTCTCGACTTGGAAGATTTTGAAAGTGTTCAAAGCTCTCGGCCTTTGAACTTTCTCCTGCGAACCCGACTATCTAGGGTCTCACTTACGCTCTTGAACATGTTGTCTCTTTTGAGATTTAGGACTTAGAATAAGTCCACTTCCCACGCACTCCTTGCGTTGTTCCTTCTGATCTTGATCTCCTCGAAGATTTCGATCTCCCACACAGTCCTTGCATTTCTGGGATTTTGTCAAACTCAGAACCGAAGGATTTCTTGAAAATAAATTATTCTTACCCTCCTAGCGTTCTCCTTACACGATGCACACCTTGCATATCTCTTCCTTATAGAGTGTTCAGTAACTATGGTTACTCCTAAACTCAACACATAATTCCTTCTGTGCACTCTTGCACTCACTCGATGCCCACTTGGTATAGCTCTACAGAGTTCTCAGTAACTTTGTTTCTTTGTGCTCCTTCTGCATAGTTCCCCCCCCTAAGGTATTCAGTAACCTTGAGGTTACTCTTGAGTTTGTGATCGCTCTAGTGTTCTCTCCTGGCACGTTCTTTTCTGACTCCGCAGAGTTCAGATGCACACTCCTTGTGTTGGCTACAAAACTTCAATTGTTTTGTTGTGCACTCCTTGTACAAACTAAAGAATCCAGAATGATATTATAAAACTCAATGAATATCAAATAAATATATCTCCTAATGCAAATGAAACTTATCATACATCCACAACATTCATTCATGAAAATACATAAAACACAGGATATGCAGGAAAAAATGTTTTTCTATTATCTCTGTGTGTCTATGCAGATGTTTACAAAAACTAGATTGCAACAGAGTCTCAGTTCTCTCAAGCTCTCTCTCGGAACTATTCTACCTCCTAAGTCTCCTAATACTCTCTCCCCCCAGATCTCTTTCTCTCAAGTCTCCTCATTACAAAAGAGGGCTCTACAAGCTTATCCTCTTCACTACCTTAGTGTTATCATTGTCTCAGATATGACACCATACTCCTACGGCTACATTCCATAAATGTTTATCCAGAACTGACTACGATATGGACCTGCTACAGGAAACCATTTAAGGAAACCCTATCCACTACCTTTACAAAGGCATGGCTTGGCATTTATCAGCCTTACAACACAAAAATCTGTATAGGATTAGATTTAAAATTTAAAAACAGGAGGGTCTGTGCCTATCCCTTTCTCCATTGCGTGTTTGTGTGATGTTGAATTGTTGAGGTGGAGCGATGCTCCTGAATCAGCTATGATAAAGCAACATTTCACAAACCTTCTAGGTGGAGGTTGTTCACACGATTGTTCATATTCTAAACAAAGTGCATCTAAGTACGAACAGTGATAAAACTCCATATGAGTTGTGGTTTGGTCAACCTACATTAATCAAGCACTTCAAAGTATTTGGAAGTAAATGCTACATCAAAAATAATGATGATCATCTGGGAAAATTTGATGGTAGAGCTAATGAAGGTATCTTCTTAGGATATGCAATGAATAGTAAAGGATACAGATGCTTTAATAAAAGAATGCATAAATTAGTAGACTGTATTGATATTTGAATTGATGAAGAAGCTCCTGTAAAAGATCAACAGAGAATAAGCACTAAGTCAGATGAAGAAGATGATGAGAATAATGAAAATGAAGAGTAGAAAATCTCAAATTCACAAGAAGATGATGAATCGGGTGGAGAAGAGACACCCATACAAGAAGAGTCAAGACAACAATCAACATCAAATCCTTCCTCCAGAATTACTCAAAAGAATCATCATGCAATTCAGATAATTGGTGAGAAAGACAAAGGTGTATAAGAGAAGGATAATCAAAGACACCGAGCAATCACATATAGCCTTCATATCCATGGTGGAACCCAAGAACTTTAATGAAGCCAGTAAAGATGTAAACTGGTTAAAATCAATGAATGGGGAACTAGATCAGATTGAAAAGAATGATACTCGGGAACTTATTCCTAGGCCAACAAATAAAAATGTAATAGGATCCAAATGGGTCTACAAAAATAAGATGAATGAGCAAGGAAATATTGTAAGAAATAAGGCTAGATTGGTCTGCAAAGGGTATTCTCAAATAGAAGGACTGGATTTTGATGAAACATTTGCGCCCGTAACAAGATTATAAGCTATTAGAATTTTTCTTGCCTATGCTTGTCATAAGAATTTTAAAGTCTATCAAATGGATGTCAAGTCAGATTTTATAAATGGAGATCTAAAAGAAGAATTCTATATGGAACAACTAGAGGCTTTCCAATTGTCAGATAACCCTTATTTTATCTGCAAGATGAAGAAAGCCCTATATGGTTTGAAACAAGCTCCTCGTGCTTGGTATTACAGACTGGATAAGTATCTTCAAGACAAAGGGTTCAAGAGAGGAACAGTTGACTGCAATCTATACATCAAAATAGAGGATAATGATTTTCTCATTGTGTTGGTCTATGTAGATGACATCATCTTCGGAAGTAATAATGCTTCATTGGTACAATGGTTTGCTTCTGCCATGCAATCTGAATTTGAAATTTCTATGATAGGGGAACTGTCATTTTTTATTAGTCTGCAAATTACTCAGAGGTCTGAAGGAATATTTCTTTATTGGGAGAAATATCTAATAGAAATGTCAAAAATGTTTCAAATGGAATATTCCACCCCTGTGAGCACACCTATGGTCATTGGATGCAAGTTAAGCAAGGATGATGACTCACCTAATGTTGATCAGAGTTCATATAGGTCTATGATAGGCAGCATGTTGTACATCACAACATATCATCCAGACATAATGCATGTTGTTGGAATGGTAGGAAGGTATCAGTCTGCACCTAAACAGAGTCATTTGCTAGTTGTCAAAAGAATATTCAGATACTTGAAAGGAACAATGAACTATGGCATATGGTATCCTAGGAATAATAATTTTCAATTATCAGTCTATTCAGATGTTGATTGGGCTAACTGCATGGATGAAAGGAAAAGCACGAGTGGAGGTGCATTCTTCTTAGGAGACTCTATTGTAGCATGGTTGAGCAAGAAGCAAGGTTCCATTTCCTTATCAACTACAGAAGATGAATACATTGTAGCTGCCACTTTTTGTACCCAAGTATTGTGGATGATTTAGACACTTGCAGACTTGGAGGTAAACTATACTGCACCAATCCCAATTCATTGTGATAATACTAGTGCAATTAGTGTGTCAAAGAATCTTATATTTCACTCCAAGACCAAGAATATAACCATCAAATATCACTTCTTGAGGGAATAGGTAACCAACATTGTTGTTTCTTTGCATTATATTCCATCCAAAGATCAGATTGTTGATATCTTCACTAAACTTCTTGCAAAATCTCAGTTTGAGTATCTACGCCAAAAGTTGGGCATGACCTTGTTATCAAGTTAAAATAGTCTATCTGATCAGGGGGAGAGTGCTCATAGTATATCCAATCAGGGGGAGAGCACTTATTGTATCTCTGATCAGGGGGAGAACATAGTCACTCTTAGTTCTTTTTGACATTGATGTCAAAGGGGGAGAAAAAGGTGTGGTCTGGATGCTACAGTTAGAGGTCTAAGCAGAATAGTGCAACCTTTCAGGGTTGCCATCAATGCCAAAGGGGGATATTGTTGGCATGTTTACAGGAAGAGTGTGCTTTTCATTGATGGTAAGAACAACAACAATGATGGAAAACATGAAAGAAATGATGCCAACACTGGAAGTCCTCTTCTCTATATCGTCGGATCACAAAAATTTGTGTACCGTTGATCTAGTTCGGAGTTCGAGAGTTCAGACTTCGAAGAATGGAGGAGAGTTAAATCATGAGATCGTGAAACACAAAGTCGTGAAGCACCTTTTTGACTGGTGTGTGGTCACAACCAATGGTCACATCAGTAGAGAATGAGGGAAGGAGATAGTGTCTCTAGGCTCCACTTCGGAGATCGAGAGTTAGGAGAATGGAGGTGACTCGCAACAGAATATCCGATGTGTGAAGTCATGAAGTGCCTTCTTGGTTGGGGAGTGGTCACAACCAGTGGTCACCTGGAGAGGAAACTGGCATCTGATGCTAGTTCATGCGGGTGAATTTTGCAAGGAGCTTCTTCGCCAGGACCTCCTGTAACTGACAGAGAAGACCTCCTATAACTGTCAGAGAAGCTAAACTGTAACAAAGAAAATGAAGGGTCACGCTGCTAGAGAATCCAAAGAATATCAGGATAATAGCCACTAATGATGAACAGACTCAGCATAACCACCAAAGAAGACGAAGATTTGTCAGGATTATCTGGCAGAGGAATTGGTGTGATAAAATACGCAGAACAGAAAAGAGAGAGTGCTCTTTTCATAGCTATGCATGAAGGTAGAAGGCGGTGGTGAGAAGGATCTAAAGAGAACATAAGAGGAGAAGCACATAGAATGCAGATGGAGAATAGAGCATAAAAGGTGGAAGAAAAGTTGAACAGAAGAGACAGCAAGTGGAGCCAAGTATGAACAAAAAGAAGCAGAGCAGAATTTCAGAACAGAGAAGAAGTGGTGGGTATTGAAATATCTGTATTGTTGCAAGGGTTTAATCAAACAAAGTTTTATAATCATGGTGGTAGGGTGGTGCTAGGGAGGACTTTGGTCCTATGTTATTCAAGTTGGTTCTTGAATACTGGGTGTTGGTGCTTCCATCTAGTTGGTGATAGAGAAACCTTGGAGTTGGTGCTTCCATCTAGTTCATGCTAGAGAAACCTAGGAGTTGGTGCTTCCATCTAGTAGGTGCTAGAGAAATCTAAAATTTGGTGCTCTCTGCAAGTTGTAGCTTGCTATCAGAGGTTGTAGCCTCATATTTGAGATTGGTGCTCAAATACTGTGGTGTACATGAAAGTTGGAGCTTGATTGACATTCTAAGAAGAAGATGTTTTCTCCCTTTATGGGTTTCCTCATGAAAATCAATGTGTCTGTGTATTCTGTGTGATTGATCAAATATTGTATATCTATGCATGTTAAGTTATCAACAACACATTAAATAGTAACCTGGAAATATTCAGAAAAGAACAGGAAAAGTTTCAAGCTTGTATATATAATTGATTCACCCCCNGTTATTTTTCCAACAATCTCTTAGTTATATTATCATGAATTTCAAACCACGAGTTGATCTTCTTCTCCAATATTAATCCACACAAATTATCCCAAAGAGGTCTTATCATAATAATCCTCTAATTTGAAGGATTGTTTGTCACCACTTTTAAAAATCAGAAAAAATATAAGGATTATGTCCAAAGCTTGTGAGCATCATCTTTGAATACCAGATTAAAAAGTTTGTAAATGTGAGGAATAGTAACAATGCTTTTGATCTTTGAAATTTCATCTCGATAACCTTTGATGTCTTTAACTATCTCTTTTGTGAGGTGTTTAATTCCATACTCAATGTCATCTATAGTGAAAATGTTTTCCATTGTGTGAAGGGTTTGGTTGTCAACTAAAACATTAGGGAATACATATTGAGCTATAAGCTCCATTCACCCATAGCACTCTTGCAATTCTCTTTATCCTTTCGAGTAAGATGTTTCTCCAAAACTTTTTTTGTTCAAATTTAGAAAGGTTTATGGGGATTTCTTTATTTTTATTTATGTATTGAGGATTTTTTTTTGTTGGAGAGCCAAGGAATTAGTAGATCTAATGAGATATACATTCCAATAAAAGGTCTTGTCTAAAGACACCATTACAATATTGAATCACAATTGAGTATAATTCAACATACATACAAACACAAATAACTTCATTCACGAGTATGATAGATTGATTCAAAGGTATACCTATATATAGCACCAAAATTTAATTAACTCCCTTGAAGTGAGGAAGACATGGTTAAATTTGATTAGCTAGGGCATGCAATGAACTTCTTCTTTTCTACCTTGACCTATGCACTAGTCAAGTGCCATGGTCGACCTGACTGACCAGTGAAATTCCCTATTGATTGTCCAATTGACCTATCAGTTGATTGTCCAATATTGGTTGTTAATTGACTATCACTAGATGATCTAAATGTGTGATGAACAGGTTATTCTAACACCTCCCATCAACACAATTATTTGGAGATTCAAGAGGTGAAATTACTTATGTACACTACCCCATAATTGCAGCTTCTTGAAGCCCCATCATAGACCAAATTTTCAAAAACTTAGCTTCTATTAAAGGTTTTTTTTAAATATTAGTGATCTAATCATTTATCCTATAATAAACAAGATTCAAAATATTGTCTTGTACCAGTTGTCTCAAATAATGAACATCAAGTTCCACATGCTTCATCTTAGTGTGAGTAACAATATTCTCAACTACTTGTATTACACTTTGATTGTCACAATACACTACAGTCGATTCTTCAGAGGGCAAGTTGACCTCATCCATCAGATTGTGAATCCATACTACCTTTGTACCAACATTAACTACACCATGCTAGTAGGCTTCTATGGTTAAAAAGAGAGACCACCTTTTTCCTTTTACAAGACTAGACTATGCGTCCAAATCCAAGATGAAACACATAGCTAGATGTAGACTTCATGCCTCTCCATATCCAACCCAATTTCATTTAGTGTACTTGACTAATTGGTTTATATTATTACTGCAATTCTTATACCAAGTTGATAAGTACCCTTGAATCTTGCATGAATATATAAACCACACTAACAACAAAAGAAATAGCAGGTCGATTATGAGTTAGATAAATAAGGCTACCAACAAGTTTCCTGTATAGAGTAGCATCAACTTGAAACTAATCACACTTTTTAGTCAACTTCACTCTTGATTGGTAAGGTGTAGCACATGTTGAAATAATGTAACTGCAAAGTGTATTATAATTATTATTGTTGTATTATTCATTAGATCAATCCCCTATTCCGGATTGATCATGTCGGCTATTGTAAAAGACCAAAACCCCTTTTGTGGATTGGTCAAAACACAATTGTAATAGGCAGAATAAGAAGTCGGCCCCAGAATATATTAAAGGTGGTTATAACCACCTAGATTGAGAAGTCGGCCCTGCCAGTGAAAAGACACCTCCACATGTGCCAAAGTTGTAAATAAGGAGGCTAGTGCCTCACTTAGACACACACTCACTTGTTCATTTGAGGAGAAAGTTTCAGAGCTAAAGTTGGAGAAGAGAGAGAGAGGTGCATTCTTGGGAGAGGAATTTATGTATTTGTTTGAGTTATCTCCTAGCATTGTATTGGCTATCTATAATAAGGAAGTTTTGATGGGTTTTCTCCCCCATGAGAGTTTCCTAGGATAAACTATGTGTCTCTTGTGATTGTGTATTTCTCAGTGATCTTAGCTTATGCTATTGTTATCTAGTGAAATGTAAAGAACTCTAATAATATCTTAAAACTTAACATGGTTTCAGAGCTAAGCTGAAGAGAGCATCTTTCACAAGAGAAAGTGAAAAATGTCACTGTTGTCATACATGCAAATTAGGGATTTTTGTTGAAGAAGTATTTTAGCCTCAAAAACATCTAGAAAAGTGCATCCTTCCTCAAGGATCACTTTGGCATCCTCAGCGCAAATTTTCAATGGCTAGATCTCCCGAAAAGTGAAACCCTAGGTTTCACAAAGTACCAGAAAACCAGAGTACCAGAAGTACCAGAAGTACCAAAAAACCAAAAGCACCAGTCCAGAAATCCATTGGTCAAGTTTGAGGGGGTAAAAGTTAGATTTGCATAATTTGACTGCACCAGCTTACTCGCCTCAGCTCAGCGCATCTATCCCCTGGATCAGAATTTCAAAATTCGAAGTTTGAAAAAATAGGGTTTCCTCGTAAAACCCTAAGTTGCAATTGCAGTCTCAGAACCAGTTGCAGTATCAATTGCAGTTGCAGTATCAATTGTAGTTGCAGTATCAGTTGCAGTTGCAGTCGCAGTACCAGTTGATGTCACCCTTGAAGTTCTTAAGAGTTGGTGATCATTACCGCGGTTACCAGATGGTGCCTCTACTTGCAAGTGTCGTCAGAGGTATGTACTCACACATGTTTAAATGGTTAATCTTTAAAGGGTATTTGTAAGAGAAGGGATCGCTTGCCATAGATCCAAAAGGATCCCAAGATCCAACACATTCAAAGGAATGATGCAACCCAGGTGTGATTATTCTGATATGCATCTATTTGTTATGACATTATTTTGATCAGTGTTGCATGTTGTAGCTATGACCATCATTCTAACCTTTGGTCAAAATCTGAGTCAAGGTATTAGATGGATTAAAACTTGAGATCATAGAGTTTATCCTATAACCCAACCTTCTGTCAAGATAGCATATTGTCTTATTATAGAAGACATGTTGAAGAAAGCACTTGTCATATTGAGTGAAGGAGACTTGGAAGAAAAGCAAGCACACTCATTCTTGAGGACAAGGCTCCAGGTTTGATTAATCAAGTTGAAAAGATTCAAAGCTACACATGACAAATTGATGACTACCCCTTTACAAAGAACCACTATAGTTGAGATAATAGTCTTTGTAAAATATTATACTTGGTAGCATGTGAGCATATAGAGGTAAATACTTAATCATTTGTCTGATACAACTAACACCTCCTCTAGGAGAAACCTCGTGTGTTAGTTCCAAGTTGCCATGGAGGAATGTTTGATCACAACACTATAAGAGTGTTGACCTCATTTTGTAGTGTATCTCTTACTTTTGATCGTTGCTTCAGACAAGCCATGAATGATAGCTCTAAAGGAGCTACTGTGATGATTATTCGTGCTATTGCTTTACCTATTATTATCAAAAGGATATTATTCTTGCTTGTTGCTTTATTGACCTTGTCTCAGGTCACAGGTGATAACCCTAAGAAATATATAATGAAGGTTGCAAAAGGCAACATATTATATGAGACATGAAGCAGACTATGTACATGACCATATACACTCATGCACCAAAGAAGATGAAGATATCTCTTGAGATTCAGAGTATCTCATATGAAGATTGATTGAAAGGAGTAGAAGGCTCCAAAG
>ML777455.1:1356310-1385550 GCA_009831015.1 Picea engelmannii | reverse complement strand
GCAATAAATTCAAACTGTCATTTACATTCATTGACCTCTTTCTGCAGGTCCATTTACATCACATATTCATATTTATAAGTTTTGCCATAGTCCTTGGCCAGTTCAGTTATATTTACAATCTGGGGGAAACAGGGTGTTACACTGACTCAGTCTTTCATATTTAGACTTGGTATGCAACACCAAGTATACCCTATAAGAGATCAGTAGGGATGTGACCTTTGCTGAAGATACAGTGCTCAAGAAATAAAGAAGATGCTAGCTTGAAGAAGTATATGAAGAGGAACTTGTATCTCCTAGAACTACAGAATCAATGAGGGAGGTTCCGAGAGTTGCAGAACCAGTAAGGGAAGTCGTAACTTTCCCTGATGAGGAAATTCTAGAAGATCATGACACAATAGAATTTCAATAACCTCCTTAGATGATGATCTCCCATAAGAAAAACCCTGCCTGGGCTAGGGATCTTATTCAAAATGGAGAGAAGTATGGTGTTCCCTAAGGAACCACGAGACAGGTGAAGAGACCTAATCCATTCTCCAGCTATATGGCTTTGATGTGTGATCTCCTAGAAAAAGAGCCTACTTGCTTTGAAGAAGACATTCAAAAGAAAGAATGGGAAGATGTCATGACAAAAGAATACCAATCCATAATAAAGAACGATGTATGGGAAATAATTTCCAAACCGAAGAGAAAGGATGTGGTATCTTCCAAAAGGCTCTTCAAAATAAAACATGTTGCTGATGGAAGTATTGAGAATTATAAAGAAAGATTTGTCACTCATGCCTTTTCTCAAAAGGAAGGCATTGACTATGAAGAGACATTTGCTCCTGTAGCCAGATACACTTCGATCAGAACCATCATATCCCTTGCAGCTAAGATGAAGTGGAAGTTACACCAGATGGACGTAAAGACAACTTTCCTAAATGGTGTCATCGAAGAAGAAGTGTATATAGAGAAACCTCAAGGATTTGAAGTTGAAGACAGGAAGACTCATGTCTGGAAGTTGAAGAAGGCTCTGTACAGATTGAAGCAAGATCTTAGAGCTTGGTATGGCAGGATAGATAGTTTTCTGACGAGCTTGGGCTTTACCAAGAGTAAATCAAATTCTAACCTCTACTTCAAGGTTATAAACAATGAGCTGGTAATATTTTTGTTGTATGTGGATGACTTATTCTTAACTGGAGAAAAAAAAAGTTGATCACCAAATGTAAGAAGAAGCTCGCTTCAGAATTTGAGATGAAAGACCTTGGCCTAATGCATTATTTCTCAAGTCTTGAGGTATGGCAAAGTCCATAGAGGATCTTCCTTAACCAAGGGAAGTATGAAGTCGAAATCCTGAAGAGATTCGACATGTTGGATTGCAAGTCCATTAATACACCCATGGAAACGAAGTTGAAGCTACTGGTTGACACGTCGTCAAAATTGATTGATGCCACACTATATAGACAGATCATTGGATCGTTGATGTACCTGAATAACACCAGACCAGATATTTGTTTTTCCATGAACACTTTGAGTCAGTTTCTAGTAGAACCCAAACATGTTCACCTAGTTGTTGCAAAACATGTGATGAGGTGCCTTAAGGGTACATTAGATTGTGGTCTCAGCTATGATGGAGATCATGATTTCACACTGAGTGGGTACACTGATTCATATTGGGTTGGAAGTGTCTCTGACAGGAAGAGCACTTCAGGATGTTGTTTTAGTTTGGGATCAACCATGATCTCATGGTAGAGTAGGAAGCAATCTAGCATTGCTCTCAGTACAGCAGAAGCATAATACATCGTTGTGTGTTCTTCCAGCTGTGAAGCTATATGGCTTCGTAAGTTATTGACTGGTCTATTCAACCTAGATATGGAAGCAACCACAATCCTATGTGACAACCAGAGCTGCATAAAGATGACAAAGAATCATGTATTTTATGACAATTCGAAGCACATAGAGATCCGATATCATTACATTCATAACATGGTGTAGAGAGGAGCCATAAAGCTCCAATATGTTAGCACGGATGAACAGGTTGCTGATGTGTTGGCCAAGCCTCTATATCGTGTAAAGTTTGAGCACTTTTGAGATAAGCTTGGTATTGTTCGAAAGGACCTCCCTTGAAAGGGGGAGTAGTGTTGAGATATGTCAGGCTAGTATTGTGCTTCCATCTTAATTGTTGTGACGTAAATCCAGTCTAGTTTTGTGCTTCCAGCTTAATTGTTGTGTTGAGATATACCTAGTATTGTGCTTCCAGCTTAATTGTTGTGACGTAAAGCCAGTCTAGATTGATGTGTTGAGATATGCCTAGTATTGCACTTCAAGCTTAATTTTTGTGACGTAAAGCCAGTCTAGATTGATGTGTTGAGATATGCCTAGTACCGTGCTTCCAGCTTAATTGTTGTGATGTAAAGCCAGTCTAGATCATTGTGTTGAGATATGCCTAGTATTGTGCTTCCAACTTAATTGTTGTGACGTAAATCCAGTCTAGTATCATGCTTCCAGCTTAATTGTTGTGACGTAAAGCCAGCCTAGCACTGTGCTTCCAACTTAATTGTTGGGACGTAAAGCCAGTCTAGTATTGTGATTCCAGCTTAATTTTTGTGATGATGTGCCAGCTTAATTGTTGTGATGATGTGCCAGCTTAATTGTTGTGATGATGTGCCAGCCTAGTGCTGTGATGATGTGTTTCCGGCCTCATCCTGTGATGATGTGTTGCCAGCCTTTGTGTTGTGATATTGTTGCTTTTGATGTTGTATCATCCTTGTGTTGTTATTGATGATGAGGATGTATTAGTGTTACACTAATCCATGTCGATGCAGTTGATGATGATGATGCCACTTCAGCCTCTTGCTGAAGATGATGATGATGATGCCACTTCATTTCCTGAGTCCTTGCTAAAGATGATGATGATGATATTATTTCAGTCTTAATGATGAAGATGATGATGATGTTACCTTAGCCTCATACCAATGAGGATGATGATGCTACTCCAGCTCCATGTTGTGTTGATGATGCTCCAGCCTCTGTGTTGTGTTGATGATGAGAAAAACTTCCAATGATTTATAGATACACCATTCAGTGTTCCAAGATGAT
The DNA here is from genome assembly GCA_009831015.1 of Picea engelmannii. Classification (NCBI taxonomy): domain Eukaryota; kingdom Viridiplantae; phylum Streptophyta; class Pinopsida; order Pinales; family Pinaceae; genus Picea; species Picea engelmannii. The sequence goes on along the minus strand of ML777455.1, from coordinate 1,382,472 downwards.
ATTGATGTTGTTTTCCTCTCACCCACCTGATGTTGTTGATGATGATGTCCTCTCTCTCGCCTGATGTTGTTGTAGAATACCCTTCTTGTTAAGGGGGAGTGTTGAAATAATGTAACTGCAAAGTGTATTCTAATTAGTATTGTTGTATTATTCATTAGATCAATCCCCTATTGCGGATTGATCATGTCGGCTATTGTAAAAGACCAAATCCCCTTTTTTGGATTGGTCAAAACACAATTGTAATAGGAAGAATAAGAAGTCAACCCCAAAATATATTAAAGAGGCCCCATAATATATTAAAGGTGGTTATAACCACCTAGATTGAGAAGTCGACCCTTCTAGTGAAAAGACACCTCCACACGTGCCAGAGTTGTATAAATAAGGAGGCTAGTGCCTCACTTAGACACACACTCACTTGTTCATTTGAGGAGCAAGTTTCGGAGCTGCAGTTGGAGAGAGAGAGAGAGAGAGAGAGAGAGAGAGAGAGAGAGACATTCTTGGGAGAGGACTTTCTGTATTTGTTTGAGTTACTCCCCCATGAGGGTTTCCCAGGATAAATGATGTGTCTCTTGTGATTGTGTATTTCTCAGTGATCCTATCTTATGTTATTGTTATCTAGTGAAATGCAAAGAACTCTAATAATAGCTTAAACCTTAACAACACATGGTTTACAGTCTTCCATTTTAAACCTTTCTAATAAGTTTAGAGCATATTTAGGTTGAGAAAGAATGATACCATCATCTGTTTGTAAGAGTTGGATGCCCAAAAATAAACAACAAAAAAATTTTGGTCTGATTCAAAAGTATCTGCTAACTCTTTCTTCAAACCAATAATTAAATCAGCGCCACTACCATAAAAAGTCACCCATCTAGGAAGACAAATTTCCTTTGCAAATTTATTGTATCAGGATATCCATAAGTGGAATGATCACTTGTGCTAAAACTTGCGGTCAACTCTGCTATCAAAGGTTGACTACAAGTCATTTATGGTATGGGATTCGACTGTCTAGTCGAAAAACATGTATATTAGTTGGTGGATCTAGAAATATTTAAAATTTCCAATGGGTCACTACTCAACAATGCAGAAGAGGGATTCAACAGAGTAAAACATAAAGTTTTCTCATCAAATAAAACATCCCTTTGCAAATAATTTATTGTTTACTTGGATCAAACAACCTATACGGCTTTGAATCTTTGGAGTAGCCAATCATAATACAAACGTGACTCTTTGCAGCGAACTTATTATCTTGTCATCTATAATATGAGTCCATTCTATGCATATGAATGTTCTGAGGTGTTTTACCAATGGCTTTCTCCCACTCCATTTCTCAAGAGGAGTCATATCTCATACAAATTTAGATGGAATCAGGTTTAGAAGATAATTTGAGAAGTAAATATTTTTTTCCCAAAACCTAGCTATCATTCCTTTGGACTCAATCAAACACCATGCCATTTCAATGAAGGTATAATTCTTCCTTTTAGTAACACGATTTTGTTGACAAGTGTAAGGTATATATCTCTTCCAAGAGATTCCATTTTGCAACAAGTAGCTCTGAAAGTTTGTACCCACATATTCTCCTCCATTGTCTATTCTTAAACATTTCACGGTCAATTACAATGTTTTTTAGTGAATGCTCTAAATTCTTGAAATTTTCAAAGATATGATCCTTATTATTAAAGAAATTTACTTAAGTGTACCTAAAAAACACATCAATGAAAGTGAAAAAATACCTTTCACCTACTAGGGATGAATTGTTCCAGACACATAATTCATTATGGAAAACTTCTAGTTGAGTCTTTGTTCTCCAACCCTTCCTCATTTCAAATACATCCTGCTGGTGCTTCCCATGCGTATACCCTTCACATACACCATCAAGGAGAATAACCCTAGGTAGTTCAATAACCATATTATACTTCACCATCAATGTCATACTTCGTAAATTTTAGATGGTTGAGTATTTCTTGCCAAATTATACTACAATAATCACTCTTCGCTATAATTGTACTCTGTCCTAGATCCTTCTTGGGGAAATCACATAATTTATATAGTCTATCCTTAGGTTCAAGAATACCCTTAGTGAAAACAAAAATTTGTTGTTCATATCTTTCACATCAAATTGATTTGGCCAAAATTCAACTTTCTTGCCCAACTAGGTTAGTTGGGGTACAAACAACAACTTAGCACTCAAACTTGGTACATGGTAGACAACATTGATCACACCATTCTGGCATTCAATTTAAACACAATCAGCAAAAATAAGTGCACAATCATTTTCCACCAAGATTTATTTTTTGGTAGCCTTACTTAATTAAGAAAACAGTGAAGCAGCCTTAACCATGTGATGTGTACAACAAAGTTGACAATACAATCACTTGGAGAAGCCTTGAGCAGGTCTTCTTCTTCTTACCTCTCTTATTTGATGTCTAATCATTGTGCTTATTATTAACAATCTAGTCAATGCATTGTTGTTCTTTCTCATAATTACATTCTCAACATCTTTCTCTATCGTTCTATCCACCTTCACTCTTAATCAAATGTGCATGTTGCTTAACTTCAAGTTCCGCTTTATTAAGCAATTTTTCTTATGCCCTAATTAGAAAACCACAAAAATAATCAAAGGAATAATCCTTACCATATTAGTTTCTAGAATCCTAACTAGCATGGAATGTTGAACATAAGACATCATAGGGTGTCTTCAGATTAATCAGGATCAATTCTATGAGTTGAACTTCTTTCTTTGGGAAATCCTTCCCACATTCACCCAACTTCAATTGTATCTCCTTCACACAAGCCAAATAATCTTCAATTATGTCAAAGGAAAGAGGATCGAGAGAGATCATCTCTTTATCAATCCACATAAATTGACTTTCATCAATGTTGCCAAATAGAGTCTTCAAATTCTTCTAGAATTGATTAGGGTATTGGATCTCGCTCATATGAAAGAAAATATTCCTATATATTTAGGTCATTATAACTCCTACAACTTCATCCGTCTTCTTGTTGATGATAAAATTTTGCTAACTATCCTTTAGAACTGGAACCTCACTATTTGTAAACTACAAAAACACTTTACTCTTCAATAATGTTTCCATATCTTGTGACCACATGCCATAATTGTGGCCATTCAAAACCATAAGTTCTTGCTTGGAACTCATAATCTTGATTTATAGATCTAAACCTTAATCCAATCTACAAGTGGAAACCCTGAGTCAATATATTAGAGAGATCCAACTTGACAAGAACACATTCAAGCAACAACCTCCAAAAAAATTGTAGACAACTGGTAGGTCTCAAACCAATAGATCTAATCCATTATTGGAGAAATAAGGAATTAGTAGATCCAAAGAGTTATACATTCCAAGTAGACTTGGTGTCTAAATACATTTTTACAACACTAAATCATAAGTGAGCATAGCTCAACATACATAAAAACACAAGAATTTTATTCACAAGTATGATAGATCGATCCATAAGACCATCTATATATAGCACCAAAGTATAACTAACTCCCTTGAAGTGAGGAAGACGTGGCCAACTTTGATTGGCCAAGGTGAAAAATGAACTCCTCCTCTTATGCCTCGGCCTATGCACTAGTCCACTGCCATGGTGGACCCAACCTCTTAGTCAAATGCCATGTCGACTATCCAGTCAACCTCTTAGTCAACTTTCCCAATCGACTATTGACTGTTGACTAACTATTTCCAGAAGATCCTGAGGTGTGATGAAATTGTTGCTCTAACATATTTTAATAAGAGTTTTGTGCTCTTTTATTGTGATCATTTTTAGGGATTTATCTAAGTCATTTCCAATGTTTTTCCTAGCAATCTTGGAATCTTTAGCATACCAACTATTAGTCATCTTCCTTTTATTTTTGAATACATACTAGTAGAGTACCTAATTATAAAGACCGAATGATATAAAGTAAAGTTATGATATAATTTCTCAATATTGTTACTTGTTTCTACAGAAAAAATTTGGGCATCGAGATCCATTCAGGAAATACAGTTCGTCTCAGTCTCAAGATTGTAAGCTAGAATGAGAGTGTTGTTACCTTGCTATCTCTACACTACTATTTGCAAGCAACAAATTGCTCACATGTACATACTCTACACCCTTTCGGAATTGAATATGTGACCACCAAGTAGAAAACATGTGTTCTTAACCATTAGGCCCACTCAGGCTATACAAGTCTGAATATTGAAACTATTAGAAGGAAAGTTGAAGTCATTTTTAAATTCTTTAAGACTATGTGAATTTTAGTTTTATAAAATTAGGGGATTTTCATTATTAGGATCCTCTTCATCTGGTTTCCTATGTAAGTCTATGTTTAGAGTTAAAATTAAGGTCTAGGATATGAAACAAGGTCATGATTTTCTAAAATTAAAGTATTTGCAATTTGATTAATTAATGAGGTGAATGAAATAACACAATCAACTACATTGTTACAAAGACCATGGATGCAAGTCATATTGTTGGAATTTGGTCATCATTTTAAACCATTACAAATTATTAGGTCATCACAACTGCATAATGTAATCAACTCTATGCCAAACAAGTTTTCAATAAAATATTCAAATATTCTCTTGTAGTTGCAGATCAAATGGGGAATCTCCTCAAGTCATACAGGGTTGGGTTAGAAATGTTGCTTACGATTATGGATCGATTAGTTACATTGTTTGCATTAAGGCTTCCTAATATCTTCATTATTTAGACAAATGGCAATTATTTTCTAATTTTTTTTACTGTTATAAAACACTAAGTTTATAGAAACCAAATAACATAAAGTCGATAATTTTTGTTAGAGTATTAATACTTTTCGAATATATTAGTTGAAATGTAGAATCAATATTTATGAAGTAAATTATTTCTATAAACTCTCTTAGAGAATATATTTTATTCTATATTGATTATAAAGTCTATGTATGTCAAAACTTAAAAATTCATTATATGCTAGTATTTTTGCAAGTAAAATAATGTATTTTTTTTAATTTTTATTAAAAATCTTTGACTTTTCCACATGAGAACCCTAACTTTAAAAAGTTCCTATATATCAAAATTGATTTTTTTTCTTTGTTTACTAGCATGTTTGTGACTTGCAAGACTAACTTTTGGCTGAGAAAAGGTGACCCATGGGAACCTAAGCCATCAAAATCACCCGGAGACCGCACCCGGCCTGGGCCACACCAACCCTTAGCTAGTTGGATTTTTTAGGTGTCTCCTCTCGACTACAACAAGCTTCAACCTTGGGTCATGCTACAAACGAAACCCTTTGAAACCAATCACGCTAGAGGGATTTGACTTATCAAAATTAAATATAAATAAACAATTTAAAGTGAATATTTTATATTAAATAAATAATTTAAAGTGAATATTTTATAATAATTACTAGCACCCTTGTCCATTTCCCTCCTTTATTGAAAACAAGTGCCATTGTAGTAGCGATGTCCCTGTCAAGAATAATTTGAATTCATTTGAAGCAGGTTATGACAAGAAATTTGAAGTGGTCGTATGGTCAACTTTGAACAATGAAATTTCATGTTTTACCTTGTCCCTGCTATAGCTTTACAATAACATTCCATGCTCTACCTTGTCCATGTTGTAGATTTACAATGAAATTTAACATTCTACATTGTCCATGTTGTAGCTTTACCTTGTTCATGTTGTATCTTCAAGGTTCATTTGTATTTAATGATTTGGGGATGAACACCTCAAATTAAAGAGTGTATACCCTAGTTTATAAGTGCTTATTGTTTGAATCTCAAATTTGGTATATGATTAGAAGTGCTTATTGTGTGCATTTCAAATATGGAATGTGATTAATGTTGTAATGTGAGAATTGTTTGAAATGTGTAATGTTGAGTATCATAATGGGTTCACCACTTCCCCTCTAGCTTCTAATAACATGGATTCAACGGCCTTTAAATTTCACACTACTATATGATTATGCAATCTATGACCTAAATATTTTTCTCCAATTGAAAAGGACCAAAATGAAGAGCCTTGTATATAGAACTCTACGACATGCATTTACTTCTTCATTTGGATAGAATATACACACATACATCCAACTATGCATATATTGCTTAGTATTACAATCAATACTACAAAGTTGGGTACATAAGGCTCACTTATTGCTTGTTGTGACTAACATTGCCTAGACACATAATTTTCAGAAGTTTAGAAAAAATAAGATGCAATTTAAAATATCATATTCTTATCACATCATGTAATGTTGCTTTTATGAATTTGCAATGAACAATGATGAATGTCTAATGACCAAAATGTAAGAAATGTGTACTGGTTAGAGTGCAAAACTTACCCAGAATCGATGAAACCAATGAACAACAGCTTGACTTCTCTTTTTTCCCTCAAAGAACGCACTTCTTGATTCAAATATGATCAATCATCGTTTTGAACTTGATTCAAACATAATAATATTCTATCCTTGAAGCACATGCCTATGATTCCTTTTACTCTAAGGGATCTATTATCGATTTATAAGCAACGAGATATGCATATGTTGTAGCTCGCTCTAAAACTAGTTCAGACACTGGTACTCAAACTAGGAAGTTATTTGACAGCAAACAATTTCGTTGCAGATAGAGTAGACAATTGATAGGTCTATAAAGTCATTTGATGAAGTAGTAGAGGATGTGGATCTATTAAATCCTGCGCCATCTCTTAAAACCCATCTAAATTTTTGACATCGAATTATGCCAGTGAATAGCTCCACGACAAATATTAACTAACAGATGGTAGTTGATAATATTAAGAAGAACATGCGATAATTAATAATATTATTAAGAGGAACACGTGGTAGTGCTTAATATTACAAGGAACATAGGGCACGATAAATAGAATAGGTTATACATTTATTAAGCTCTAGAGAGACATACATACAAATATAATTTATATAAATAACTATGGCTAGAATAGAAATTATATAAACATAATTAGAAAAAATCCCAAAATATTTACAATTAAATTTATTACTATGTTCCCCGGATGGGGTGTTAGTGGTTTCCCCGTGGCGGTTGATGGGAACGAACACAACACGCCGCAGCACGGAGCCACATGACGGGCCCGTGCTGCAGTACCATGCTGTCCCGGGAGAGTAATGGCATTTATATGCCGCATAATGGCTGAAGTAAGGGGCATTTACGCCACCTTCTGCTCCCACGCAGCTTGTATAATGGCTTAGCTTGTTAGTTTGGGCATTTCACCTTGTAAGCGTTCGGAAGGGCTCTCCCCTTCACGACGCAAACAACATCAGGCTTGCTCAGAGGCTATCTTCATCGTCTTTCTGCAACACCAGTCCAATCCTGTTCCGCCCTGCTCACCTGCACACATGAAAGAAAGGTTAAGAGGGAAGTCGAAGCGGGGCTCACCCTGGAAGCCCCGTAGACCCCCGGTCTCACCTACGGCCTCTCCGGCGACCTGTTCTTCATCCCTCCCTCAAATCCTGTCCCCAGCTGCCACCCCGCCGCCTCTGCAATCCTTGCACTTTCGCTCCGCGATAACATCGCCACCTTCGCAGTCTTCGCTTTTACACTCCATGGCTACCATCCCGCGAGGGTCGACCCCGACTCCACGTTCTCCTCAGGACCCCCAGATGCATTTCATGGCGACAATGTCCTTCCCCAGATCCTCGAGCACCTGGAGGAGTGAACCAGCGGCTTTGGGAGAGTCCAAGCGAGCGCGTCTCCTCCCTGCGGGCCACCCCGACAGTGAGAACTACAAAGAGCGGTTGGGTATTCTGTATGATTTAGTCTTTGAGCTCAGGAGGGAGATGGTGGACCTCAAGTTTCGACTGCAGGCCACAGAAGACAATGTAGCCACCTTTCTTCATATCCTTTCAACTATGCAGTCGGAGCTCTCCTCGGACCCAGTTGGCTCTTCTCCGGGGGAGGCCCTTGACATTGAGTTGGATAGCATGCGGAGACAAGCAGCGGAAAGACAGAAGGAAGCGGAATGCAGCGGCCCAGTTGAGGATGAGGAGCATGTGGAGCGAAAGGAACAACGCCGGGATGACCAACCGACCAACTTCGAGACGGAACCATGGATAGAGGACCTCCGAGCCACGTGGATTAGATATTAGACAGGTGTTTAGATTTCTTTTTTGCTGAACATCTAGTTCCATTAGGCTCCTAGTCTAGAAGCATATAGTAGTGTCTTTGTATGTTTTCTGAACCAGCAACTTTCTCAGACTTGTGAATTGGGGGCTGGCTGGACTGGTTTCCCCTCTGTTGGGGCAGTCCAGCAATTACAGCCAGTATCTCACTGTATTTTGGTAACTCTTTTCGGCTCTAGCAGGCACTAAATATAATATATACTTCTTACTTCCAAAAAAAAAAAATTATTACTATGTTATTTTTAATTTTATATAAAATACTATAATCACTTTACAACTATAATGTAAAATACCTATAGTTTCTTTAAACACAATAACTGATATCTTCATCGTTCAAAAAACAATCTTGAAATTTCATATAAATAAAATATTCATTGTGCATTATGCCATATGGAAATTATAAAATAGGCAGTGTATATGTTTCTTATACTAAATGGGTGTATGATTTTTAGTTTAGTGTGCCCACCCAAATCTAAAGCGGCGTGCTAATGATGAGAGATAGGTGTGTTAAACAAAGAAACCATGTAGGTGGAGATTATGCAAAGAGATCGTTTGATACATGGAAGCCCTATGCCATGGGTTGAATTTTGCAAATTCATTTGCATTGATTATTACTCTTTGTTCAAATTTGCAACAATGAAATTGGCCCGCATTAGAGTTTGGCCACTCAAGGAACAAAGGATAGTACACTCATAGGAGGTGAATCAAGTAGCGAGGAATTTAGTGCAAGATAAGGAGGTTGAAAATGGTTCCTCTCTCTGCTCTTCAAACGATGGTTCCTCCATCGACACTTCTCTCCTACACAAAGTTACCCTCTACCTGCACCTTTTGTAGGTTGAGGAGTCGAGGAATATTTCATGATGTCTATTCACATGGGTAGAGAATCGATGAACTACTTGTAAAAGAACAACCCAATAAAGTTGAAAGGCAAGTCTGACTAAAAATCAGTCATGTTATGCCAGTATTATCATTTCAATTTTGCATATTTTGGTCAATTAATAGTAATACTTTGGTTTAGAATTTTATGAAGATATTATTTTTTCCTAACGGTTAATTGTAGTCGTATACTAGTAGAGGCATATGCAACAACAACAATTAAAGAGTGACTCTATCTTGTGCTAGGTTACCGACTTCTAACTAATCATTGTGGTCTTACAGGGAGGATCCCTACCATGGTGATCCGGATTTTATAAGCAGAACGAAATGAATACAGATTATTAACAGGTACTTAACACAAAATAACAGAGATACAATAAAATTGGTTTTCTATTCAATAAGGAAATAAGCTGAAACTGTAAAATGCAGCGGAAACAAGCTTGTTGGAATGGTGGCAGCTTATCTCTGAGAAGAGATGTGACGGTTGTGCTCATTTGCAAGAAGATGATTACAATGAGGATTTGAAGACCTTTTTACAATAAACAGGAATTCCAAAAACCCTAGACATCCAAAATCCTAACCCTAGGAGATGAAGCGCCAAAAGTCATGTGGGCCCCGTTTGGGTAAGTTAGTACATTAACTTCTCGGGGTCGTAACTTTTGCATACGATCTTCATTTTAGGCGTATGATAGCCCGTTGGAAATTTATCATAGAGGAGATTCATTTTGGGGGATCAATAATGCATTTGACTATCATTGAGAAGCTCGATCCCGAAAAATATTCATTTAGGCCCTCAAAATGGCCCCGAAAGTTAAAACTGCTAAAAATAACAAATTGTCAAAATTGCCAGAAAATTGTTTTGAACCAATTGGAAAAGGTGGGTGGCCACCGATATCCACCTGAATCAATCCTCCCTCCTTAGGAAGAAATGGTCTCCATTGTGTTGAGGTCCCCCGTCAGATGAGGAAATTTCTACTGAATTTGGCCATGGGTGAGCCACTTGCCTTGGTGCAGGAGTTGCCCTACTTTGACGACCCGATAAAGCTAGATCCTTTGTTGTCGAGTGCCCTTGATATGTGTGCCCACAATTTAATCATTGGATTCATGTTGTATGCAGACAGGGTTGAGCTATGTTAGTGTCAGCTATTCTTCTACTTCTTAGGTGTCCAATAATGGTGGGAAATAAGGGCGAAGGAGATCAACGTTGAACACTGGGTGCAGGCCAAGGAAAGGAGGAATCTTGAGCTGAAAAGCATTATCCCCCATGGCCTTGGTGATGGTTTATGGCCCATAAAAGAGTGGCTGAAGCTTCTGATGGGGTCCTGTAAGGCATTCTTTCTGCAAGTGCAACCAAACTTTTTCACCCACCTAAAACTTATGTGGCACCCGATGTTGATCATGGCGTTGTTTGTACTTGTCATTAGACTTCTGTAGGATATCTTGAACCTGCTAGCGGATGTGTTGGATCCGCTCAATGAACCGGGTGGCTTTGTTAGCTTCAATTGGCACAGGAGCTGAGTCAGTCGAGGTGATCGCAAGGGGAAGTGCAACATCTATGGGACCCAATGGTTGGAATCCCAACCCCACCTGAAAGGGGATGTGGTCGGTTGAGCTATGTAAGTCTCGGTTGTATCTATGTTGGACATAGGGAAGGCTCTCATCCCATGTGCGAGGGTGCTATGAATTACACATGTGAAGGATATGCACAATCATTCGATTTACGACCTCGATTTGGCCATCTGTTTGAGGGTGGAAGGTCGTGGATTTGGTGAGCTTGGTGTCCAGCAGTGACCAGAGGCTTGACCAGAATGTGCTGAGAAATCGAATGTCCCGATATGAGACAATGGTTTATGGGATTCCAAAATGTACCCAGACCCGTTCAAAGAAGAGCTTGGCAGTGGCCTCTGTTGTGATATTCTTCTTGCAGGCAACCAAAATCGTCATCTTAGAAAAGCGATCAACAACCACAAAAACACAGTCGTTTTCTCGCTTAGTGGACGGGAGACCCGAAATGTAGTCCATTGAGATGGATTCCCATGGTCTGTCAGGAGTAGGAAGAGGGGTGTACATGCCCTGTTTCTTAGTGGTCGATTTGGAAATCGCGCAAGAAGTGCATGTCCTGATATAGTTGATGACCTCCTGTCGAAGTTTCATCCAGTAGAAATTTTTTTGTAGCATTGCCACTGTCTTTTTGACGTCGAAGTGTCCTACCACGCGACTCTAGTGGGCTTCCCAGATCAGCTTCGCTCGCTCGCTTGATGGAACACAGATATGGCCCAGATGACACAACAACCCATCTTGAAGATGGAAATTATCGACAACTGCATTTGCCCCCAACATTTGGTAGGTGGTGGCGAATTCTGGGTCTGTCTCATAGAGTTGGAGCCATCCAGAGGTCTCATGGTTGCAAGAGTCTAGCACCGTGGTGAGTGTCATGACTGGTGGTCTGTTGAGGCAATCACCAACGCGATTGGTGCTTCATGTTTTATACTTGATGTTGAGGTGGAATTTCTGCAAGTATGTGGACCACTTTTGATGGCGGCCATTCTGCAATTTTCCTTGTGTCTACATGAACTGCAGTGGCTTATGATCAGTGTGGATGATTGTCTCCTTCCCAAGAATGTAGTGTCTCCACTGGCGGCAGGCTTGCACAATGGAGTACATTTCTTTGTCTTAAGTAGGGTACTTAGGAATAGCATCTGATAGTGTCTCACTATGATAGGCCATGGGGTGGTCTTGTTGAGTGAGAATGACGCCCACAGCATAGTCTGAAGCATCTATCTCGATATCAAAGGGTTGTTGCAGGTTTGGGAATGAAAGTATTAGGGCTTAGCACAAGCGTTGCTTCAAATCATCGAACGCTTTTTGTTGGGACCGACCCCACGCAAATTTCTCCTTACCACCACCCCTGGTTATTTGGCTGAGGGCCCATGCAATATGGGAGAATCCCAACACGAAATTGCAGTAGAAATTGGCAAGGCCCAAGAAGCTTTGAATCTCAGTGAGTGTGGTTGGGGTTGGCCAGTCACGGATGACTTGGATATTGGTTGGATCCATATGTATGCCATGTTGATCAACGATGTAGCCCAAGTAATGGAACTTGTCCATGCCAAAGGAGCATTTTTCCAAGTTGGCGTATAGCTTGTGTTGTCGCAAGGTGTGCAGAACCTGCTAAATATGCTACAAGTGTTCAGCCCAAGTCTTGTTGTAAATGAGAATGTCATCCAAATACACCACTACAAAATTATTGGTCAATGGTCGCAGGATATCATCCATCAACCTCATGAAAGTGCCTAGCGCATTTGTCAAACCAAAGGGCATGACCAACCATTCAAAAATGTCTTCCTTTGACTTGAAGGCGGTCTTCCATACATATGTTTGTTCTATTGGTACCTGGTGGTAGCCAGACTTCAAATCAATCTTACTGAAGTATTTGGCCCCCGTGAGTTGATCAAGGAGGTCGTTGATTCGGGGAATCAGGTACTGGTTTCTGACTGTGATTTTATTCAGAGCCCGGTAATCAATGCAGAGTCGCTAGGTTCCATCTTTCTTCTGTACCAGCATGATTGGGCTCCCACAAGGTGATGAGCTGGGACAGATGTGCCCCTTGCAGAGAAGTTCTTGGATCTATCACTTGATCTCCTCATTCTCTAACAGAGAGTGGCGATAGACTAGCCCATTTGGAAGCAGTGCATCGGGGGTCGGATAGATGGGGTGCTTGACCTGGCATTGCAGAGCTACCTCGGTAGGTGAGGAGAAGATATCCGAGTTTTCTTCCACGACCTTATCTACTTTCTTTTGTTGTGTGGAGAGGTTGGCCGCAGAGACCCTGGATGTGGCTGTGATATTTCTATTATTCTGAGAGTGCATCACGAAGAAGAAAAACTTCCCCGTCTGAGATATGATCTTCCTACATTTCTTAGCAGAGATCAAGGAAATAACACTAGGTGGGACTACCTCGGGTATCATGTACAATTTCCTGTTCAAAGTAATAATAACACTACGAGGCCTAGACTCATATACAGCATGACGTTTCCATAAATAAGTTTGTCCCAAAAGAACATCAAAAACTTCGAGAGGAGAAACATCACACAATACCTCATCTTTGAAGGGCTTGATGTCGTATGACAGTCAACACTGTTGGTTGACGCAGAGATTGCTTCCTTGGTGGAGCCATCCAATGGTGTAGGGTTGTGGGTGCGGTGTTGTCAACAGGACCAGCTGCTTGACAACTTTTGTTGAGATGAGGTTCTTCTGACTACCTCTATCAACGATGAAGTGCAGCAGTGTGCCTTTTACCCACATCTGTGAATGGAAGAGGCGCTCTCCTTCTTCTGGCTCGTCTAGTTCATCAGGCTCGAGCTTGGTGGTACCAACGGTGGCACTGGGTTCCACGTCAATGATCCATCTTCCCCTTTCTGGTTTTAGCTCAGAGTCAGAACCCACATCTGATTTAGAGGCTTTCACTTCGGCCACCAGCGACTACTTTGAGCAGCAGTCATCAGTGTTATGCCAAGGGCTCTTATGGAAGTCGCACCACTTCCCGGTATCTTTATTTGTCTTTTCAGTGTCCTTCTTTGCTTTTGGCTTGGACTGGTTATCCTGATACTGTCCATATTTTCTTTGTCCTTTGTTATGTGGGTTGGGGCTGCCCTTTCCTGTCTTTTGTTGTGAGGGGGTTCCCAGGCCCAAATTGTCACGTATTTTGTTTGAGCCTCTGCTCGATTTTGACGGCATATCGGTAGGCCGCGCCCAAGGATGAGATGTCCAAAAATTCCATTTCAGTATGGATGTATCTATGCAAAGCACCGTGATACTTGAGCACCAGATGTCGCTCTAAATCTTTGATACCTAGCTTGGTGCGCAAGGTATGGAAAATATTTGTGAAACCTAGCACTGCTTGGTCTCTTTCTTGCCGCAATGTGGTCCATTTGGTGTACAAGTCGTCATAACTTCCGACAGGGTAGTATTGTTCCTTAATAGAATCCTTGAAGGATTCCCAAGTGTACGTGACTGTAAATAATGAGGGTTCCTCTGTTTCCTTTTTCTCACAGAAGGTTTCCCACCAATCTTTAACCTGGGGAACAGCTTTGAGGAGCGCAAAAGTAATCTTTTCTCTATTAGAAAAGTTATGGAAAGAAAATACCCTTCTAGTAGATTCAACCACTTGTCTATAGCATTTGCGTCTATCTTACCTTCAAATATAGGAATATCGAAGTTTAGTTGTACCTTGAATGGGGCGGTGCCTCCGCTTGAAGAAGATGCATCGCCTGTTGGTAGCCGCCAAAGGATTTGCGCGAAACTATCCATCATCTCGTTCCTTTGTTGAGTGAGGGATTCCTCAATCAACAGTTTGAAAGGATATACTGTCCCATCATATTTCTTTTCTCCTACCATGAGAGGTCGCTTGGGTGTGCGAGAGATTTTTTCCTCAAGAGAAACAAGCTCGATACCCGACTCTTTGTACTCTGACCTCGTTGGGGACATGCATTAAGAATATTAGGAGCAGACCGATCTGATACCACTGATCCGGATTTTATGAGCGGAATGAAATGAATACAGATTATTAACAGGTACTTAACACAAAATAACAGAGATACAGTAAAATTGGTTTTCTATTCAATAAGGAAATAAATATGAAACTGTAAAATGCAGCAGAAACAAGCTTGTTTGAATGGTGGTGGCTTATCTATGAGAAGAGATTTGACGGTTGCGCTCATTCGCAAGAAGATGATTACAATGAGGCTCTGAAGGCCTTTTTACAATAAACAGGAATGCCAAAAACCCTAGACATCCAAAAACCTAACCCTAGGAGATGAAGCGCCAAAAGTCATGTGGGCCCCGTTTGGGTAAGTTAGTACATTAACTTCTCGGGGTCGTAACTTTTGCATACGATATCCGTTTTAGGAATATGATGGCCCGTTGGAAAGGTATCGTTGAGGAGATTCATTTTGGGGGATCAATCATGTCTTTCTCTATATTTGAGAAGCTCTATCCTGAAAAAACCTTCATTTAGGCCCTCAAAATGGTCCTGGAAGTTAAAACTGCTAAAAATAGTAAATTGCCAAAATTGCCAGAAAACTGTTTTGAGCCAGTTGGAAAAGGTGGATGGCCACCGATATTCACCTATCACATGGTTTAAAATTTTATGAAGATATTTTTTTGTCCTAATGATTAACTGTAGTTGTATGTGGGTTGATCCATATGCAACAACAACAATTAAGGAGTGAGTCTACCCTATGACATGTTATTGACTTATAACTAATCATTGTGGTCCTACCAAGAGATCCTTACCAGGAGGAGCACCAAACATTCACATATTTAATTAAACAAACTCCCTCACTCATTCATATGAGTGAGTTTGAGCGTCAAAATCCTTACAGTGCCAGTTTCAGCAGCACCTCTAGTCTACCATGTTCTGGGTTTTTGCATGTCCTACTACCTAAGCTACCTCATTCCTAATTTTGGTAGATCACATCAAGTAACAGTTTATGACAATGAAGCAGAAGCAGCCAAGTATAACAACTAGCCAACAAATATAAA
This sequence comes from Picea engelmannii, assembly GCA_009831015.1. Classification (NCBI taxonomy): domain Eukaryota; kingdom Viridiplantae; phylum Streptophyta; class Pinopsida; order Pinales; family Pinaceae; genus Picea; species Picea engelmannii. The sequence goes on along the minus strand of ML777455.1, from coordinate 1,366,922 downwards.
TCCAAGGCAGCCTTAGCGAACAAGCTTCCATTTCTTTCGTGAAAGGTTGACAATAGTGAGAAACAATATTCTTTGTTTCAAATAATGTTTTTATGTTTTGAATGGAGAATGAGATTAAAATTGGCCTTCATGTGCCTAGGAATCAAACCTTGGATGTTGAGGAAAAGGTGGTGACTCGACATTTTTCAAAGCAGGCTTTGTCTTGAACTATTATATAAGATATATTTATGCACTCCACCTAAAGTTTTTTCCTTAGCAATCAAGAGTCAATTCAATAACACAATTTGAGGTGGGATAGCTCGTTCCTTCTCTGGTTGCTTGAATGAATAAAAGAGAGGAGGGACCTCCTTCCTATATCATTGTTATTTTAATAGTGAGCCAACCCAACACTACTATTCATTTTTTCCAAACTTCAACTAATTATAGATAGAGGGAGACCTATACATCCATGCAGGAGGGAAAGAAGTAGAAGGTTTAAGTACAGTTCGAAAAAACAAAGCCATAGATGGAACCAAATATTATTTATATTCTATTATAGAAAACAGTATACTCACCAGTAATAAGAGGTCATTCTGACACCATGAATGGGTTTTGATGGACAATGGGTTCAATTACACTAAGTTAGTCTATATTTTAGCCTCTTGGTTTAATAATTTTCTTTGACAAGGATTTGCATAGGTATCTGTTCAAAAATATCATATATATGATTTCAATGGCATAATATTATTTTGTTCCTAAACATCAACTACCCTATTGTTTTGATGGTTTCCACCTATAAATTCAGCATATGACAATTTTTACGGAACAGAGTAGGGACACACATTTTCTTTGCATGGAAGTAATAGTAGAAAACCGCGATAATTTTTGAAAAATCAACGAAGGACGATTATTATTAATATTATAGCAGTGGTTGCATTAAGATTAAAAAGTGTTATAAGCTTCTTAGCTTTCTCATGTATTATATGATTAACAATATTTGCTTATTTCTTGAGTTCCAATTCATGCTTATTATTTACAAGATGATGCATGTCTAGACTGCATCCATGGCTACCTGCACCTTATGGTCGAGGATTAACACTTATTTTAACAATGCTCGGGGCACTCAAATGTGAGAGAATGTATGAATTAATGAAAGCATATAACCCAATACTTACTTTCCAGTAAAAGAAAAGGCTTGTTAAGAAAACACTTATACTAAGAGTGGGAGGGGGTGAATCAATATAAGATACTTTTTTACTTTTTCAAACATTCATCAACCATAAGAAAACAATCACATATGAGATTTATTAACTACAGAACATAGAAGACAAGATTTACGTGGAAACCGTTTCAGAAGAAAACCACAAAACTTCTCTTTATAATACTTTGTAGGCACCAACCTATTGTTACGAATATTTGTAGGCACCAACCTATTAGAGACACTAATCCTCGCTTGTAAAAATACTGGCAGGAACCAACCTACTCTTATAGATCTTTGTAGACACCAATTCCCACTACGAAGCACCAACTTAGCAAGAGACACCAATTACTTTGTGTGAGTTGCACAAACCTTCACCAAGCCTGCTTGCTACTTCTACCTTCACTAGGTTTGCTTGTTGCTTCTTCCTTCACCAGCTCTTCTTACTACTTCTGCCATTACCAGGTCTGACCAAAATTTGAATCTCCAAATGGCAACTTTCCCAACGCTTGTTGTTTTGGGCCTCCTCCCAAGAACAAACTTTTATAGCATGCCACATACCCAATTTTTCAAATATGATTCTAATTTTTTTACCTAAGGTACTTTTGTATGTTTCCTATGTTCTCTAAAATTTTCACAATCTAAAGAGTCTCGTAAAAGAAGTTATAGTTAAAATGTCAAACTGACCTGTTTGAAACTGATCTCGGGACCAATCAGGAACTCTAATTTCCACAAAGCATATCTCAGAAAGTACAACGAACAAACATCTAAAATTTTTACATGAGGTACTTTTGTATGTGTCCTTTGTTCTGTAAAAATTTCATAGTCTGAAGAGTCCTAGAAAAGAAGTTATAGTGAAAATTCCAAACTTACATGTTCGAAACTAATCTCATGATCATTTAGAAACCTTAAATATCTCATAATGTATAACAAACCAACATCTAAAATTTTTACATGAGGTATTTATGTATGTCTCCTTATTTTGTAAACATTTCACAGTCTAAAGAGTCCCAAAAAAGAAGTTATAGTGAAAATATCAAATTGACCTATTTGAAACTGATCTTAGGACCATTCAAAAACCCTAACATCCACGGGGCATGTCTCTGAAATTATAGCGAACCAACATCTAAAATTTTGACCACGTGTACACAAAGATCTCTCCTGTGTCTCTACAAAATTTCAAGGTCTGAAACGTTCTAAAAAATAATCTATAATGAAAGTGTCAAGCTAACCTATTTGAAACTGATTTCAGGAGCATTTAGGAACCCTAACTTCCACAGGGCGTATCTTCGAAAATATATCTAACTAGCATCTAAAATATCTAACTAGCATATGAAATTTTTACCAAATGTACACCAAGATCTCTCCTCCATCTCTTCAAAATTTCAAGGTCTGAAACATCCCAGAACATAAGTTATCATAAAAATGCCAAGATAACCTGAAACTGATTTCACAACTCTTCCCTTTTGGAATGATATTCAATCTTTGCTCATCCACTTCTTCAAATGTTACTACAGCTTGCACCCACACACTTTCTCTCAATACTATCTCTTATTATACTTTTTCATAACCCTTCATGAAGGGACATATCCATTAATTAAATAATTAATTCCCATTTTTTATTTCATTTTTCCAAATATCGTGGGAAAATACCCAAACCCATGGGTTTGAAACCCCCATTTCATTTTTTACTTTTTCACGTGCACCCATTTTTTAATATACTTGTATATATATATATATATATATATATATATATATATATATATATATATCAATCTTGGAAATGTTGTGTGTATTTGTTAATCTGTAATATGACATTAATGACAACATTAATCCTTTGACATCAATGACAATAATTCCAACAAGGCCCACAATTAATTTTTCAAAAAATTGCAAAGCATATTAGAGATTTCACATGGAAAAAAAGAAACAGAACAATTAAAGAAGATAGGTATTAGTGTTGTGACTTCCACATCACTAACTTTCTAAGAAAAAAATGTTCACATATTGCTTTTGTTTATGATAAATCTGTTGATATTTGGGTACCTTGGAAAGTGGTCCCCTTGTGTTTGTGAGTCTCTAAACACAAAGAAGGAGACTATTACCCTTATTACTTTACTTTATGTTCCAATTTCACGTTGACTTAGGAGTTTAAGTCAAAAGTGAAATATGTCACATAAGTTATTAAAGTGACATTTAATTCACTTTGTGGGTGAGTTAAAGGACATGAGGCAAACTAAGGAAAATGGGTTTCCTAAGTGAGATTTTTGGATTAAATCTCCCACATTGATTAGACATTGCTAGATTGGATCTAGGCCATTGATATTTTAGGGTTTGGCCAAAGAGAGGCTAAAGGAGGGAAAATGGTAAGGAAGAGTCTCATTCTTCACTTGAGAGATTTGAGAGGAGAGGAGGGAAAGAGAGAAGCTCTTGGGTGAATTTCTTGAGGAGAGGAGGGTGCATGAGGTCAAGAGTTGAGGAGAAGACATTGCTTGGGTGTTAGCTTCCTTGGAGAGTCTACCATGGAGGCTTGGGAACCATCTTGAGTAGGGGAGCATTCTTGAGGAGGAGGGGTGCACATGCTAGTGAGGAGAGGTGCATCTTGTGAGGAGGGCAGATCTAGCTTGGGAGAGGTCCCCAACTCTTGGAAGAGACTTATTCACCATGGAGAGGTGCACTCTAGAGGAGTATAGGGTGCAAGGGTGAAGGAGGGCACATACATTTGTGGGGTTTTTGCTAGAGGAGGGGCACACTTAAGCTTAGTGCATACCAAGCCATGGAGGGAGGCACACTTGTGTAGAGGCTGCAAGACCAAGGGGAAAATCAAAGGTGCAAGGCAAGGTTCAATTTCAAGTGAAGGAAAAAGCAAAGGCAAGCAGAAGGAAAGAGGGCCAAGGCATTAGCAAGAGAAGAAGGGCGCACCAAGGAAAAGGGTGCCTTTCTTCAATGGGCTAGCAGGCACATCTTCAAGGGAACGCAAAGAATCTAAGAGTGGTTGTTATTGTACCAGGTTCACTTGTATATGTTTTCCTTGTTGTACATTTTTCTTTGAGATCTTCTATATACATCTATCTCCAAACTGGTTTTCCCTGGTGGGTTTTATCCAGGGTCATGTTCACCAAAAATACATGTGTCCATTTTCATGCATGATTAGATGTGTAGATCGGCATTTTAGAGTTTTAAAGATCTAGAGGAGTGTTATTTTTTTAAAGTATATTGCATGTGCTAACATTATGTTACGAAAACACTTGCAAGGGCACCTCAAAGAACACTCAACCATCAAAATTATGAGCAGAAAAGTACTTAACTATTTGTTGTCCTAAAATAGAAGCAAAGGACAGTTTGAAGATAAAAATTAGAGCCAAATTTCAGGTCAAGGACAGACCTTTTTTGGCAGCCTCATAGGACCTTAGTTTTATTCATGGTATCGGAGCCCTTGGTGGCAAAGACTTGTTGATTTCTAGAGAATACATTTGGTATTTTCTTGACAGCTTGTTGGTTGATTTTTGGGATAGCTTGTTGGACAACTTTTTGGCAAATTTGTTGGACAGTTTGCAGCATTTTTTTGGAATTTGTGGAAAGCCTCTTTTCACACCTGTGTTGATAGGAGTGAGGTTGTACTTGGACAATCTCTTTTCACACTTGTGTTGACAAGAGTGAGGTTGTAGTTGGACAGCCTCTTTTCACACCTGTGCTGATGGGAGTGAGGTTATACTCTTTTGCAGTGTGTAGCATTAGTGTGAGTTTCAATGGATAACCATGTCAGTGTCTCAGATGAGGGCATAGGATAGGCTAGTCGGAGCTAGCAACTTGTCCCCTTGGAATACCATGATCATATTCGTCTTGGAGGATCTTGAACTATGGGATATAGTTCAAGCTCTTGTGTTGATTCCTCCTACACATGCTCCATCTCCATTGTTGGATGCAGATTTCAGAAAGAACACCAAGACAAAGAGGACTTTTGTGATGCGGTGAGAGAACACATCATACCCCATTTGACTAGGAAAGACTATGCCTTTGAGATATGGGCCTCATTGTGCAAGCTTTACCAGAGTCCCAATCAGAACCGAAAGATGGTTATGTAGGACAAGCTCAGGAGCATTCAGATGTTCGATTTCAAGTCAATTACATCATACCTTGGTAGATTTACATAGATTCGACATGAGTTGGCTACAGTCGGGGAGATTTTGGATCATGACTTCTTGGTGAGGACAACTTTGAACAGCTTTTCCAAACCTTGGGGTTCATTTGTACGAGGCATTGTCGCCCTGGAGGTCATGCCTACTTGGGAGAGACTTTGGGATGACTTCATACAGGAGGAGCTAAGATGCAGCCCAGGATCTTCAGGACAACAACGTATTTCAGAGGGTGATGAGGATCTTTCTTTGTGGACTAAGGGCAAGAAGAAGACCAACAAGGGTGCTAGATAGGGTCCCAAGGGAGGGGCCAAACCACAACAGAGTGGCAGTGGGAAAGAGAGAGACATGAACACAGTGAGATATTTTACTTGTGGAGAGATGGGTCACTATGCATGACAATGTCCCAAGAAGAAGAAGAAGAAGCAATAGGATGGTACTACAATGACAATAGGGGAAGAGGAGTTCATTTCTCAATATGCGAGGGAGTGTGTGTTCGTCAGTTGTTGTTTGTTAGTTGATACACCATCCAGTGGTCGATGGAAAGACATGGTTGAGGAGGTCTCATTGACTCAGAGTATTGATTTAGAGGGAGCTCAAACTCAGCTTTTGAGGACACCATCTTCAGGGGTGATTGGTCCACCTAGGACAACTTCAGTTTCAGAGTTTTCGAGTCGACAGAAAATTGGTGCAAATGCTTAAGAGCATTAGAGATTTATGAGTGGGATCAGGGCGCCAGAGAGATTTGACTCTCACTTGGCTATTGAGACGATCAGATTAGCTTTAGATTCCACTTTAGGTGGAAGTCACTTGGTGAGAGACCAAGTTAAGGATCTTGGTGAGAGACCAAGTTAAGGATCTTGGTGAGATGCCAAGATCAAGATACTCTTGGTGAGATGCCAAGAGAGTGATCGTTGGTGAGATGTCACGAGGTAGAAATCCTTGGTGAGATGACAAGGTTGATATCTTTGGTGTGATGTCAAGATCTAGGTGATCTTGGATAGGTGGAGATGCACTTCCATCTATAGATCACGTAGGTAGAGAAGATATGTGTCAAATACCACTTGTGATGATCAGGGTACAACCATACTCACCGAGTATTTTCCAGTAGGAAACCATGTCCATTGCAGGGATGAGATTGGGGGTGAATGGCACTTTCCTTGGTAAGAGGGAGTGTTGAGATTTGGGTACCTTGGAAAGTGGTCCCCTTGTGTTTATGAGTCTCTAAACACAAAGTGGGAGACTATTACCCTTATTACTTTACTTTATGTTCTAATTTCACATTGACTTAGGAGTTTAAGTCAAAAGTGAAATATGCCACTTAAGTTTATTAAAGTGACATTTAATTCACTTTGTGGGTGAGTTAAAGGATGTGAAGAAAACTAAGGAAAGTGGGTTTCCTAAGTGAGATTTTTGGATTAAATCTCACCCATTGATTAGACATGGCTAGATTGGATCTAGGCCATCGATCTTTTAGGGTTTAGCCAAAGAGAGGCTAAAGGAGGGAAAAGGGTAAGGAAGAGGTTCATTCTTCACTTGAGATATTTGAGAGGAGAGGAGGAGAAGAGAGAAGCTTTTGGGTCCATTTCTTGAGGAGAGGAGGGCGCATGAGGTCAAGAGTAGAGGAGAAACCATTGCGTGGGTGTTAGCTTCCTTGGAGAGTCTACCATGGAGGCTTGGCACCATCTTGAGTAGGGGCACATTCTTGAGGAGGAGGGGCACACATGCTAGTGAGGAGAGGCACATCTTGTGAGGAGGGCACATCTAGCTTGGGAGAGGTCCCCAACTCTTAGAGGAGACTCATTCACCATGGAGAGGCGCACTCTAGAGGAGTAGAGATTACAACGGTGAAGGAGGGCACATACATTTGTGGGGTTTTTGCTAGAGGAGGGGCACACTTAAGCTAGTGCGCACCAAGCCATGGAGGGAGGCACGCTTGTGTAGAGGGTGAAAGACCAAGGGAAAAAGAAAAGGCACAAGGCAAGGTTCAAGTTCAAGCAAAGGCAAAGGTAAGCACAAGGAAAGAGGGCCAAGGCATTAGCAAGAGAAGAAGGGTGCACCAAGGCAAAGGGAACCTTGCTTCAATGGGCTAGCAAGCACGTCTTCAAGGGAATCCAAAGCATCTGAGAGTGGTTGCTATTGTACGAGGTTCACTTGTATATGTTTTCCTTGTTGTACATTTTTCTTTGAAATCTTCTATATACATCTATCTCCAAACTGGTTTTCCCTAAGGGGGGTTTTGTTCAGGGTCATGTTGACCAAAAATACCTGTGTCCATTTTCATGCATGCTTAGATGTGTAGATCAACATTTTAGAGTTGTAAATATCTAGAAGAGTGTTATTTGTTTTGAGTATACTGCATGTGCTAACATTGGGTTACAAAAACACTTGCAAGGGCACCTCAAAGAACACTTAACCATCAAAATTATGAGCAGAAAAGTACTTAATTGTTTTTTGTCCTAAAAAAACAGAAAAGGATAGTTTGAAGATAAAACTTAGAGTCAAATTTTAGGTCAAGGACAAACCTGTTTTGGCAGCCTCATAGGACCTCATTTTTCTTCAAAATCATTGTACCTTGATACATAAAATAATGGGAAGGAAGTGACAATGGATAGTTTGTACCTTGAGGATTGAAGTAGGCTCATGTTCGTACTTACAAACAATAAATATGAAGAAAAATGAGATGTCTTACTAATGAACTCAACTACATGCAACAACTTCATCCAACTAGTTATTGCACATTCAAGATTTGCAAAGTTCAACCAACAACTTCAACGAACCAATGATGTATCTTCAACCAACCAATGGTGTATTCTATATGTATTTTGTAACTCAATTGCAAATATACAAGGGAAAACATAAAATATAGAATGAGATCGGTGGAGTACCTCCAGAATTATAGTCTATGGTGGCAATGTAGAAAGGCGGCAAAGAATGCTGCCAAAATTCACTACATACACAAGATTTGAGTAGCCTCGACCTTGACTTTCCCTCCTTATTGGTTTGACATTCGAACCAACAAAGCCAACGTCAATACATGGCAGGGTGGCAATTCACATGTATTTAATCAACAAACATGAATTTAATGACCTCAATGAATAGATGCAAAATTGATATAATGCATCATCGTCATAATAGTCTATTTAAAAACCCGTGAAAGCTTCAATAAAGTTATAATAAACTCAAATCTTAAGTTATCTAAGATTGAAAATTTGCATTGTGTCAGAGCTTAGCAATAAGACTTCAAACTTGTTAGCCAATAGCATGCTTTATAAAAGTAATTTAAATATTATAAAAGAATAATTATTCTTTTCGTCTATATACAAGTTTGGAAAGCAAAAAAAAAACTTAGCAATAAGACTTTGAACTTGTTAGCCAATAGTAGTTTTATAAAAGTAATTTAAATATAATAAAAAATAATTATTCTTTTCTTCTATATACAAATTTGGAAAGCAAAAAAATAGCTTAGCAATAAGACTTCTAAGTGGTGAAAAAAGAGCTTAACAATAAGACTTCAAATGTTTTATAAAATTAATTTAAATATTATAAAAAATAATTATTTTGTTTTAATTATGTCGAACTTTTGAAAGAAATATGTTTATAATCAAAGCAAACTAATTGATAATCAAGAAAGAATTAATAAAATACGAAGTCTTATTGTTAAGCATTTTTTGCTTTCCAAAATTATATATAGACAAAATAAGAATAATAATAATAATTTAAATATTATAAAAAATAATTATTTATTTTCATTTACATACAATTTTGAAAAGGAAAAAAAACTTAACAATAAGATTTCAAATGTTTTATAAAAAATTTAAATATTATAAAAAATAATTATTTTGTTTTACTTATATCCAATTTTAAATAACAGAAAATATTTATAATCAAGCCAAACTAAATATTATAAAAAATAATTATTTTGTTTTCTTATATCCAATTTTAAATAACAGAAAATATTTATAATCAAAGCAAATTAATTGATAATCAAGAAAGAACTAATAAAATATAATTAATTTTTTTGAAATGTCCAGTTTTGGAATTTTATTTATAACCAAGGCAGACTAATTGATAATATAAAGGAATTAATAAAATATAATTAAACTTTTTTGAAAGGAACTAATAAAATATAATTAAACTTTCAAATTTTTGAAATGTCCAACTTTGAATTTTTATTTATAATCAAGATAAACTAATTGATAATAAAAAGGAATTAATAAAATATAATTAAACTTTTTCGAAAGAAACTAATAAAATATAATTAAACTTTTAAAATTTTTGAAATTTCCAAATTGAGGGCTGAAAAAAATATTTATAATCAAAACAAACGAGGTGGAAAAAATATTTATAGTTAAAACAAACCAATTGATAATCAAGAAAAAACTAATAAAATATAATTAAACTTTTTGAAATGAATATTTAATGGGTACATGAACACCATAGACAAGCTAATAATAATAATAACTAAAATATCGAGTGACCGAACTTTCTCGGTACAATATGGATAGGACTCGAAAGTAAGCGTGCGGCGAGACAATGACACGGATAAGGTTAGTAAGAAAGACATTGACAATTGGGATAAGAGTGGAAATAAAGTTGAAAGGATCCATGTGACTCAGCAAACAAAAATGTCCCTTCCATCTTCGAATCTCAAATATTGGACTCTAAAAGGCAATCACGAGCAAACCTCGACCCTGCCTTTAACTCGCAAGCGGCAAAAAATCACGCCATGTCAGCGCAAAGGAACAAGGATGTTTCTGAGCAGAGATTTAATGACGTTTCAGCGATAACCTGCGCATGGCTACTTCAAATTCGGATGAATGTTAAATCTGCGGCTTGGTCTTATGCTAACACAGGTTTAGTGTGGACTCCTGGCCATCATAAGATAATGATAACAAAATATTTTTTTATTCTTTTATATTTGGTGTGGGGAAGCGGCGAGGGAAGGGTTTGATCAGTTGCAGTGGCGGTGTAATTTCTGGGCTTTTAAATTTTCCTTCGGAGCGTGAGTAAATGCTTTTTGGTGAGGATGTCACCTGAGAAAAGAAGATGTTCAGTCGATAGGCGAGGAGAAAAAATGGAGATTGAGAGCTATTCTTTGCACAAATTTAAACTCTACGAAACTCGATCGGTAAGCAAAATATTCCTCTGTTGATTTATATTTAGATGAGTTTTTTCAACATCGTTGTTTTTGTTATCTGAGAGATCTGTTATTCTGTTGCAAGGTTTTTCTATATGAAGATTTCCACATCATTGCTTTTGTGATCTTAGACATCTGTTATTCTGTTTTACTTGCTGT
>ML777455.1:1280963-1350544 GCA_009831015.1 Picea engelmannii | reverse complement strand
AAGTGACAATGGATAGTTTGTACCTTGAGGATTGAAGTAGGCTCATGTTCGTACTTACAAACAATAAATATGAAGAAAAATGAGATGTCTTACTAATGAACTCAACTACATGCAACAACTTCATCCAACTAGTTATTGCACATTCAAGATTTGCAAAGTTCAACCAACAACTTCAACGAACCAATGATGTATCTTCAACCAACCAATGGTGTATTCTATATGTATTTTGTAACTCAATTGCAAATATACAAGGGAAAACATAAAATATAGAATGAGATCGGTGGAGTACCTCCAGAATTATAGTCTATGGTGGCAATGTAGAAAGGCGGCAAAGAATGCTGCCAAAATTCACTACATACACAAGATTTGAGTAGCCTCGACCTTGACTTTCCCTCCTTATTGGTTTGACATTCGAACCAACAAAGCCAACGTCAATACATGGCAGGGTGGCAATTCACATGTATTTAATCAACAAACATGAATTTAATGACCTCAATGAATAGATGCAAAATTGATATAATGCATCATCGTCATAATAGTCTATTTAAAAACCCGTGAAAGCTTCAATAAAGTTATAATAAACTCAAATCTTAAGTTATCTAAGATTGAAAATTTGCATTGTGTCAGAGCTTAGCAATAAGACTTCAAACTTGTTAGCCAATAGCATGCTTTATAAAAGTAATTTAAATATTATAAAAGAATAATTATTCTTTTCGTCTATATACAAGTTTGGAAAGCAAAAAAAAAACTTAGCAATAAGACTTTGAACTTGTTAGCCAATAGTAGTTTTATAAAAGTAATTTAAATATAATAAAAAATAATTATTCTTTTCTTCTATATACAAATTTGGAAAGCAAAAAAATAGCTTAGCAATAAGACTTCTAAGTGGTGAAAAAAGAGCTTAACAATAAGACTTCAAATGTTTTATAAAATTAATTTAAATATTATAAAAAATAATTATTTTGTTTTAATTATGTCGAACTTTTGAAAGAAATATGTTTATAATCAAAGCAAACTAATTGATAATCAAGAAAGAATTAATAAAATACGAAGTCTTATTGTTAAGCATTTTTTGCTTTCCAAAATTATATATAGACAAAATAAGAATAATAATAATAATTTAAATATTATAAAAAATAATTATTTATTTTCATTTACATACAATTTTGAAAAGGAAAAAAAACTTAACAATAAGATTTCAAATGTTTTATAAAAAATTTAAATATTATAAAAAATAATTATTTTGTTTTACTTATATCCAATTTTAAATAACAGAAAATATTTATAATCAAGCCAAACTAAATATTATAAAAAATAATTATTTTGTTTTCTTATATCCAATTTTAAATAACAGAAAATATTTATAATCAAAGCAAATTAATTGATAATCAAGAAAGAACTAATAAAATATAATTAATTTTTTTGAAATGTCCAGTTTTGGAATTTTATTTATAACCAAGGCAGACTAATTGATAATATAAAGGAATTAATAAAATATAATTAAACTTTTTTGAAAGGAACTAATAAAATATAATTAAACTTTCAAATTTTTGAAATGTCCAACTTTGAATTTTTATTTATAATCAAGATAAACTAATTGATAATAAAAAGGAATTAATAAAATATAATTAAACTTTTTCGAAAGAAACTAATAAAATATAATTAAACTTTTAAAATTTTTGAAATTTCCAAATTGAGGGCTGAAAAAAATATTTATAATCAAAACAAACGAGGTGGAAAAAATATTTATAGTTAAAACAAACCAATTGATAATCAAGAAAAAACTAATAAAATATAATTAAACTTTTTGAAATGAATATTTAATGGGTACATGAACACCATAGACAAGCTAATAATAATAATAACTAAAATATCGAGTGACCGAACTTTCTCGGTACAATATGGATAGGACTCGAAAGTAAGCGTGCGGCGAGACAATGACACGGATAAGGTTAGTAAGAAAGACATTGACAATTGGGATAAGAGTGGAAATAAAGTTGAAAGGATCCATGTGACTCAGCAAACAAAAATGTCCCTTCCATCTTCGAATCTCAAATATTGGACTCTAAAAGGCAATCACGAGCAAACCTCGACCCTGCCTTTAACTCGCAAGCGGCAAAAAATCACGCCATGTCAGCGCAAAGGAACAAGGATGTTTCTGAGCAGAGATTTAATGACGTTTCAGCGATAACCTGCGCATGGCTACTTCAAATTCGGATGAATGTTAAATCTGCGGCTTGGTCTTATGCTAACACAGGTTTAGTGTGGACTCCTGGCCATCATAAGATAATGATAACAAAATATTTTTTTATTCTTTTATATTTGGTGTGGGGAAGCGGCGAGGGAAGGGTTTGATCAGTTGCAGTGGCGGTGTAATTTCTGGGCTTTTAAATTTTCCTTCGGAGCGTGAGTAAATGCTTTTTGGTGAGGATGTCACCTGAGAAAAGAAGATGTTCAGTCGATAGGCGAGGAGAAAAAATGGAGATTGAGAGCTATTCTTTGCACAAATTTAAACTCTACGAAACTCGATCGGTAAGCAAAATATTCCTCTGTTGATTTATATTTAGATGAGTTTTTTCAACATCGTTGTTTTTGTTATCTGAGAGATCTGTTATTCTGTTGCAAGGTTTTTCTATATGAAGATTTCCACATCATTGCTTTTGTGATCTTAGACATCTGTTATTCTGTTTTACTTGCTGTCATTGAATTCAAATTTGTTTAGTTGAATAAACTTAAAAAATACTTAGGCTCGGTTCCCGATGTGGGTTACAAGTTTCAAAATTCTTCGCTCTGACAGGCATTTTATTCACATTCATGATAAAATTCATTTTAATTTTTATTTTTGAATAATGGAATTTAATTTTAAGGGAAGAGGCCTTGTAGAACAAAGTAAATTCTCAACGGAAGGGCAAAGCAAGCACGCAAACAAATAAGCAAAATAAATCCAACCAATGGTTCATTTCTCAAAAGCATCTACATGAAGTATTTTTCTTGTCAAACAATTTTTTCTTGTAAAACAAATTAGCTACAGCACAGAAGAAAGAAGATAAGCCAGAGAATTAAAACAGAGAATTTAATTAGAACTAGGGTCGCTTTGCACAGACAGATTCGCAACCACTTTGAATAGTCGCATAAATTAATTGTTATTACTCCGATTCGCCGAAAGCGTTTCTTTGGGCGCGGCCTCACTCGATATTTTGGTACTCTGTTGAGAGTGCCTATGGAAAGCTGCTACATGTTTCTGATGTACAGTTTATAAAACTGCCATTTTGTTTTCAACGAATTTTCTCATGCTGTTACATGCACATGCATGCAGCTAGCTATGTTAATGAATATATGCAAGCATACCCATAGAGGCATGATTGCAATGTGTAGTGAGTGAGTGTGTAATAGCAAGATTCAATATTGAGGTGTCGTGTGTATGAGTATGAGTGGAAATGATGGTTATATGTCTGGGTTGGCTATTGTAATTCTCCCTTGAATAAAAGAATATCGATTATCATGGCCAGTGATTTTTTTCCATCATTAAGTTTCCACATAAATCACTGTGTCAAATTGTGGTTTGCTGTGCTTGATTTAATGCTTATTTAATCTAGCTTGTTTGTGCTGTGTTTAATGCGTATTTAATCTAGCTTGTTTGTGCTCTAGAGTAAACAGACAGCATGTTTGTGCTCTAGAGTAAACAGCAGCAGCGAGGGACATAGCTCTCTGAAATCTCTTCTCTGTTGCTCGCCCCATATCGGTCATTACCATTGAGGACAGATCGAACTCAAATTTATTCAAAGTTGAGACGTCTGAAGCTCACTGCATATTTCTGTTATGTCTTGATGTATTAATGAATTTAATACATGGGATAGATGATTTGAATATATAAAGGCCGTTAGCATGGTAGTTCTGCTGTCTATTTAATATGCCAACAGGCTACGCTAGTGTTTCTTTTGGGATAGATAATCTAAATCTATAAAATGCTCTCTATTTGAACATTTTACAGATTCTAACGGTTCAATAAACTTACACGGAATCCATATTGTAGAGGCCCCATTTACACAATAGCAGTACAAAAAGCAGCAGTTGCAGCACTGCCCTGCTCACTCTGAGCATCAAAATCCTCTTTGCTGTTGTTTATGCCGTTCTCAGTTCCATGTTGCAAGGTGCTTCACAAAAACGTTATCAACCATTCCTGTCTCCAAATCAGGCCTAGTGTACCCTATTACGCCTGCACCGACTCAAATTCACAGAATTCTGACCATAACTCAATTGGTCGGGTATTTATCTATAGCAGCAATATCCATTAGAGGGCTAATACACAATTCTCAGTTGATAATTTTCTCTATTGAATTGAAACCTGATAATTTTCTCTATTGAATTGAAACCTCCATATGATGAAATAGCGCGGGGTGCTTCAGTACATATATGAGTTTTGCAAAAGCTACAAGTCTTGAACGATGATGAAATAGCGCGGGGTGCTTCCTTACATATATGAGTTTTGCAACAGTGACCTCAACAGTGTGTGACTGTACACTACCAAATGTTCTGGCTAGTTGTACAAATTAGTTAGGATCTCTTGTTTTGTTTCTTGATTTGCTTGAGCCTATTTAGTTCAACTCTTTTCCCTTTTTCGAATGTACTCAATAATATACTCAATACAATTTGCGCTTTGCTCATTTTCTGTTTCCCAATTCTATCTTATTGTTCTCGTTTTGTCATGGTATCAGAGCTTCAGACGTAAGCCTCTTCACATAGTCTGGAGAGCAGCCCAATCCTAAGAAGCATAGAGCATACACTGTCTACAAGAGCACACAGACGCAAGTTTCTTCACAAAGCTTGGAGAACAGTTCGCAATCCGAAGTTCGCTCAAAAGATCGTTGCAGACAGCAAGCGCGAAGAAGCAGAGCGGCTGCAGAAGGACGCAGCGTTTAAAGAATCTTGGAGAACAGTTTGCAGTCCACTAAAGGAGCGTGGAGACAACAGTTCGCTCAAAAGATCGTTGGAAACATCACAGCGCGTGGAGGCAAACCTGCGGAAGGAGAAACAAAGGACACAAAAAAGTTAAAGATCATTGAGCTTTTAAAGAATTCATGAAAGATTCACAAAATTCCTTCTTAAGAAGAGAGTCTTTGCAGATACAACAAAAGACAAGCTCAGCAATCGTAAGAACGGCCCTACAAACAGATCTGAGCCATTAATCAATCTCAGAAAGTACGAGGAGCACGTAGAAAAGGAGAATGCCTTTCAACCGTCAGATCAAGGCGAGAGCAACAACAGTTGTCAGATCAAGAAAAGGTGTGCAGGCTTTAACCACCAAATTTTTTCGAAACTTCGCGTATTCGGCGATTTCGTGAAAAGGTTGCAAAGGAGACAAGTCTTCCGAAGTTCCGAAGTCTTAAACAAATCCTGACCGTCGATCCAAGAAGGAGACACGCATCAAACGAACAGTGCTTCGTTGGTTTGTTGTTCGGGAGAAACATCAAAAGAATGTGATAAAAGACCCGAAGGCACAAGGCGCGAAGCAGATCTGGTCCGTTGAAGCTAGAAGGGACACGCGTCACGCGATCCCACACTTCGGAGCTAGAGCACTTCGGAGAAGAGTCGGACTTCATCTAGACCTTCCATCGACGAAGACATGTGAACGAAGGATCTTCCACTTCGCTAGTTTGCGGTTTGGAGAGAACATGGTGCAAAAAAGAGCGGTGAAAAATCCCCGAAGCCCAAACTCCCGAAATAATTCTGAGTCGTCGATCTCGACGGGTAATTGAGACCGTCGATCTCTTCCCTTGTTTGGAGGTTCGCGAGTTCAGAGGATTGTGAGGTAAGAAAAGAATATCGCCCAGAGCCCCGAAGGCTCGAAGGCACGAAGTCCCGAAGTAATTGTGGACCGTTTGATCTCAAATTAACAAGGACTGTTGATCTTTGCAGCAATTCGGCTATTCAGTCGTTCGACTATTCGGAGGAATTGAGACCTTCAGCGTCGAAATGCCCGAAGCCCAAAAGCCTAAAGCGCCTGGTTTTTAGCCCACGGTCACATGAGAAGCTAGACTTCAATTTTATTTTTTTTTGGCTCTCAAGTAAATTCAGATAGCCCAAATTCTGACATTAGAGGGGCTACAATTTGCTACAGTTGCTAAAGAACAGAGCTCAAAGCTCTGAATCCATAGATCTTGCACTTGGATAGTCAGATCCAACCATATCGAAGCTAAAGAAGTGGTCTACCCCGTGATTTTTGGCCCGAAGTCACACAGAGACATCCGCAGACCTGGTTTTATGCGCAGGAAACGGGTCAGCATGCAAATCTTTAACCATTTTTTTTTCTTCAAAGATGGCCACCTCGAGCAATTTAGGACCAACTCAAGGACCGATTCTTCTCGGAAAGAATTATGAGTTTTGGTCTCTTCAAATGAGATCCTTCTTACAAGCACAAGAGTGTTGGGATCCAGTGGATCTTGGATATGTGGAACCAGATCCAGCAGACCTTGTTGCCATGACCAACCAACAGAGAACTGCTCAGGCAACACAAAGGAACAGAGAGAATAAAGCCAAATTTTGGATTCAAAATTCTGTGGATGACTGGATTTTCTCAAAAATCACAGGCGTTGTTACTTCAAAACGAGCCCGGGACATCCTTAAATCATCCTACCAAGGAAATGACAGGGTCAAAACAGTCAAACTGCAGACCTTGAGGATGCATTTTGAGACTTTACAAATGGCAGAATCTGAAAACATTGATCAGTTTATGACCAAAGTCATGGGAATAGTAAACCAGATCAAATTGACTGGTGTAGCCATCCCTGATCAACGAATTGTTGAGAAAGTCCTCATAATTTTACCAAAGAAATTCGAAATGGTTGTTACAGCTATCCTTGAATCTAAGGATCTGTCAAATTTTTCAACGGACGAATTAATGGGCTCTCTATTGACACATGAGACCAGACTACATCTCGAAGATGAGTCAACAACCAATGCCTTCAAGAGTCAATTCTCCTTCAGCAGAGGGAGAGGTAGAGGAAGAGGCAGAGGTCATCAAGGAAGAGGGAGAAGTCCAAGTAACCATCACTCAAGTGAAGGTCATAGACAACAGAACCGGAATCAAAATTTCCAAGGTAAAAAACAACAGAACCAGAATCAGAATTTCCAGCCTCAAAGAGGCAGAGGGAGAATATCAAATGACAAATCAAACATACAATGCTATTACTGCAAAAATTTTGGTCACTATGAATCTGATGTCGGAAGAAGCAAGCAGATCATCTCTCAGGCAGAGCACATGTCTCAAATCATGAAGGAGAAACCTCAGATGGTATGTTTCTCTCATGCCACGGGACTAAAGAACAACATAAAGATCTTTGGTTGTTGGACAATGGCTGCAACAATCACATGACAGGTAACAAAGATTTATTCTCATGCATTGATTCTTCAATTTCATCTGATATCACACTTGGAAATGATTCTTTAGTCAAATTTCAAGGAAAATGAACTCTTCCTATTCTTACTAAACAAAATGTAAAGAAAGGCATACACAATGTCTATCATGTTCCAGATCTGACACATAATCTGTTAAGTGTAGGACAACTAATTGAACATGGCTATAAGGTACTTTTTGAAGGAGCATCATGTAGGATATATGATAAAACCCCCAACAAAAAATTGATTTCTGAAATCCACATTACCAGGAATAAAATGTTTGTTGATATTATGGTAGCTACGGGAGGTATTTACCTCCACGTGTAAACCTGACGAGAATAGAATACTCCGGGAAGCAAGAATAAATCCTAATGAGTTGGCTAATAACCTTAGAAGACTTGTTGGCTCAAGAAGATAATTTGTATTAGGTTATTAGCCTCCAAGAGAAGAAGTCGACCAGAAGAAATAATATATATAGAATAGACAAATACCGAATGAGAAGTCAGCCTAGGCAGTTAGCCAGAATTACTATAAATACCGGAGGCCAATCTTCATTCTGACAGGCAGTTTCAGAATTGCAAAGCAGCACTAGTGCGCACTGCAGTGCCCAGTTTTGTGCGCAGGTTTGGAGGAGAGTTTCCATTGCAGCTGCTGCAACTAGCAAAACACGTTTGGCTTGGACTATCTCTTGGTTAGGGTTTGGACTATCTAATCATCTCTTGTTGGTGCGCTATCCTTGGGTAAAGGTGCGCTACCCTTTGTTTGGCTATCTAGCCTAGGGTTTGCTTCTGAAGTGATTCTCTGTCAAGGTTAAGGTGCTCGGAGGGTGGATTTGGCCTATGGTTGGGTGACAATAGTGATATTGTCAATGGTAAAATGAACACATCCATTATATTCTAATAATGTTTCCCCCGACCCTCAGAACTGGAAATTTGATCCAATCATATGCACAAAGTGTATCCACCACCATTGAAACTATGGTTTGGCATACAAGATTTGGAAACCTACCCTTTCAGAGTCTAAGTCTTCTACATAAGCACTCCATGGTCAAAGGTCTACCTATCTTCAAAGAGCAAAATCCCCCATGTGAATCTTGCATACTTGGAAAACATAAGAGAACTAGTTTTCCACAGTCCTCCACTGAAGCCAAACAACACCTAGAACTGGTTCACACTGACCTATGTGGACCAATGCAAACATAGTAAATAGGTGGTAACTTTTATTTTCTAACGTTTATTGATGACTTTAGCAGGAAAATTTGGATCTATTTTCTTAGACACAAGTCTGAAAATTTTACAAAATTCAAAGAATTCAAAGTTGAAGCTGAAAAACAGAGTGGAAAATATGTCAAAGCACTCAGGTCAGATAGAGGATGAGAATACAGCTCCAAAGAATTTGCAAATTTATGCAAATCACAAGGCATCATCATGCAAACTACAACCAGGTATACTCCACAATAGTATGGAGTGGATGAAAGGAAAAATCAGTCATTAATGAACATGGCAAGAACCCTACTCAAAGAGAAATGTATGTCAAATACATTTTGGGTTGAAGCTGTAGCATGCTCAGTTTATCTTCTGAATAGATCTCCAACCACCGATCTCAAGATGAAGGTCCCTCAAGAAGCATGGAGTGGGACAAACCTAAATGTTTCTCATCTAACGACATTTGGATGTATAGCATACGCTCACATACCTTCTGAATTAAGGAAGAAACTGGATGATAGAAGTGAGAAATGCATCTTTATTGGTTATAGTGAAACATCAAAAGCTTACATGCTCTACAATCCAATTTCAAAGAAACTAATTCTCAGCAAAGATGTAAAATTTCTTGAAAATCAGTTTTGGAACGAGTCTGAAAATCAGCCAATGAACAGTCAAGATCCATTGCTTTCACATCCTAAAGACACAGAGAATTCATGACAACAAATGCATCAACCTGCTCTTCCAAGACTGCAGGTACAAGGACAATCTGAAAGTTCTCAGGATAACTCAACTTCTGGCAGAAACTCTTCCTCTGAACTTCCAAATCAGAGGACTTGAAGTTTAAGAGAAATCCATCAGCAGTTGGATGACATTGATCAACACAATCTTTTTGCATTAATGTCATGTCAACCCACATCTTTTAAAGAGACAGATAAGGAGCCACATTGGGTTCAAGCCATGAACCAAGAGATTGACTCCATTGAGAAGAACAAGACATGGGATCTTGTTGATCTGCCCAGACACAAGAAAAGTATTGGTGTCAAATGGGTTTACAAAACTAAACTTAATGAAAAGGGGCAGATTGAAAAGCACAAGGCAATACTTGTTGCCAAAGGATTCTCACAACAACTAGGTAGATACATAAACCAATATATCATACAAATATACTATAACAAATTAATCTAAATATGGGCATAATACATCATTCATCAGTCTCATGAATGTATATGGTGCATTACAAAATCCAAATGGCATGACCAACCATTCATACAGGCCTTGCCTTGTCTTAAAGGTGGTCTTCCAAGTGTCTTCTTCTTTGACTTGTACCTGGCGGTATCCTGATTTCATATCCAACTCGGTGAAGTACTAGCGTGCTACAACCGGTCTAACAAATCATCGATCCTAGGTAGAGGGTATTGATACTTGAGTGTAATCTTGTTTAAAGCTTTGTAATCGATACAAATCTGCCAAGACCCATCCTTCTTGTGTACTATAATGATAGGTGACTCACAAGGTGAGGTGCTAGGTCAAATCACTCCTTGCTCTAGCAGCTGTTGCAACTACTTCTTCACTTCATTTGCTTCCAAAACAAATTATCAATACAACCCACTATTCGACAATGGAGAGTTTGGAAGTAATTCTATTTCATGCTCTACTTCACTCTTGGGTGGTACCCCTTTAGGCTTCTAGAACACTCCTTTGTATGCCTGTAGAAACTCCTCCAACTAATGTTTTTTCTCTTTACTACACCTCTCTAGGGATGCCTTTACTCTTATCTACTCATTATCAGACTGATTTTCTCTCAACAAAAGTAAAACATATTTCTTACTGGAACTAATCAACTTCTTGGTTTGGTTGGCACTTACTGGTGAGATCTTTGATTTACCTTTGTGTCGGTTGATTATGTAGGACTTCCCATCCTTGATCTAGTATTGGTTGGCTCTCTACATGAAGATTGCATCCCTTGCATACATGTAGGGGCTCTCAAACACTACACTACACACGTCCAGGGGTGCTACATCCAACACCACTTCATCAATAAATTTTGCACTTACAGTAAATTTGATCTTACACTATTTCATTACCTTGATCTCTATATCCTTGTTTTCCCAACTCGATGGATAAGGGTGTCAGGCTGCTAAATTGAAGCTTTAAGTGACCTGAAACACTAAATTGTCAAACCAGGGTAAGTAAACTTTGAGCTGCTACACTGTATGTGCGGGTAAGCTAATTCCTATCTAAAGACTATCCTTAAAAGAAAACCTAAACTCACTCTGAGAAACTGAATCTTAATGACTATCTTGAAACTGATCATTTCCTGTGTAATTCATCAAAAGAGGAACAGTTCTATGTTTGAGTGCTAGTACTTCTATTTCTGCTCTACTGAAATTGCGCAAGACTGTTTAACACTCTCTTTAATCATCTATCGACATTATTTCTATCTCTCACAAGAAGATTATTTCCTAAAATTATTTTAATCTAAACATTGAAAACAAATCTAACTCTGTCTACAGGAAAGATAAAGAACTACTCTACTTACCCTACTGGTACCGGAAGCTCCCTCTAGTTCAATTGCACACTAACAAACTAATCAAAACWGAGTAGCCTAACTATCTAACAGAGCAGAGTAACTAACCATCTGACAAAGCAAAGTTCATTCAAACTCTAAGTTATGCTCGAATTGAAAACTRGAAACCAATCAAACCKAGTTCATGCGCTAAACCCTAYAGGAATCAGTCATGCGTTCAATACTCATCAACGTAAAAAGATATCAGTTATGCGGGAACGATTCGGTTGAAGAATAAATAAACACGATTTTGAAYGAGTTAATTCTGAAACTTTAAGCTATCATGTAAGCAAACACTAACACATTGAAATACTAAATCTATGACAGAGTAAAGCAGCGACTTGCACCTGTTTGGCGGGCCCAACCAAACGACACAAACGTTGTTAGGAATAACCAGAACCAACTATATAATTCTATGCAATCACTGTGTATACTTCACATTCCATTAACTCAGAAGAAAATACTCAAATCGTATATCAGTCGAGTAACATAACGCAATAGCAGTTTATATTCAGAAATGTGTGTTCATAACATAACATAGTCCAACCGTTTTAGGAGTGACCTCCTGGTTATATATATATCATCCTCTATAACAGTCTAAGCAAAAATACGTAAAGACAAACGGATCCCCGATCCGAAAATAGCTTGAAATCAAGTTTGAAACGTTCTTCACATCTTCGTGACACGTGGTGTCACGAAGTGTGAACCATGAAATAGTAACGACTCAGTCTATCATTGTGCCTTCAATCATCGTATGAGCGATGATTCCAACTGTCATGTGAATCTCTTTGTCTCCCATTCTGACCATAACGCACAGATCTTGAGCGGCTTCATTGGTATCTCCACGGGGTACGAGCTGGTACCTGGTACTGACAATCCTGTTCCAAAAATAGAAGTGGTACCTAACCCAAGCGACATTAGCTTCCATATCAATTTAAAGCACCAAAATGCATAAGAATAGCTTGAAACGTAAAGATACCTTAAGTAGCCCCATTGAATGGTAGGGAGATGTCAATTATGTCAAAACAAGGCAAAAAGGGTGGTACTGGGTATAGAAATGGAGGTCTTTGGAATATAATGTAGGCAAAAACATGATCAAAACTGGAGACCAACAAAGGGTTGGGATGATCACAAACCTCTAATCCAAGCTTGTTGACAAGATCCTATACTATGATATTAGCATGTGAATTGAAGTCGAACATAGCATCTATCTTGGTCTTCTTGACCTAGATCTTGATGTGGAAGAATTTAGTCATGTCCTTCTCTTCCTGGTGATGGAGGCTACCCATATTCACCTCCTTCTTTGATGTGAAAACAATCTCTTCATCTACATTGAAGCTGCTTTTGACCTGATTGCTCGAATCCGTGGCTAGAATATTATTTTTCTTTGCATCCTTCTTGTGGTTCTTTAGGTTCATCTCTGGATGTAGTTTCCAACACTTTTCCTCGGTGTGACCATCAATATTGCAATGGTTGCAATGGTTTTTGGGATTCTTGCACTGATGTGTAGTGCATATCATCTTCTTATCCTCCCCCCTTTCTACTTATTCTTCCCCTCCTTGGAAGCTTCCCAAAGTTCTTTTTGCTTGGAATTGCTTGGTTTCCCTTTCTTGCGGCCTATGTTTTCCAATTGTCGTGCTTGCACACGTGCATCATCCACTATCCTTGGCTTGAATAGCATCACTTTCTTTTGTAGATGACTATGTAGATCCCCCAGATACTTGAAGAGTACATCTGGTTTCTTGGGAGAGATACCCAACATGATGGCCATCTTCCTGAACTCGATGGTGTACTCCTATACACTATGACCATGCCTTTGCATGAAGGAATTCCATCGGATCCATTGGTCCTCTACACACCAAATAGGATAGAACTGGGACTTAATGAGGGTTTTGAAATTCTCCCACTTAATTACTAGTGGATCACCCTCCAACCTAAGTGTCTTTGTATGACTTTCCCACCAGTTTAAAGCATGGCCCTCTAACTTCAATCTGGCAAATGATATATTTTTCTCCTCATCTATATGGTGAATGTTGAAATAAACTTCTAGTTACTACAACGAATGATTCAGTTTTACCACATCGATCTCACCTTGGTATGGATTTATGTCCACTTTCACTTCCATATTGAATAGGGACTATGAAGGATTAACAACACTCAAAATGGGATGCTCTTTCTCAGGCTCTTTCCTCAACTCCTTTTATGGGTATTCATTATCTCATGATTTCCCTTTTGTTATGATCTCAAATTTAGATCTTCCAATCTCTTTGAACGGTCCAAACTAGCTTGCTAGAGTCACTATGAGGAGGGACATATTGAAAGATATGTCAATGAATTTCTCTTCCATCCTCGCAAATCTCTCCATTGTTGGATCCCGAGGATTGTTATGAACAAACTCATCGGCCATGGCTAGGGTTCTGCTACTTTCTTCTTAAGCCGATTACTGGATCCCTGCAACTTCCCAAAAATACCCCAAGGAAACTTGCTCTGATACCAATATGATCTATAAAATATTGTGGATATTCCACTGGAACAAATTTTCACAACATATCTTATATTATTATGAAATCTTAGATTAATGTTGTTTATTTCCTTATACCCCAAATTTATTATATCTGGATTATGATTGAATTTAAGAAATCACTGAAATATAAAAATGAAAGAAAATACAAAAAATACAAACCATCTACATAAATGAACACAAGATTTGACCATATGCTCTTCTCTCTTTGCTTCAGTTATAAAATGCACCTGGAAAGGAATGGGAACTCACCGTGGAGTTACCTTTCAACATTGTGGCCTGAATGGTTGCTACACAATCCTCCTCGTCCTTTTTTATGCTCACAAAATACCACTCAAATGTTTTGCTTAGCTATGGAACAAGATACAATGAAAAAGAAATTAGAATGGACCCCCTTCTCCTCCTAGCAACTCAATATTTAACATAGCTTGATAGTTATCTAGGGGTAGGGTTTTGACTTTCTCAACCCTCATTATGATAATGTTTTGGACCTTCTAGAATATTCTTGAAATTCCACACGTGGCTAGCCCCATATGCATGAGTAACGGGGGTCGGCTCACGTGGCATCCTCTCGTACCATGGCGGTCAACAAGGTAGGTCAACTTGTGGGAGGCATAACTTTTGCATACGAGCTCTGATTGAGGCATTTGACTCACCATTGGAAAGGTCTCATAGTGTAGATAAATGTTATGGGGATTTAGCTAAAGCTAAGAAAGTTTTGACCCCAAAAACTGTTGTTTGATGCCTTAAAATGGCTCTAAAAGGTTTCAAACCCCAATTTTCCAAACTAGGACCTATTGTTAAAATTATCCTGCAAGATGATTCCTCCAATTTTTTCCATTATGAAAGCATCGAGATAGATGACAAATAATATAATGATCCAATCCAGATTAAGGTTATGCTTCTCCTTTTTTCCACCCCACTAGAGGACTAAGGGAGGGATGCCCATTATCTCCCTTACCTTTTTTGCTCATAGTTGAAGGTTTAAGCAAGTACATACTTCATGAAAGAGGCTATGAAGGGCATTATAATTGGGACTCAAATCTCTCTCATTCATTTGTTGTTCTTTGATGATGTTTTATTTTTTGGAGATGGGTCCATGAGGAACGCAAGAACCATTCATCGAGCCTTAGATTTGTATTGCATGGCCATGTGAATGGAAGTAAACCAATAGAAATCTCACATCATGTTTCATAAAGCGATGGATGGTTAATAATGATTTATTCTAAAAGTATTACCTTTCTAGGAAAGTGATTTTAAGAATGGGCTCAAGTATCTTGGGTTTCTCCTAAATCCAAATGAATATGGCTATCATGATTGGATGTGACTCTATAGTAAGATTGAGAATAGGTCACTTCTTGGTACACCAAATAGCTCTCTTTAGGTAGCAAGTTAATTTGGTAAATTTAAAGAAATACTAGAAGCTATACAAGTCTAATGTTAGTCTTGTATATATCTCAAGGGGCATCTTGTATAATATCATAAGGAATATATTTAGTTACTTGTGGACATGCAATCATGTAAAGGAGAAAATGGCCTCGGTTATATTAGAGAGTCTTTGTAGATCTAAGAAGGAAGGGGAGTGGGGCCTCGTAAATATTTTCCATTTTTCCAAGGCACTTGTAGCCAAAATCTTATGGATTGTGATTGCAAGCTCATGACTGTCACATAGATATCCTGGTTCAAAAATAATTGTATCCCTTGTTAGTGTTAGATTGGATTAGGAGTCCTAGAAAGAATTATCTTAATGCATCTATTGTTTGGAGAGCATTGGTTCAAGCTTTTCCACTAGTGGGAAGTGACTTTCCTAGAAGGTTGGTGATGGGTAGAGTATAAGTCTTGGAGTGAACCCTTACATCAGGGTGGAGGGTGGGGGATTGATTTTTGGTTATCCTTGGAGCTTTAGGCTTCCCTTATATACCTCAATAAAACAACTTTAGCTAATGCTAAGGATAGGGTAGGCATTCCTTTATGTGGTGGTATTTGGTTGAAATCTATAGCTTTGGGAAGAGTATAAGGTCATGAGTGGACCCCTAGATCTTGTGGGTAATGATTTTCAGTTATCCTTGGAGCTTCAAGCCTCGCTCAGATCCCTCAATAGAAAAAAATTAGTTGATGTTAAGGATGGGGCAAGGTTTCCTTTAAGTGGTGGTAGTTGGTTGAAATCTACAACTTCAGTCTGTAGGACTTAGAGATAGAGGAGGGGGACACTTATGCTCAAAAGTTGATTGCCAACATTTTCCTAAGGGAGAGGGAAGACAAGCTAATCTAGGCAAGGAAACCTGTGAGTGGTTACTAATCAGCTCAACTAGGTTATGAGGCAATGTTCTCTTTAGAGCTAGACCTGAATTATCTTTGGTGGTGGAAGAAGGTCTAGAAGATAGGGGACCCTTAATAGGAAATAAGAGGAAATGTGGAGCTAGTGGAGTGACATTTATTTCAAATGAACATTATTTATCATTTCCATGTGGATTAGGGTTCAGTTCCAATAACTTGGCAGAGGTAAAGGTTGTCTTGTTGTTGGTGGCGATTTCAATGGAAAGGGGTGTTTGAGAAATTCAGATCTTTGGGGATTCTTAGGTTGTGATCAACTGGATTTTTGGTCAAAGCGAGCATTTAAATTTGATTTTGGATCATCTTGTCAAGAATTAAGGAGTTATCGGGAAAAATGGTGAAGTTTTCTTGTTGTCACATCTATCATGAATTGAATGTTATTGCAAATGCATTGTTAAAGTGAGTTGTGAATGCTCTAATGGGTCTACTAGAAATAATAGTGTCTCAAGAGTCTAGGAATGATGTAATGCATGCTAGAAAAATATTTTATTGATGTTTCGGTCCTTATTCAATGGATAGACTTGGATCCTTATACACTTTGTTGTTAAAAGGTCATTATAGGCCTAGACTTAACTTTTGGGTTCTTGTTTGGAATCCATTTAAGTCATATAGTTGTAGGAACTAGTCGATTTTCAATTGTTAATTAGAGCTATGGAGTTTTAAGATCTTCTTTTCTTAGACCCATTCATTTTTATTTGTCAATTGGGAGTAGTGCCCATTTCTAGTTGTGGTGTTCTTTAGACATCTTACTAAATATTATTTTGTTGTTCTGCTTTAAATAAAGGAAATTCTGTTTTTTTCTTGGAAAAAAAAGACTTCAAATCAACCTTCAAATCAAAAAGTAGTGATCCCAGTAGTACTCTTTTTTCTAGTGTTTAAATTACAACTTGTTTGAAACCAAGGCGTTAACGACCAATATTGATGCAACCAAAACCTTAAAATCAACCCCAAAATCCAAAAGTGGTGCTACTAGTAGCAATCTTTTCTTTTCTTTTGGGCTTAAAGTTGTAACATTTTTTAAACCATCGCCTTAATAATCAGTGCCCTTGCAACCAAAATCTTAAAATTAACCCTTGAATCGAAAAGCAGTGCTACTAGTAGAAAACTAATTTTTTTCTGGGTTAAAATTGCAACTTGTTCGAAACTATGGCCTTAATTAGTGGTATTGTTGAAATCAAAACCAATATTGTTGCAAACAAAATCATTAAAAAAAAAAGGAAAAATAGAGAGAAAATAAAAATTGAGGAAATACTCAATTTAGGTTAAAAAAACATGATTTTTAAAATAAAATTTAAAAAATAAACATTTAAATAAGATAAATAATATAACTAAAAAAAATTAAAAAAAATAAAGAAAATAAATAAAAAAAAAAGAAAGAAAGAAAGCCCCTCCTCTCTCACTCTCCTTAAAAAAAAACACCACCATCACCCAAGAAACACCAACCACATAATATATATATATATATATATATATATATATATATATATGTATATTGTTTTGAGGATTGGGGTGTGGGGCAGGGTTCACCCTATGCCCCCTTCCCCCTACCCTTCCATATATACCCTCCCCCCTCCACCCAGGGGTGGATTTCCCTACATCCCCCTTTTCCTGCACCCTCCCACCCCTCATATCCCCCCCACTCCTCGGTTGCTCATTTAGGCAGTGAGTGGGGGGACTATGGGAGGTCAAAACACTTTTTTTCTTCATTTTTAATTTTTTAATTTTAAAATGTTTATTACTTCTATTGTTGTTGTTGTCATTGTTGTTTTCAATTAATTTAGTTTTTTTTTTTAATAATCATATATATAGGTTGAGGGACAATAGTTTGATCAATGGAGTGGTAGGTGTTTCACAATATCTTTATGCATGCATTCCACATGTTGGGTATAGTTGGTGTATTCGAGGACTCTCTATTCAATGTTATGCATGATTCTTTGGCAACTTTAATTATTATTAGGAAAGCTATCGAGAATTTGTCTGCAAACGCAGGTTCCAAATTTTGTCAAGAGGAAAAAATCTATACTCTTCCCACCCAGGTTCAAATCCTCGATGAGACATTAGTGAATTAATTTTTGGACTCTTTGTGAGCTAATAGTTGGTGAGACAATTATTGAATTATTCATGAGCTATATGTTAAAAAAATTTGGGCTCTGTGTGAGAATTTGAGACTTGGTCTTGTGCCATGATGAACCCGGTTTACCTTGGGTACCATCCTTGGAATGAGGAGGAGTGCTTGGAGGTACCCCTGAAATAGGTATTATGAGTGGGTGTGTGTATATATTAATTTGTTTTTTTTTTTTCCTTTGAAAGGAGGGTGAGGAAGGACCAGGGGGTGGAGGAAGGCCTTTCTTTTTTAATTTCTTCTTTTCAACACACACACACAGAGTTTATTTTTAAACATATATTTCCCTTGGTTTTTGGGTAATTTTCCTCTATACTTTTGTTTTTTCCATTGATTTTCCTTTAATTTTTCCCATTTTTATGATTTTTTTTGCAATTATATTAGTGTTTTAGGCCATGATTTAAAAATTGTTACAATTTTAAGTTTGAAAAAATGGTGTTATTTGTAGTACCTTTTTTTATTTATTTAGGGTTGATTTTAATATATTGGTTGCAACCATACCAGTGGTTATGGCAATGGTTTCAAACAATATGCAATTTTTAACTTCGAAAAAAGAGAGGTGCTACTAGTAGCATCACTTTTTGATTTGAGGGTTGATTTTGAGATTTTGGATGCAACAGTACTGATTATTAAGGCAAAGGTTTAAAAAATGTTGTAATTTTAATCTTGAAAAAAACGAGTGCTACGGGTGGGACCACTTTTCGATTCGGGGGTTCATTTTAAGGTTTTGATTGCAACGATACCAATTGTTAAGGCCACCATTTCAAACAAATTGCAATTTTATCCCCAGCCACTTTTTGATTGAGAGGTCGATTTTAAAGTTTTTATTTGTAACATTATAGGGATTTAAGGCCATGATTGTAAAGGGTTTTAATTTCAACACCCGAAAAAAAATGGTGATTCTTAGAGCACCACTTTTCGATTCGAGGGTTAATTTTGATGTTTTTAACCCAAAAAGATGGGTTTTTAGGGCTAGAGTTATTGTTTTTGAGGTCACATTGTTCATTAACAATGGCTTTCCAATGAGTCTACCACTACATATGTAGATGTGTTTAGTAATGAATGTGGAAAATATATGCTTCTTCAAACCATCTATGTTGGAGGAGGGGGTGAAAGCGTAAGTACTTATGTCAGTGGAAAATTTCACATAGAATACTCTTACGAAGTGGGAGGAGGATTCATTTTTGCAAGTAAATGTTTTAAATACACGTAGGGAGGAACATACAATTTTTTAGATTAGACTCAAAGGATAGTTAAGAGGGAAGGAAAAATGGTACAAGAAGGACAAATTTAATAATTGATTCCCTCATCTTCTTCATTGGTAGCTTTTTGGGACCAAAAGCCTCACAATCGGGGAGGTGTGATCTAAAATGGATAATATATGAAATGTAATTTTGCTAAAGATTGTAATTGTGTTTTTATGGAATACAAACAACATCATTGTGACTGAAGATCTACATTCTTGAATTGGCAGCCAAAGAATGAGTGGCCTTTGATTGGGTGCTTGATTAAGTTTGAATCCATGCAAGGACTGATTGTAACACTAAACATGAAGACAAGGTCATATTTCCGTCAGTGGAAGTGGTCAAACCTATTAAGGTAAGTGAACTTATAGCATTTTAGTTGAAGGAGGTGGCACTCAGGTCTGTAAAGGGTAACCACATCACTATTAATGAAGGGTATTCACACCCATTCAATGTTGGACATGGTGTTATGGTTTTGCCATTGATTTCAAAAAGGGTTAATATGGTCAATGTTGGACATAGTGTTATGGAGTTGGCATTGATGTCAAAGAGAGTCAATATGGTCATCATTATAAATAGCTAATTTAATATGGATCCATACAAGTCACAAATGGAGGAATTAATAAGACATTATTTATTAAAAGTGGCATTGGAAATGAGAAATGTCCCACCAAAAGTATGTTGTTCATCCTTGAAGATATCATGAAATTTTTTACAATGGAAATTTGTCTTTACCATCTACTGAAATAGTGAATACAACATTGGCACAAATAGTTTCCTCGGATCATTGTGTTAGTGCTATTGTAATAACAATCACCAACAAACTTCGATCTGTGACAAGATTAACATCTTCCCTCTGTCAGTGTTTCATGGAAACCTGCATAGGAGATCTAGCTAAAGCAAGTACAAACAAATCTTATCAAGAAAGGAAGAGAGATTCAATATGGAAGATTGAGAAAATATATTCACACTACTCCAATGAGCTGATGATTGATACATAGATCATGATCAATATGATACAATGAATGAGTGGAACACACTCATATATAGGGCAAATCATTCCATAATTAAGAAAAACAATCAAGCAGTTAGCTTTCCTTAGGAATGCATACATGCATAATATTGATGGTAAAAATAGAAAGTCTAAAATAGAACTAGTCAGTTAACTCCCACTGAACTAGTGTGTCAAAAATAGAAATTTCTCCAACACCCCCCTTGAACATCACTATGGAGTAAAAAATGAGTCTCGGCTACTAGGCCATTTTAGGTACTCATGTACAATGCAACTAATGAACACTGAATAAAAGTGAGGAAAGAGGGAAAACCACGTGGGAACAAAACCCCCCCTCAAAAGATAATGTATCAAAAGAAGAAAATGATAGTTGCTAGGCAATTGTGTTCTTCACTGCAAGACGATCACGCAAAGTTTGAAACTTCTGCTCATTGAAAGTCTTCATGAAGATGTAGAAATCTTTATGGATCTAATGAAGTCCTTTGGCAACCTGTCGGGCCTTGTACCTCTTGATCCTATGGACCCATATGCACCTGAAAATATTCCTTTCTGGTGGAAGTGGAACCAGCTATAATCCATGAATCAGATGAGGAATTAATTGCAACCAAAGCATGATGATTACCTTTATTAGGAGTGGGATCTTCTTCCTTCTGCTTCTTGACTCCCTCTGGAATGAAGTTTCCAAGGTTGTTCTGTTGAAGTGCCTATGCCATAAGATCGATATGTTTCTTCATGCATGGGGATTCTTCATGATTCGGTTTATTGCAGTAAGTGCACTGCTTTCCCTTCTTCTTCTTCTTGGAATCTGAAGAGTCTCTGGAACCTGAAGAATCGTTGAAGGGTTTGGAATATCCCTCCTTCCCGTTTTGTTTGGATAACCCTTTTCCATCATGCATGGTGAGTGCATGTGCTTTGGGATCTTTCATGAGGCCCATTTGTATGAGTTTTGTCCGATCTTGTGTAAGAGACTCAATGAACTGAGCCAACGTAGGCATTTTCCAATTTGTTCCAAAAAGACATCTGTCAGAATGGAAATTGGAGACATATACAGCGTATTCTGGTCCTAGCTTGGCCAGGATTGTTAGAATAAGTTGTTTCTCTTGTGTAGACTTATCAATACCACATTCACCCAAGCTTAATAGCAAAGATTTAAATTTAGTAAAAAAATATTGTATATTATCAAAACTTTTAGGGTCTAAGGTATTCAACTCTACCTCAAGCATATGACCTCGCATCTCATCCTGCTTTCCAAAGAGTCCTTCCAAGGTGGTCCAGATCTCGTTTGGAGTCTTTCATGCGGCAACATGAAACCACAAATCAGTGGAGATTAACTCAAGAAGTAGTCATGTGGCCTCATCCTTACGGTTCACCTATCTCATCTTCTCAATCGTTGATGTAGGTTTTGTTTTTGTCGCCATCGTCAAATTATATAGTCCTTTTCTTTTGAGTTGGAATGTTGCCTTGGGCTTCCAATCAAAATAATTGTATGGTGTGAGGATTACCACCAAGTTTGACTGTATAGTAGTTGTCATATCCATCTCTCCCACTGTTTCTAAGAACCCCTAAAAATTTACTCTCAATCTGCAAGTGAAAAATTAAGAAATCATGGCAGAAATGGCACTTTAAGTGAAAATTTGTATCAGTTTCAAGAGATGATCTTGTGACTTACTTTCTGAGCAAATGGTGAGGAATCTCGCCAAATGGTTGAAAACCCACTTCCAAAATGGGTCGATTTACTTCGAACGCGAGTTGTTTCCTCAAAAACTTAATAATTTTGGGAGAAATCACTGTAGAAAGGTACGGCCATGGATTCGTATCAGTTTCAGGAGGCTATCTTGTGGCTTACTTTCTAAGCAAATGGTGAAGAATCTCGCCAAACAGTTGAAAGGTACGACCACGGATTTAGCTCGCCGAAACCCCGATTTTCCTTATTCTTTGGATTGTCTGGCTTGCTCCAAGCAGCATAGCTCTAATACCATGTTAGTGTTTCATGAAAACCTGCACAAGAGATCTAGCTAAAGCAAGTACAAACAAAGCTTATCAAGAAAGGAAGAGAGATTCAATATGGAAGAATGAGAAAATATATTCACATTACTCCAATGAGTTGATGATTGATACATAGATCATAATCAATATAATACAATGAATGAGTGCAACACACTCATATATAAGGTAAAGCATTCCATAATTAAGAAAATCAATCAAGCAGTTAGCTTTCTTTAGGAATGCATGCATGCATAATAGTGATGGTAAAAATAGAAAGTCTAAAATAGAACTAGTCAGTTAACTCCCACTGAACTAGTGTGTCGAAAATAGAAATTTCTCCAACACCCTCTGAGCCATATCTCAAACTGTTTTTAGTGTCTACTCCATTAAGTCTATGTCTTCATTAAAAATCCAATCGTCAACACAAGATTATAAAAATTACAGAAAACTCATACGAGAGCTTGATTAATGTCCATGTATTCATATCAATGTCTCAACAAAAGTTTATGTTGAAATATGTTACTTGGGCCAAGACTTTCCTAAGAAAGTTATGGATTTAATTCAAAGTCTCTCTTAAGGTAGAATGTAGGACTATCCACAACCTCATCACTGGGACAATTGAGACCATAAAATGCATTATCTCCGAACTACAAGCCAACTAACAGAAGCAATCGACGATGACAAACTAAGATCAGAGTCTATAGTGATGGTTGAATTGGATTAAGGTGATCGAGTATAAACATGATTGGACGGCCCTAATCTAATTCACATTTCAAAACGTGTGAAAGTTAAAGGAAGAGGACGGACACAAAAAGTATATTATGGTAAATTTAATTATCCATGTGTCAGCGTTCAGTGTTATTGCGTTTTGGCTTGGGAATAATTTGGGTCCATTTTTCAAATGGGAAATTCATGTGGATTGTCCACTCAATGGTTGATTAAATTCAAACCATCAATTTGATAAGCACCAAGATAAGCACTATATGTGTTCGCTCTCGATCATAGGCCAAGGTTATATGGAAAAAATGAAGCAACGATGGGTTAAAATGCTAGATAGCACCTAGTTATAGGGTATGGTCGATTGATAAATAGAAGAAGTGCCTTCAGCCTAAAGTACAAAATAGGGCTTGTGCCTCATCTGTTTAGCTATTGGTCACAACACCTAGTACTATGGGAAAAGGAGCCACGAGTTAGCACCTTTCCATCACTTCATTATAGGTAATTCTGACAACCAAACAAAGGGTTGAAAGTCACTTTCGACTTGGAGCTTAGAGTAGTTGTCATGAAAATACTAGAGAGCATCAAGAAGAACACAACTCACACCATTTTGTAACATTTGAATAGAAGTATGGTACTGTTGGAAGGAAAACATCCCATAAAAGTGCTTGGCTTACCAGTACCAATTGAGAATATGATTCTTAATATAATTCTTCATTAAAAATATTTTGAAGAGGAACCAAGGTTACCCAATTACTTAAAGATGATAACGAAGCAAGAAACTTGTTATTAAAACAACATTAATAAAATGAAAAGGCACATTGGTTCATTTTATATTTACAAAACGACACAAAGGTTCAATAAACATATTCATGTTTGTAAGACTATATAAACAAGAAAGGATGGTGAAAGAAGTGTGTCTGTGTGAGCTAATTCAAAAGATCAAAACAAAGGAAGATTCCAAGGAAGAATTTGACACCTGAAACATACACATGAAGTAAGGGTGGAAGGGAGGAGCAAGGGAGGATTGGAGTCCTCTACAGGTTGGATTATGAACAACATGGAGTTGCAGCTTCCGCAAGTTGTTGCTTGAAAACAGAGGATTGGAGTCCTCCATAGGTTGGAGCTTGATCTATAAGGAGTTGCAGCTTCCTCAAGTTGGTGGCTGAAACAAGGGATTGGTGTCTCCTTGAGTTGGTGCTCGAAAGAAAGGAGATTGGTGTCTCCTACAAGTTGTAGCTTGTAAAAGAAATATAAATTTTATGATTGTTACATTTAAAATTCTGTGTATTGTATTTTTGTGTTGATCAATTGTTATGGTTAATAATTTTAATAATTAAAGAATTGATTAAAATTGTGAAAAAGAAGCAATATTGATTCAACCCCCCTCTAAGTATTGAACAACATTCCAACATTCAAGTGAATGACATGATGGTTACTCATACCAGCATGGAGAAGGGTAACTCATACTTGTTTGAAGAAAGGTTATTGCAACCATTACTTGAAGGTTATTTCCTTGTTATTGAGAGTGAGATTGCACCAGAGTACACAAGGGTGTTCGTTGTTGTTTACATGAAGGTGATGGGCTCCAAAGAAACCGAGTCCGCTCACACATCTTTCTAAGAGTCCATGTGTGCCCTAGCAGATGAAGGCACTTCCACTTTTTTGAGTGAGCAATGGCACCCATACTAAAGAATTGTAAGTCACACCAACAAACATATAGAGAATTGCACCATTGCAAGTGAAGGAGATCACTCTCTTTCTAAGAAAGGATGAATATCTCATTTGGAATAATAGGATGGGGTTATTTGGGAAATAAGTGACGGTAACAAACCCTTCACCAAGTTTGTTGTGTTTTGACCAAATAAATCTTTGTGTTATGACTTTCAATTTGGTAAGAAGACAAACAATCATCAGTATGGGTTGTTGAATCATTTGGAATTTGGAAGGTTAGGACTTTGGGTAGTTGAATAGACATAATTTGAAGAGCCACATCAAAATTTCTATAAATCTCTCTCACAAAGGCATGAAAAGGTTCTCAATCCATCCATCCACTAAAGAGATTGGAATTGCCCATAAAGGAATCATTTGTCATGAAGAGGGAAAATTTTCCATTCTCAAGGATCAATTGACATTGTTAAAGTAATTGATATTGCATGTCTTGGACATAAATTGATGTTTCAATCGCCTCATTATTGATATCGATTGCATTAGAGGAATCAAAAGGTAGTAGGGGTATTGTGTTTTGGGGTTTGATTTAGCATTTTGAGTTCATGAGCTAAAGTGACAAGAGAGAACAACTAGAACCAAACTAAAGGGATCGATGGCCTCCTAACAAGTTGCTAAATATGTACATGAAATCAAAAAAGGAAGCGCATGTGGCCTTTTAGTTGCTAAATAAGAAGAGATCTCAATGGTATGCAAAAGGGATTCACCTTGATACATAGATTCCACTAAGAGAAGTTGTTGGAAGATAACCTAAAGAGCTGCAAATTTCGAAGGAGAAGATAGCCTTGTTGGTCAAAGTCCATAATGAGAGCGAATTCATAAGTTAATTGCAAAATGGACCGAGGATTCTTCTCTTGCCAAATAATTGAGACAGTACTAATTTGGATTGGTTTAGAGATCCATAATGATTGGTTCATTTGTGTTGTGGTCGGTGATCGAGATTGCAAGTAGAAGAAAAGAGATGAAGCTAGAATGGAGTCTAATAGCTATCTCTCTTCTCAACATAAGATTGAAAGTAGATGAAGAAGATGTTTGTTGATGTAGTTCAAAGTCCCATGCACAAGAATTCTCTGTGTATTTTAGCTATTGTAATGTTTCATTCCAACAAACTCATTAAGAATTAAGAAAAGCCTTTATTTAATGTTGGTTTTCCCGCATTGGGTTTCTAGGGTAAAACTGCATTATTTTGTGCATGTGTTCAATGATTTTGTCATTACTTGTTACATTATTCATTGGATTGCACAATAATGACAATTTAGTTAGAGCATAGGTGAAATTAGGGAATGTGTAAAGAAGGGACAAACTCTGGCAGATGGTGCAACTATGGTAGAGGGGGGACTCTCTTTGCGAAAAAACATTGTAGTAGCTTATATGCCATTGGAAGGATACAATTTTGAAGACACAATACTCATTAGTGAATGTTATTGGAAATATTACACATCCACCTGGTATTTCTTTTCCTAGGTTGATTAGTCTATGTTGAGGGTGCCCCTAGTCAAAGATATTCTCCCATAGATGAGGGCGCCACACCCTCTTTAGTCATTACTCAGTTGCACCTCAGTTAGACTAGTGGAGTAGAGTCTTGCATGGAAACCTCAGTATTATCTCCAATTGTTCCATGCTCTCCTTGGGATCATCACCAAGAGGGCACACTTACCTTGGTATCATCATCATGATGAAGGCGCCACACATGTGCATGCATGAGATTCTTCTCACTCCACTTGTGATTAACCAGTTAATTGATGAGATTCTTCTCTCTCTCTCTCTCTCTCTCTCTCTCTCTCTCTCTCTCTCTCTCTCCTTTGCAAGCTTTGTGTGAATTGTTTCTAGCTAAATTCTCTGTGCAGGTTTCAACCAAATTCTACATGGTATCAGAGCCCACAGGGTGCTAGGAAGAAGGCACACAAGCAAACATTTGCAGGTACAAAAGATTGAAGTAGTTACAAAGAGTGGAGTTTTCTTTGCCAGACCTTCTTATGTCATACAATTACTTCGATTGGAAGATGAAGATCCTTATTGTTCTCAGAGGAAGAGGCTTATATCGAATAATCATGGCACAATAAACTGAACCCACATCAACAATCGATAAATCCAAATACTTCAACCGCATGGATGAGGCCTACGATCTCATTTTTTCATTTTCATCTCTCCCACATTGTTGTTTCATATTGAATCTTCCACAACTCCAAATGAGGTTTGGAAAATCCTGTAATGTATCTTTGGAAAATAGGACGAGATGTGTGGCCACATGCTAAAGATTGAGTTACTTTCTTTAGATCCAAGCAATTTTGAGAATATCCATGACTTCTTCAAATCCTTACTACTTCAATTAAAAGGATGCGGGATCGATAAATCAAAGCAAGAAAAATATTTGATTCTTGTTATTCTATCAAAGTTCGGGTCCAGAATATGTTGTCTTTGTCTCCATATTTTATACAATAAGGATTACATCAGGTGTAGCTCGGTCAGTGTCCACATTGGACGTATTCATTGAGTCCCTGACACATCAGCAAGACAAGCTCATCAAAATGGGATCAAAGCACATGCACTTGTTGTGCAAGAGAGTAGCAAGTCCAACTCGATATCCAAATAGAAAGGAAAGGGAAAGAAGGATCCAAATCCAAGAAAGGGAGGCAACTTCAAACCTTCTGATGACTCTTCCAACTCAAAAGAAGGAAATGAAAAGCAAAGGAAGACAAAGTGCAGTTATTACAATCTTGGCTATCATCCTGAAACATCTTGCATGAAGAAAACCATAGACCTCATGGCGCAAACACTCCAACAGAACAATCTTGGGGACTGCATTCCCAATAATGCCAAGAAGAAGCAGGGAGATAGAGAATCAGGAATCCGAGGTAATGCACATGCTTTAATTGCAATTGATTCTTCTCCTGATGCATGGATTATCGATTCAGGAGCATCTCATCACATGGAAACCTCAAAAGAAGTCTTTTCATCTTTAACTACATGCATGGGTCCTCCCATTCTCATGGGTGATGATTCCCGAGTAGAAGTCATTGGATAAGGGAGAGTAGATCTCCAAAATGGATGTTTCGAGAATGTCTTGCACATTCCAAAACTCTCCATAAATCTACTCTTTGTCTACCAAATAACCCATACAAACATAGGGAAAATGGTGGAATTCACACTGGATTCTGTGACCATATATGACATGCAAGACAACTCCAAGATTGTTGTTGGCGAGGTAAATCACCAGTCTAGATTGTACACATTTTTCAAATTTATTGCTAAATCTTATTCCACATTGCTACTAACTCATGCCAATGATGATAGTAGACTTGGCACAAATGATTTGGTCACTTAAATTTCAAGTACATACAACAAATCAACAAACATGGAATTGTCAAAGGCTTTCCTGACATACATTTCTCTAAAGGAGTTTGCCAAGGATGTGTTCTTGGCAAACATCCACAAGGGAAATTTGAGAAAGGGAAGGCTTGGAGGGCCTCCTCTCCCTTGGAGCTTGTTCACAGTGACCTCATGGTTCCTTTCCCCCATCCTTCCATCAACAAGGAAAAATATGTGTTAACCTTTATTGTTGATTACTCAAGGCACACTTATGCATATTTGCTCGAGAAAAAATCTAAAGTATTTGAGCATCTCAAGGATTTCAAAGCGCATGCAAAAAATCAATATGAGAAGAGGATCAAGATCCTCCGCATAGATAATGGGAGGGAGTATGTAACAAGGATGTAAAACATCTTTGTAATGAGACAGGTATACAATTACAACATACAGTCCCGTACACTCCGCAGTAGAACGAGGTAGATGAGAGGAAGAACCGATCTCTCAAAGAGATGGCTAGTTGCATGTTGAATGCAAGGTCCCTTCCCTCCAAATTATGGGACGAAGCATTCAACTGTGCCACTTACATACAAAACAAATCTCCTCATAGATATGTGAAGGACATGACACCTTTTTAAGCTTGGAGTGGCATCAAACTGGAAGTCACTCACTTTCAAATCTTTGGATCACACGCATGGGCTTGCGTACCTTCATAAAAGAGAAAGCCATTGGATCCTCAAATCACAACATGCATCTTTGTGGGTTATCCCGAAGGTCTGAAGGGATATAGACTAATATATCCTTTAATGGACAAGCTCATCATTGAGAGGAGTGTCCATTTTAAATAAAGTCCCATGCATGCACCTCATGAGTCACATGTAGAGACTTATGTACTTCCTCTTGTACTGGACATATGAGATTGTTGAGTCACCAAATTACCATCCCTTTTATCATCTTTTCCCAACATTTCCCTTGACTTCTAATCCCTTTCTGCTTCCTGTAACCTCATATTAAGTTTGTTTTAATGTTTTACGTGGGATTAGGTTCAATATATTTTCCAATGCATTTATTTTAGTATTTTAAGTGAATTTATGATTAAATGATGGAAAAATAACATGCTTTCACTTATCTTTGAAAGTTGGGCTAGTTTGGTGATGATTACATGTACATTTGGAGCTTCCATTGATGCAAATTTTTATCACTTAGCTCCAAATTGGAATTTCCTCTTCAACCTATGAAGATTTGAGATGATCATTCAAACATATTGTATAAAGAAGAATATTGAAGTCTTGGATAATATTTGTTATCAAATATCTTAGAGATTTTAGAGATATCTTTGATTTGCTAATCTTTAGCAAAATGTTGTAACCACATGAGAGATTTGTGGATATGAATTAATTAGTGTTTATCTTAGTTTCAAAGCAAGTTTATAAATAAGAGTGCCTTCTCCATTCCAAAGGAGATGACTCTTGGAGCATATGTTCAGACTATGATGGAATAAATAAAGTTTCTTGATGTTTCCTTTTACATAGATTGTCATTCTCCGGTTCTATAAATAACATGTTTTGATTTAATGTTATGATGTTATAGTTTAGTTTTCTACCATGAATTCTTAGGAGAGATAACTCATTCCATGAGAACATGGTGGTCTTTCATTCATGCAATTTGATTTCATAGCTAGTCTTTCATTGATGCAAGTGTAGTATGTTTATTTTTCCGCAACATAATTTAGTTTTTATCCTGACTTACCAACAATGGAATGATGATGTATGAAAAGTTGGAATTCCAAATTCATGCAAAGAGATAGCTTGGTGACAAAAGGGTCCCAATAGCATGATCATTGCCCAAGTACATGATCATCACCAAGAGTGGTTGAGTTAGTTTTTTCATGCAAGTGTGTTTCCTTTTGATTTTTTATTGTCGTGTGATTTCATTTAAGTTTGGTTTATAAAGTTTGTTAAGTAGATAAACAGTACAAATGATTTAATTCTGCACATATTGTGCTTGTATTTCACAAGTTTACAAACTCCATATTGATAATTAAATGTAACAAGATTTATAATCGATTGACGAAGATGATGCATCCTCCAATTTAGATCAGATTTCATATTTGATTTCCAAAACAGATTCGGAAGATGATGAGCATGCATGTCAACATTTAGATCAAAGACCCAAATGGACACATTCCACCCTACATATAACATGCGATCTTGTGGGGGATCCAACGGATCAGAGGAGGATGAGATCCCAATTTGAGGAGGCACCACATGCACTTACAACTATAGAACTCATAATTCCCATGCATTGTTACATGGTTCTAGCTTCATAACCTCATACATATGCAAAGGTTGAAGGGAATCCATTCTGAGAAGTAATTATGACCAAGGAGTACAACTCCCTCATCGAGAACCAGACTTAGGACTTGGTTCCACTTTCATCGGATCAGAAGCTTGTCAGATACAAATGGGTCTACACGACGAAGAAAGCAACAAATGGACATGTGAGAAGGCACAAGGAAATATTGGTTTCCAAAGGATTTTAACAATCCCACATTATTGATTATGATGAGACCTTTTCTCCATTAGCAAATATGGACTCCATTTAGGCCCTCGCCATTGCAACAACCAGGGGGTGGGAATTTCACTAGATGGACGTGAAGAACACCCTTCTTCAGGGTGATTTATCAAAATATATCTACATGGAGAAGCCTCAAGAATACATACATAACTCCTCTGTAGTTTGTCAACTCAAAAATTCACTCTATGGCCTCAGGTAGGCTCCTAGAGCATGGCATGCTAAAATGGACTCACACTTACTATCTCACTCTTTCATTAGATGTAAATCAGATCCCAATGTTTATATGATGAGAAATTTTTGCATGACAGGTTTTCTATGACCGACATGGGTCCACTTCACTTTTTCCTTGGTCTTGAAATCAACCAGGATGCTTCCGACATCAATTTGTCTCAGAAAAAGTGTGCCAAAGATTTCTTGGTCAGATTCAACATGATCGATTGCAATCATGCAATCACACCCTTTGTATTCAGGGTCAAGCTCAAGGATGGCGGGGATACACCATTGGTGGATTGCACCAAGTATAGACAGATACTGGGAGCCTTGTCTACCTCACTCACTCATGTACAGATCTCTTGTATGCAGTGGGTGCAATTTCCAGGTACATGTAGGAGCCACATGAGCTTCACTGGAAAGTTGTCAAGCGCATCCTTGGATATGTTTAGGGTACCTCCAGTCATGGGATTCACTATGCAACATGTTGTACATTGGATCTCATGGGCTATGCAGATTCAGATTGGGATGGTGATATCCTAGATCACAAGTGCATCTCCAGGCATGTTCTTATTTTAGGATCCAACCCCATTTATTGGTTGAGTAAAAAGCAATCAACGATTGCTTTATTGATTCAGGTGGATCTTGGTGGCCACCCACCGATTCCAACTGGCTCCCCATGTCCATTTTTGTTTAACGCGTCCTTCTGTATTGCTTTATAATTGTGAGTTCTATAGTTATGGAGTTATCTGAAGCCCCACACATTCTCCAGGTGGATATAGGTGGCCTCTCGCCTAATCCAACTGGCTTATTTTGTATTTTTTCATGTCAACACATCTTGTTGTACTTCCAGGGCTGTTTAGGGGTCCTAAACATTGTTTTTTTGGCTCGCCACAATTAGATTGTAGACGGAGTCGGAGTCTGACGACGAAATGTGTATCTCTCCGAAAGACCTTTCCAATGGGCTATCACGCGCCTAAAACAGAGGTTGTATGCAAAAGTTACGACCCTAGGAATTTGAGGTACCAAATTACACCAACTTACCCATAGGGCCCACATGACTTTTGGCGTTTCACCTTCTAGGGTTAGGATTTTGGATGTCTAGGGTTTTGGCATTCATGAGTAATATGAAAAGGGCCTCTGGAACCTCATTGTAATCCATTCTTCTTAGACAGATGCGCGTAGCAGCCACATTTCTTCTCAGAGATAGCTACCACTATTCGAGCAAGTTTTAGTTCTGCAGTCTTACAGTTTCAGCCTATTTCATTATTTAATAGAAGATATTGTTCACTCGATATTTGTGTTATTCTTCCTATCTCCGTGTTTACTGTATTCAGTCTGTTAATCAGTTCGTTCCGCTCCTAAATCTTGATCGGTGGTATCAGAGTGGTCTGCTCTTCATTTATTTTTCTTCGTGCATGTCCCCGACAAGGTCTCGGTACAAGAAGTTGGGACTCGAACCAATCAATCCATTACCAGATCGGTCGCATCGAGCCTGACAAAAACCTATGGGAGATGAAAAGAAAGATAATGGAGCAGGAGATCCTATTAAAATGTTGCTCGAGGAAGCCCTCGCGCGACAAAGGAACGAAATGATGGACAACTTCGCGCAAATCCTTCGACGGTTGCCCACGGGAGAAGCATCTTCATCAAGCAGCCATGCAACCCCCTTCAAGGTACATGCAAATTTTGATATTCCATTATTTGAAGGACTGGTAGATGCGGATGTTGTAGATAAATGCTTCAATCTGCTCGAAGGATATTTTTCGGTCCATAATTTTTATGATAGGGAAAATATCATTTTTGCACTCCTTAAGGTCGTTCCC
This sequence comes from Picea engelmannii, assembly GCA_009831015.1. Classification (NCBI taxonomy): domain Eukaryota; kingdom Viridiplantae; phylum Streptophyta; class Pinopsida; order Pinales; family Pinaceae; genus Picea; species Picea engelmannii. Next base: position 1,317,795 of record ML777455.1, on the reverse strand, counting down.
CATGTTAAAGACTAGCGGGATACTTACTCTGAGGAAAGGGCCATGGAGGAATCTGCAACTTTTGTGGTGGCCCCTACATGGGATTCCTTCCAGAATGCCATTAAAGAACAATACTACCCTGTTGAAAGCTACGAGGACCAGTACACCAGATGGACCTCCCTATGTCAAGAAAGGGACTAGACAGTACCAGACTTCACCAATATTTTCCATACCCTACGCACCAAATTGGGTATCAAATATTCTTAGGGTCATCTGGTGCTCAAATACCACGATCATTTGCATAGATACATTCAAACAAAAATGGAGTTCCTGGACATCGCCTCATTGGGAATGACTTATATATACGTTGTCAAGATCGAGCATAAATTTAAGTAGAAACGATGAGAGTTTGGATATGCAAACCCCTCACAGCCGAAGTAGGTCAAAGGCAACCCCAACCCACACAGCAAGGGACCAAGTCAATATGGATATCCTCAGGACAATCCGTCCAAGCAGCAACACAAGAAGGGAAACGAGAAGACAAAGAAAGACACGGGAAAATGGTGTCAGTACCATAAAAGTCTTTTGCACAACACTAATGGATGTTGTTTCAAGAAGTCCCTCATGGTCGAGTAGAAAGATTCTGAGTCAGAGGCCGATTCTGATTCCGAGTCAAATCCAGAAGGAGGGAAGCAGATTATCGATGTTGAACCTAGTGCCACGGTCGCTACCACCAAAGTTCGACCAAGCAAACCAGAAGAACTAGAGGAAGGGGAACGCTTCCTTCACTCGCAGATGTGGGTCAAGGGGGCTCTAATTCATTTCATTGTTGATAGCGGTAGTAAGAAGAACCTGATTTATGTAGAGGTCGTCGAGCGGCTGGACCTGCCAACGACACCGCACCCGCAGCCCTACACCATCGGTTGGCTTCGTCAAGGAAGAGATCTCTCTGTCTGCCAACAGTGTCATTTTCCCTATGACATAAAGTCTTTCAAATATGAGGTACTGTGTGACATTGCTCCCCTTGAAGTTTGTGATGTTCTTTTGGGACAACCATATTTGTGGAAGTGTCAAGTTGTGTATGAGTCTAGACCCTGTAGTGTTATTATTACTTTGGGTAGACAATTGTACAGGATCCCAGAGGTGGCACCGCCTACTGCTATTTCTTTAATATCTACTAAGCAATGCAGTAAGGTCATTTCATAGACTGGGAAGTTCATCTTCTTTGTGATCCGTGCTCATAGTAAGCAGAAGGTCGTCGCCACATCTGTGGCCTCTACACAATGCCTCTCTTTGTAGCAGAAGCAAGTGGATGGGATCATGGAAGAATACAGAGACATCTTTGTCGCACCTGCAGGGGTACCGACACATTACCAAGTCAAGCATTCAATTGATCTGACCCCCGACGCACCTCTACCTATTGGACAAGTCTATCGACGCTCGCTGATGGAGAATGAAGAAATCAGGCGTCAGATCCAAGAGCTTCTTCAAAAGGGGCACATCATACCCAACTCCTCCCCTTGTGGAAGCCCGATTGTACTGGTGCAGTAGAAGGACGGGACTTGGCGACTCTACATTGATTACAAAGCCTTAAAAAAAATCACAATTAGGAACTGCTACCCCATTCCCAGGATTGATGACCTTCTTGACCAACTCAAGGGGGAAAATTTCTTCAACAAGATTGACCTGAAGTCTGGATACCAGATTCCCATCGAACCAACCGATGTCTAGAAGACAACCTTCAAGTCTAAAGAAGGTCTCTACGAATGGATATTCATCTTAACAAATGCACCAACCACTTTCATGAGGTTGATGGATGATGTATTGAGACCCTTCACCAACTCCTTTGTGGTAGTATATTTGGATGACATCCTTATCTTTAGCAGAATGTGGGAGGAGCACATGCGGCATATTTAGCAGGTTTTGAGCACTCTGTGGCAACACAAGCTTTATGCCAACTTGGAAAAATGCTCTTTTGGCATGAACAAGGTCCAATACCTAGGCTGCATTGTTGATGAGCATGGGGTACATGTTGATCCAACTAATATCCAAGTCATCAGTGACTGTCCAGCCCAGACCACACTGACCGAGCTTTCGAACTTCTTGGGGCTAGCCAATTTCTACTAACGGTTCATGTTGGGATTCTCCCATATTGCATGGGCCCTTATCCAGGTGACCAAGAGAGGTGGTAGGGCCAAGTTCGTGTGGGGGAAGGAGCAGCAATGAGAATTCGATGATCTGAAACATCGCTTATGGTCATCTCCAGTACTCTCCTTGCCCAATCTGCAACAACCATTCGAGATTGAGACTCGTGGATCTTACTATGTTGTGGGCGCATTTCTCACTCAACAAGGGCATCCTGTGGCATACCATAGTGAGACACTCTCTGATACTGTACGAAAATACCCCACCTATGACAAGGAATTGTATTCCATTGTACAAGCCTGTCGTCAATGGAAACATTACATTCTGGTGAAAGAGACGATCATACACATTGATGACAAGCCTCTGCAGTTCATACAGACACATGGGAAATTTCAGAACGACCACCATCAAAAGTGGTCCACCTACCTGCAGCAGCTCCATCTCAACATCAATTATAATACATGTATCTCCAATTGTGTCGCTGACTACCTCAGTCGGCCTCCTATGGCTGCATTCACCACTATGCTCCATCCCTGTGGACATGAAGCATCTGAGTGGCCCCAACTTTATCAACAAGATCTAGACTTCACCACCACATATCATCTCTTGGGTACAGGCGCCAAGTACATCCAGGACAGGCTCTTATGCCACCTGGGCCATCTCTATGTTCCTACAAACGAGCGTGCAAAGCTGATTTTGGAAGCCCACTACAATCGGGTGGCGGGACATTTTGGCATAGAGAAAATTGTGGTCGTTCTTCAGAAACATTTTTATTGGAAAAAACTTCGACATGATGTCAATAAATATATCAGATATTGCACTGCCTACGCCATTGCCAAGCCAACCATCAAGAAGCAAGGCTTATACACCCCTCTTCCTATTCCCGAGAAGCCGTGGGAATCCATCTCAATGGATTACATGTCTATTTTCTCGTCCACCAAGCACGAAAATGACTGCGTGTTTGTTGTCGTTGATTGGTTTTCAAAGATGGACATCCTCACAGCCTGTAAGAAGAATGTTACACCGGAAGATACTGCCAAGCTCTTCTTTGAACGAGTTTGGGTCCACTTTGAGATACCACAGACTATCATCTCTGACCGAGATAGTAGGTTCCTCAACACCTTTTGGTCGAGCCTCTGGTCTCTGTTGGACACCAAGCTCACAAAATCCTCTGCTTTCCACCCCCAAACTAATGGCCAAACCAAGGTCATCAATCGGATGATTGTGCACATCCTACGCATGTACAATTCTAAGCATCCATGTACATGGGACGAGAGTCTCCCATATGTCCAACACGGTTATAACAGGGCTCTCCATAGTTCCACCGACCATAGCCCATTTCAGGTGGGTCTAGGATTCCAACCCTTGGGACCCATTGATGTTGCACTTCCTCTTGCATCCGCACAGACAGACTCTTCCCCTGATTTGTCTACGATCGACAAAGCCACCAGATTCATTGAGCGGATTCATCACATCCACCAATAGGTCTAGGAGATTTTGCAAAAATCCAATGCTAAGTACAAGCAACGCCATGATCAACACAGGGTACCACACCAGTTTCAGGTTGGCGAAAAAGTCTGGTTACATTTGTAGAAGGAGCGTCTCACCGGGCCCCAACAGAATCTTCTCCCACTTCGTTATGGGCCTTACACTATCACCAAGGTTGTGGGTAGCAATGCTTTTGAGCTCAACACTCCACCCTTCCTTGGTCTGCATCTAGTATTCAATGTGGACCTCCTTCGACCATATTTTCCACTGTTATTGGACACCTCTGAGATCATTGAACAACTGACACCAACAAAGCTCAAACCTAATTGCATCGAACAAGCATCCATTGATGATATATTGGACACACATGTCAAGGGGACTCGCCAGCAGCGGATCCAACTTTATCGGGTTGTCAAGGCAGGGCAACTCCTACACCAAGGCAAGTGGCTCACCTGGGGCCAAATCCAACAGAAGTTTCCTCACATGATGGGGGAAATCAACGCAACGGAGACCATTGCTTCCTAAGGGGGGAGGATTGATCTAGGTGGATATTGGTGGCCACCCACCTATTCCAATTGCCTCCTCGTGTCCGTTTTTGTTCAACGCGTCCTTCTCTACTTCTTTATAATTGTGAGTTCTACTCTTATGGGGTTGTCTGAAGCCCCACACATTCTCCAGTTGGATATGGGTGGCCTCTCGCCTAATCCAACTGGCTTATTTTGTATGTTTTCATTTCAACACATCTTGTTGTACTTCCAGGGTTGTTTTGGGGCCCTAAACGTTGTTTTTTTGGCTCGACACAGTGAGACTATAGATGAAGTCAAAGTCTCACAGCGGAATGTGTAGTTCTCTGAAAGACCTTTCCAACGTGCTATCACGCGCCTAAAATGGAGGTCATATGCAAAAGTTACGACACTAGGAAGTTGAGGTACAAAATTACACCAACTTACCCATAGGGCCCACATGACTTTTGGTGTTTCACTTTCCAGGGTTAGGTTTTTGGATGTCTAGGGTTTTGACATTCATGGGTAATATGAAAAGGGCCTATGGAGCCTCATTGTAATCCATTCTGCTAAGACGAATGCACGTAGCAGCCACATCTCTTCTCAGAGATAACTACCACCATTCGAGCAAGTTTCAGTTCTCCAGTTTTACAGTTTCAGCTTATTTCATTAGTTAATAGAAGATATTGTTCATTGAATATTTGTGTTATTCTTCCTATCTCTATGTTTATTGTATTAAGTATGTTAATCAGTTCGTTCCACTCCTAAATACAGATCAGTGGTATCAGAGCGGTCTGCTCTTCATTTATTTTTCTTCGTGCATGTCCTCGACAAGGTCTGGGTACAAGAAGTTGGGACTAGAACCAATCAAGCCATTACCAGATCAATCGCGCCGAGCTCGACAACAACCCATGGGAGACAAAAAGAAAGATGATGGAGCAGGAAATCCTATTAAAATGTTGCTCGAGGAATCCCTCGCGCGACAAAGGAACGAAATGATGGACAACTTCGCGCAGATCCTTCGACGGTAGCACAATAGAAGCATCTTCATCAAGCGACTATGCAAGCCCCTTCAAGGTATAGGTAAATTTTGATATTCCATTATTTGAAGGACTGATATATGCGGATGTTGTAGATAAATGGTTGAATATGATCAAAGGATATTTTTCGGTCCACAATTTTTCCGATAGGCAAAAGATCACATTTTCACTCCTCAAGGTCGTTCCCCATGTTAAAGATTGGTGGGATACTTACTCTAAGCAAAGGGTTGTGGAGGAATCTACAATTTTTGTGGTGGCCCCTACATGGGATTCCTTCCGGGACGCCGTTAAAGAACAGTACTACCCTTTTGGAAGCTACGAGGACCAGTACACCAGATGGACCACCTTACGTCACGAAAGGGACCAGACAGTACCAGACTTCACCAGTATTTTCTATACCCTATGCACCAAATTGGGTATCAAAGATTATGAGTGTCATATGGTGCTCAAATACCGCGGTTGTTTGTATAGATACATTCAAATAGAAATGGAGTTCATGGACTTCGCCTGATTGGGAACTGTTGTCGTCCTTATACACACTTGCAAACGTGAGCTAAGTCCAACTCACTTAGTGTGTCCTTGGAGGCAGGATGCCTAGGTTTAAAGCCCATTGTCACCTTGACTTTAACCTCTTTCCTCTAGGCTTACTCCTAGGGAAGCCAATGGGGGTAGACCCTAGTTACTATGTGAAGTTAAGAAGTTAATTTCTAGGAGTTGGTTTTAATTAGTTAATGGTTTGGGGGAATCTAGCCTATATGAGAGGCAAACAATGCAAAGTGCAACTATTCAATGCAAAGGCAACCCCTTTCCTAAGACAACTAAGACTAGTGCCTAAGGTTGGGAAAGGGGTCAACTAAAGTTAAAGGAGATTAAATTTTACAAAGAGTTACAACAAGATTACAAAAGAATGAAATTAGAACTAGATACAACTAAAAGAGAAACAATTATCTACAAATCTAAGAATGTTAAAGGTACAACAAAGATACAACTATACATTGGACAAGAAAAGAAAATGCACTAACTTGATGACTTGAATGTGCGGGGAAACAAAGATTGCTCAAAGGAAAATGTCACACCAACACATCAAGCCAACAAACCCAAACATAGAGTGCCTCCACAAAATGCGCAACTCTAAGGGGTTGCTTGAATGGCATACACAAGTACACAACACAAACCCAAACAATGAATTTGCCTCCAAAGGATGCGCAACTTCAAGGGGTTGATCCAATAACTCAAAGCACAACTTAAAATTCAATGACAATGCTTAAAAGAAAGCCTCCAGGGCAAGGACACAACTTCATTTCACCTAGTTAACATCCACAAGTGCTTTAAGTAAATTGCATGAAAAGTAAAGAAATTGACTAGTGCTTGCAAGACTACTTAAGCATCAACCATGGAAGATATGTAAATTAAAAGTGCCCCAAGGTTGTAGTGGATTAATTAGGATTATTAAGTTGTTAAGTTAGAGTATGAATCCTAAACTAAGTGACAAGCCCAAAACTCCCCCCGCTTGTACCATTTAGTTGTTGGGTGCTCAATAAGTGAGGCAAACAAGGCCCCACCCTAGCTCCATAGGTCAACCCAAGAAAAGAAGTACTCCTGGGAAGGACGACAAGCGTCGTGAGATCGTCCCCGATCCAGCACCTCCCGTTGCTTGCTTACAGTTCATGTTTAGATGGCAAAGTTGGGTCAATAGAGAGTGACCTATTAAAACTAGTTAATTTTAAACCCTATGAGACTAAGGTAGATTAAGTTAGTTGTGTCTTGAGAAATATGTGCTTCCAAAGTGTCAAGTGCTTGAATGTAAAAGAGATTGCTTGCAAGTGAAAAATAAGTACTTAACAAAAGTGTATAACTTGAAATAGCATGAAGTACTTGTAATACAACTTGCAATAATTGAAATATAAGTTTGCCTTAAACCATAGAGTTATACCATGCTCATGAGATTGCAAGAAAAAGAAAGTACTTGTGAAGAAGTGATCTTGAAAGCAAAGTACTTGAAGGAAATATAGCTTGCAAAGAAAAGGAAAAAGTAAATGAGCATCATAAACTTATTATGCCTCCATGGGCCTACACTAGCTTATGATTAATTCATAACTTAACATAAACCATTATTGAGCATAAATGAAAAAACCACAACTAGTCTAGCCTTACGATTTTGGGGGTTGGAAAAGCCAATCACACTCCAAGGTGTAGGCAAACAAGTAGAAAATAAATGCTTGTAAATAAAACTAAGTTAGGCAAACCTCAAACAATGGCATAAGGTGGAGGCAAGCCTTCCTTTGTTGTGTCAAAGTGGGTTGGAAAGAAACTAAACTAATAACAGAAAATAAAATGCAGCAATAGAACCTCACGATTTAGGATGGTCAACAAAGCCAATCACTTTCCTAGGTGTAGGCAAGAAACTGAATAAAAACTTGCAGAAAATTGATTTTAGGAGAAGTGCAAGCCCTTGGTTACTCTTTGGGGGCTTGCTTACAATGAAGATAGAAAAGAGAAGTGTTGGGGGAGTAGGCACCCCAACTTAGCAGGCTGTAGTTGATGTTTTAAGGCCCCAAGAGGGTTGTTCCTCCACATTTTCTATCACAGACTTGCAAAAACCAGCAAGTAAAACTTGCTGGAAAACTGCAGAAACTTTATGTTAATTATAAAACAGAAATATAAGATGAAATATCACAGTATTTGTAGTCGATTTTGATCTACTTCAACATATAAATCTATCCATATACTCATAAATCAGAACAGAAAAGCAAATCCGAAACTGTAAGAGGAAATAAGATTGGGTTAAATGAACAACTGCCAAATTTGAAGTTGTTCCTCCTTAACCCTTAAGCAACTTGCAAGCTAATGAGACCAAGCAAGAGATAAGTAGATCCCTAAACATCCACAAAATACTTTGAAGAAGAAAGGAAACTACACTACTAAGACTTAGAGCAATACTACTCTAGATCTATCCATGCAAAGTACTTTGCTCGGACCTCCTACTCTAATCTAGCAACTAAGAACTCAAAAAATGCCAAATACAAGTTACCTCAATAAGTTCCAAAACCACACATCAAGAATACTCCAAATGCAAGTGGTTCCTCCAAAGTTTCTTCTATTATGAGCAAGCTTGAGCAAATACTTGCATCAAGCTTGAGAAATGAGAGAGCAATATGGGAGAGAGAGAGAATGGGAGAGATTTAGGCATAATAAAAATACATTGAGAGAAGATGATAAAATGAGGGAGGGGAGGCCTTCATTTATACTTGGGAAGACAAAGTTACCCCTCTTAGATCCTTTACAAGTGTCAAAACACAAGCAAGAGTGATCATCTCTAGGAGGGGGGCGCATTTTTAGGGTTAGGGTTGTGGATTGATGAGATGGCATGAGGTGGAAAGTGAATGCTTGGTCAAGGGTGTAAGTTGGAAGGTCTGGGAGGGTGCACTAGGGAAGAGAGGGCCCACAACCTTTAATTTTTTGGTTTTCCATAGTTTCCTCAAGGAGGGGGGCACAACTTCCCTAGGGGGCACAACTTAAAGTGAAGGTGGCTAGGTGGGAATGGGTTATGAGGGTGAGAAAGGGGTTAGGATAGGCTAATCGAAGGTTTAATCATCATATCTCACTCTCTCTTCAACCAATTAACTCAAAATTACAAAATTTGACATTTTGACTATGTCAATATAAGCAATTAAATTGTTGTTTTGGACTAACCAAGACTCCTCATGGACAAACACCTAAACAAAATTGTCCAACTGAGCTAAAAATTGGTCCAAGGGTGTAGGGGGTTTCATTCCATTTCTTTTGAGCACAAATACCCCTATCAAAAGCCCAAGGACCTAGTTTTTACATTTTTCATCCAAATTTAATTAAAATTACCCAACTTGGGCAATTTTAATAAATTAAAAAAAACCTATCTAGACTCGACGAAATACCGCAAAAATTTAAGAGATGTCTTACATGGTCATTAACAACATTCCTAGACACTAGCTACCAGAGGGATAGACCATTAGAATGCCATTCACCACTTTGGAGGAATTATTTTTGTGAGTGAAAAATTCAAGGGAAATTAATAAGGCTGGTTAGGCCAAATTAATAACCCGAGGAAAAAAAAACTCAGTGAAAGGGACTCCTCTAATGATGAAATCCTAAGGTAATTGACCTAACTATGATCCATGCAGACCCATTACATTATAATCCCACGCAGGGGAGGGAGAATTCCATTACAAAAAGATGTGTTGAAGGCCAAAACTGCCTTGTAGAACAAATAAGTGTTTGACTTGGTAGCGTCTAATGATGCATATATTCATGGTACATGGAGTTGACCCCCTAGTTGAATAGGTGGTCAAAAGGCATGGCTTATAGATACATTTTCAAGATCGAGCATAAATTTAAGCAAAAATGACAAGAGTTTGGATCTGCAAACCCCTCACAACCGTAGTGGGGAAAAGGCAACCCCGACCCACACAAGAAGGGACCAAGTCGAGATGGCTGCCCTTAGGACAATCTATCCAAGCCGCAACACAAGAAGGGCAATGAGAAGACGAAGAAGGACACGAGAAAATGGTGTGAGTACCATAAAAGTCCTTGGCACAACACCGACGAATGTCACTCCAAGCAATACCTCGTGGCCAAGTTGAACGCTTCCGAGTCAAAGGTCGATTTTGATTCCGAGTCAAATTTTGAAGGATGGAAGCAGATTATCGATGTTGAACACAGTGTCACGGTCGCTACCACCAAAGTCTGGCCAAGCGAACCAGAGGAAGGGGAACGCCTCTTTCACTCGTAGATGTGGGTCATGGGGGCTCCGATTCATTTCATTGTCAACAACGGTAGTCAGAAGAACTTGATTTAAGCAGAGGTCGTCAAGTGGCTGAACCTGCCAACGACACCACACCCACATCCCTACACCATCAGTTGGCTTCGTCAAGGGAGAGATCTCCGTGTCAACCAACAATGTCGTCTACCCTAAGGCATGAAGCCTTTCAAAGATGAGGTACTGTGTGATATTGCTCCCCTTAAAGTTTGTGATGTTCTTTTAGGACAACCATATTTGTGGAAGCGTCATGTTGTGTATGAGTCTAGACCCCGCAGTGTTATTATAACTTTCGGTAGACAATTGTACAGGATCCCAGAGGTGGCACTGCCTACTGCTATTTCGTTAATCTTTGTTAAGCAATTCAATAAGGCCATTTCACAGACCAGGAAGTTCGTCTTCTTTTTTATCTGTGCTCACAGTAAGCATAAGGTCGTCGCCAAATATGTGGCCTCTACACAACGCCTCTCTTTGCAGCAGAAGCAAGTGGACGAGATCGTATAAGAATACATAGACATCTTCGTCTCACCTATAGGGGTACCGACACATTGTCAAGTCAAGCATCCAATTGATCTGACCCCCGACGCACCTCTACCTAATGGACCACTCTATCAGCGCTCGTTGATGGAGAATGACGAAATCAGGCGTCAGATTCAAGAGCTTCTTCAAAAGGGGCACATCAGACCCAACTCCTCCCCTTGCGAAAGCCCGATTGTACTAGTGTAGAAGAAGGACAAGACTTGGCGACTCTGCATTGAATATAGAGCCTTAAACAAAATCACAGTCAAGAACCGCTACCCCATTCCCAGGATTGATGACCTTCTTGACCAACTCAAGGGGGCAAAGTTCTTCAGCAAGATTGACTCGAAATTTGGCTACCACCAGGTTCCCATCGAACCAACCAATGTCTGGAAGACAACCTTCAAGTCTAAAGAAGGTCTCTACGAATGGCTAGTCATGCCCTTTGGCTTGACAAATGCACCAACCACTTTCATGAGGTTGATGGACAATGTATTGAGACCCTTCACCAACTCCTTTGTGGAAGTATATTTGGATGACATCCTCATCTTCAACAAAACGTGGGAGGAGCACATGCGGCATATTCAACAGGTTTTGAGCACTCTGCAACAGCACAAGCTTTATGCCAACTTGGAAAAATGCTCTTTTGGCATGAACAAGGTCCAATACCTGGGCTACATTGTTTATGAGCATGGGGTACATGTTGATCCAGCTAAGATCCAAGTCATCCGTGACTGGCCATCCCCGACCACACTGACCGAGCTTTGGAGCTTCTTGGGTCTAGCTAATTTCTACCGACGGCTTGTGTTGGGATTCTCCCATATTGCATGGGCCTTCAGCCAGGTGACCAAGGGCGGTGGTAGGGCCAAGTTTGTGTGGGGGAAGGAGCAACAACGAGCATTCGATTATCTAAAACATCACTTGTGCTCAGCTCTAGTACTCTCCTTGCCTGGTCTGCAACAACTATTTGAGATTGAGACTGATGCATATGACTATGTTGTGGGCACAATTCTCACTCAGCACGGGCATCCTATGGAATACCATAGTGAGACACTCTTTGATACTGTTTGGAAATACCCCACCTATGACAAGGAAATGTATTCCATTGTACAAGCCTGTCATAAATGGAAACATTACATTCTGGGGAAAGAGACGATCATACACATTGATCACAAGCCTCTGCAGTTCATATAGACAAAGGGGAAATTGCAGAACGACCGCCATCAGAAGTGGTCCACCTACCTGTTGCAGTTCCATCTCAACATCAAGTATAAGACATGTATCTCCAATCGTGTCGCTGACTGCCTCAGTCGGCCTTATGTGGTTGCACTCACCATTGTGTTCCATTCCCGTGGACATGAAGCATCAGAGTGGCCCCAACTTTATCAGCAAGATCCAAACTTCGCCACCACATATCAACTCTTGGGTACATGTGTCACCGTCATTGATTTTCACATTCAGGATGAACTCTTATGCCACTTGGGCCATCTCTGTGTTCCTACAAGTGAGCATGCAAAGATGATTTGGGAAGCCCACTACAGTGGGGTGGCAAGACATTTTGGCATAGAGGAAACTATGGTCGTTCTTCAGAAACATTTTTATTGGCCAAAACTTTGACAAGACGTCAACAAGTATATCAGATCTTACACTACATGCATCATTACCAAGCCAACCATCAAGAAACAAGGCTTATATACCCCTCTTCCTATTCCCGAGAAGCCGTGGGAATCCATCTCAATGGATTACATGTCTAGTTTGTTGTCCACCAAGCACGTAAATGATTGTGTGTTTGTGGTCGTTGATCGGTTTACGAAGATGGCCATCCTCACAACCTGTAAAAAGAATGTCACAACGACAGATACTGCCAAGCTCTTCTTCGAACGAGTTTGGGTCCACTTTGGGATACCACAGACCATCATCTTCGACCGAGACAACAGGTTCCTCAACACCTTTTGGTCGAGTCTCTGGTCTCTGTTGGACACCAAACTCACAAAATCCCCTTCTTTCCACCCCCAAACCGATGGCCAAACCGAGGTCGTCAATCGGATGATTGTGCACATCCTGCGCATGTACAATTCTAAGCATCCCTATACATGGGATGAGCGTCTCCCATGTGTCCAACATAGTTACAACAGGGCTCTCCATAGTTCCACCAGCTATAGTCCATTTCAGGTGGGTCTAGGATTCCAACCCTTGGGACCCATTCATGTTACACTTCCTCTTGCCACCGCACAAACAGACTCTTCCCCTGATCAGTCTGCGATCGACAAAGCCACCAGATTCATTGAGTAGATTCAACACAACCGCCAACAGGTCCAGGAGATTTTGCAGAAATCCAATGCTAACTACAAGTAACGCCATGATCAACACAGGGTACCACACCAGTTTCAGGTTGGTGACAAAGTATGGTTACATTTGCAAAAGGAGCGTCTCACCGGGCCCCATCAGAAGCTTCACCCACTTCGTTATGGGCCTTACACTATCACCAAGGCTATGGGTAGCAATGCTTTTGAGCTCAACACTCCACCCTTCCTTGGTCTGGATCCAATATTCAATGTGGACCTCCTTCAGTCATATTTTCCACCGTTATTGGACACCTCTGAGATCGTCGAACAACTGACACCAACAAAGCTCAACCCTGACTGCATGGAACAAGCATCCATCAATTAGATAGTGGACACATAGGTCAAGGGCACTCACCAGCAACAAATCCAGCTTTATCGGGTTGTCAAGGCAGGGAAACTCCTACACCAAGGCAAGTGGCTCACCCGGGGCCAAATCCAGCAGAAGTTTGCTCACCTGATGGGGGAACTCAACGCAATGGAGACCATTGCTTCCTAAGTGGGGAGGATTGATCTAGGTGGATATTGGTGGCCACCCACCTATTCCAATTGGCTCCTCGTGTCCGTTTTTGTTCAGCACGTCCTTCTATATTGCTTCATAATTTTGAGTTCTACACTTTTGGGGTTGTCTAAAGCCCCACACATTCTCCAGATGGATACAGGTGGCCTCTCGCCTAATCCAATTGGCTTATTTTGTATGTTTTTATGTCAACACATCTTCGTGTACTTCCAGGACTGTTTTGGGGCCCTAAACGTTGTTTTTTTGGCTCGCTACAATTAGAATATATATAGAGTCGGAGTCTGATGACGTAATGTGTAGTTCTCTGAAAGACCTTTCCAACGGGCTATCACACCCCTAAAACATAGCTCGTATGCAAAAGTTACGACCCTAGGAAGTTGAGGTACCAAATTACACCAACTTACCCATAGGGCCCACATGACTTTTAACGTTTCACCTTTTAGGGTTTGGTTTTGGATGTCTATGGTTTTCGAATTCACAAGTAATATGAAAAGGTCCTCTGGAGCCTCATTGTAATTCATTCTGCTCAGACGGATGCGAGTAGCAGGCACATCTCTTCTTAGAGATAGCTACCAGCATTCGAGCAAGTTTCAGTTCTGCAGTTTTACAGTTTCAGCCTATTTCATTATTTAATAGAAGATATTGTTCACTAGATATTTGTGTTATTCTTCCTATCTCTTTGTTTATTGTATTCAGTTTGTTCCGCTCCTAAATCCAAATCATTTATCATCAACATAGGCCGAGTATATAGGATCGATCAAAATTACCATTTGGGCACTTTGGCTACAAAAATTCCTCACCGATCTTGGTATTCAGTTCCATCATCTGACGGTCATTTGGCGCGACAATCAGAGCACACTTAAATTTTGCAGAGACCTAGTGCAGTGGCAGAGAAAAAAACACATCGAGATCCACATGCATTACATTAGAGAGTTGGTTCATGATGGGATAACCAAGGAGATGATGTCTTGAGGCCCTCAGGTTGCAAACATGGAGTACCGAGAGACAACTTGACCAACAATGTTCACTTGCATAGATAGATACCCACCTCGCCACCACAGTTCCAGGTTCATCACGATGGTATCCACCACATCAGTCGACTTCCAGATGACATTCGGTCTTGCTCCATGAGGCACAAGTCACGTATTATGGTGAGTATCATTTCAATATTTGAGGCATTTAAGTTTGTTGCATTTTAAATTGTTTTTGATTATGTAACGTCTGCTTGGACATTATGTACTTTGCCCTATTTCAATTTGGTAGTTGACATTGTGCCCTAGTAAGTGGGTCACCCTTAGGGACAGGATTGTTACTGGGAGGTCCTCTTGACGAGTCATCATGCCATTCCCGACCATACTTGTCACTTTCCATACTTCATCCCCTCATCTCCTTACCTTTTGGGATTTTTAGGTGTATTGAACCAAGAAGGGATTGTTCCTCATTTCTAGATGCTCGCCTAGGGATCCCAAGGACAATGAAATGTCTCTCATAAGAAGATGATGGGACCCGTAAAAAATAACTAATGCAAAATGCCAACCAAGGTGGGGCATGTGTGGGCACTGTTTTTCATGCTTAGGTATAAGCCCCACACATGACTTCAACTTGGGGAAGCATCATGTGATCAGGGTAGAGTCAAGGTGGGCACTATTTTTCATGCTTAGGTAGAAGCCTCACCTTGGCTTCAACTTGGAACATATTAAAAAGAATAAAAGGCAATAAATGGGCTTGGAAAAATGTTGCATTGAAAACGGAGGTGCAACACACCCTCTACAAAGGCACCCATAAATCAGATACTACGATCCCTTATATGTCATGAGACCCATGCCCAAAAGTCTTGCCCTTATCCATGTCATCTCATCTACATGACCTGTAGAGGGGTCCACTTGGGAAACACTCCTAAACTTGAGGTATGATTCACCCAATAGGTTGCTTTGTCAACCCTCCCATACTTAAACTTGGAAAATTGCATAGGGTCTTTCAACACTTGTTTATTTTGATGAGGTGGTTTGGATGTACATGCTTAAATGGATCTTTTATTGATTTGATTTACTTATCATGATGCATTTGACTTGAGATCCTTGGAGGGTGTATTTATTGTCTTTGCGGGACTTAGTTGGTGGACAGATTTGGAATAACAAGCCTAGCTTGGGCTTCCTTGGGGGCTTCAATCCCACATTTTGGATACCATAGCCTGCACACTGGACGATGATAACAACCTTTGGAGGCTTGAGAGATGACTTGGAAGATCTCTCCCATGCCCCTGCTAGCCCAATGTTTTTCCTTTGGAGGCCAAAATATCATAATTGGAGGGCTTGATGTCATGCATGGGTTAGGGTTTTGGTGGTGATGAGGACACATCGCATGTTTTGAAGGAAGAATGCCTTGGATCATGGAGGAAAGGCTTGGCATGTAGACACGTGGCCTTTCGAGGCCTAGGATATTCATCTTCAACAACTTGACCAAAAGTGCCAAATGTTTCCTTAGAAAGGGTGACGCCATACTTTTAGGGTTTCTTTCATGTGCAAATTATGAATTAAATAATGTTATTTTGGAAAAGGGGCAAGATTAAGGGAAAAGCAATCCTTATCTTGTGGTTTTCCCTTTGAATGTGGACAAACTATGTTTAGGAGGTATGATATAAATACAGATCAACCTCATTTCATTTTCATCATAACTCTCCCATCTTGGAGAGGATTCTAGGTTGAAATTTGCACCCTACTGGGGAGATTTTGTTTATCTCTCTTGCTACTATCTCTTGTTATGGTTTGCTTTGGATATTGGATGAATAAGTAATGCGTTGTATTTCTTGGAGGCTATTTCTTGCTTTTATGATGGATTTTCTTGGTTAAAAGGAGTTTATCTTGTTAATGCTTGGACTAGGTAATGCATCTTTCATGTTATTGCTTCTTTTTCTTGGTCACAAGGTTATTTTGCTAAGCTTTTGGGGAGTATAAGGGCATACAACCCAACTAATCCCATCATATTTGTCTTGGAATAATTTGTTGCATAAAGGAATACTAAGATGAGTAAAAGGGTTTGTTATCTCATAGTTTGTAGCTAGGTCAAATAGCTAGAAGATAGAGGCCAAATTGGCGTAACAGGAACCTACCCCACCCAATGGCACCACAATGCAGAGGTTCTTTCTATTTATGGAGGCTAGGCCCAGGGGAGACGTCCCTGGTAACCTGGGGTTTTGAAGAGGCTAAGGTATGAAGGTCAAAGTAAAAGTCCCTTCTCACAGGTTACCACCAAGATCAGATAGTCTGGCTAAACAACCAATAATGAAGTGTAGTCCCAGATGAGAACGCCTGCCCGGAACAAAGCAACAACAAAACAATATATGCATGCTAGGATTCAATGGGTTAGTACTTCATATAACCATCTGATATCAATAGATTAGCAATTATAACAATAGATATCAATGAGATCAATGTTTATCAATATAGCAGTGGAATAATATCAATTCATCAAAAAATATTGAGATGATGTAGCCAACAATGTATTTAATCAATCCCTTACTCAATAAATGCTTTAAAACACCATCTAATTGCTTATCAACAAAAAAATGTTGCGTCAAGATGGAATAACCAAAGCTGACGTCAGCCTTATTAGGGTTAGTAGTTAGTTAGGGTTTCAAATTATAAAAGTTTTAAGAGTTGTTTGACCACTATCACTTCAACATTGGGGACCTGAGATCAGTGCCTTAGGGTAAATGGAGTCAATTTAAGAGAGGGCACAAAGGTTGAAGGGAATAGGCTAAGGACTAGAAGGAAGGGTTTTGAAGTGCTGCAATGGCAGGGCCCCAGAATCAAAATCCTAGGGGAAAGAGGCTCACTCTGGTGTTGCTTAAGCAAGGCCTCGTGCTCTTTCCTCCTTCCTTAGGTTAAACTTAGCAAAACGACTAGCATGAAAGATAAGTCAAGACAAGAGAATGAGGTGAGGGAGAGTGTTGCAATGGCAAGGCCCTATCAACTGCTTTTACCTTCTGGGCCTTTAGCCCCTTCTTCCCACGAGATAAGGTGTAACCCCACAAACAGGTCATCCTAATGCCCGGAAAAGGGGAATGGGACAGATGAGCGGGAGACAAGATGAAAAAGTGATGGTATGATGGGAGCGGACGATGGCTCTTTAGAAACCCCCCAGTGGCAAACCAAAACCTATGGGTACAAGCTTGCTAGGGCACCCAGTCAATCTCCCCAAGCATGGTCAAGTGGGTCAATATAAGATCCAAGCAGTCGTCAGAAATAAAAATAATTAGATGCATACATTTAAAGGTTATAATGATCAAAAGTGACACATACCATGATACCTGGACCAATTACCTCATGGAGCAAGAGCCTTCTCCGATACAAGACCAAGCTGATGGTGATGGATGTTGCTGYTGCTGACAAGACGAATCTGACGAAAGAAGAAAAGGATGGGCCCTCCAAGGCCATGCTCAGGTCAATCCTGCTCTCAGTACTCCATGCCTAGGACCTGTGGGCCTCGAGACATGATCTCCTAGTTATCCCTAGAAATCGAGGATAACATCTGGCTCCAACTCGGGGATATGTGCTCATCGTAGAGCACATGAGAACCTCAACATCTTTGGCATAACCTGCAGACCTGCTCAACTCGATAGGGGCATCAGTAACAAATATGGGGTGGTATTGCCACCCTGCATATATAGACACACACACACACACACACACACACACACACACACACACACATATATATAACTGAAACAAAACAATGCAAATGTGGAAGCAAACTATCATGAAATGCAAATGGTATACTACACGAAGAATGCCTACTTACCTGTACTTACCTGTGGAGTCAGGTCTCTAGGGGGTAGTAACGCTTGATATGTAAAGCGTTTACTGGTAGCTTCAGGATTTCTCCTTCCATGGTCTCTAAGTTGAAAGAATTTGTGCCTGCACAACTCATGATTTTATAAGGACCTCCCCATAGACTGTCGAATTTTTTGTGCATACCAGGTTTTTCCTTTCTCTTATCCCACAACAGCACGAGATCTCCTTTGGTGAAGTTTCTTTCCTTGGCTTTATGATCAAAGGTGTTCTTTATCTTTTCTTGATTTCTCATCATTTGACCGAAGGCACTCCTCCTCGTCTCATCTAGATCTATTAGCTGATTGATCCTTCCTTGGATTGCTTATGTATCTGTGGTGTATTGTTGAGCAAAACGAAGGATAGGGATCTAGAGGTTCACAAAAAGTTTTGCTTCAAGTCCATATACCAGCTCACAAGGAGTTTTTCCCATGGAATTTTTTGTCGTTATTCGGTCTGCCCATACTGCGTATTTTATTTTGCTATCCCAGGATTTTTTATTCTCTCCAACAACCTTCTTCAGAATATTCATGAGGTTCTTATTGGTTGATTCTGCTAATCCGTTTCCTTGTGGGTAGTAGTTGGAGGAATGGGATAAGGTAATGCCATATTTGAAACAAAATTCTACCAAGGCATAAGAGCTGAAAGCTTTGGCATTATCCGTAGTGATCTTGGAAGGGGCACCGAACCTAGTTATGATTCGGTCTTCCAAAAAGTTCATGACTACTTCCTCGGTGGCCTTTTTTGTAGGAATAGATTCGACCCATCTAGTGAAATAGTTTGTAGTTGTTAGGATCCACCGGTAGCCATTACTTGAATTGTCTTTGAACTCTCCAACAAAATCCAAACCCCATTGTTGAAAGGGTGCCTCTACTACTACTGATTTCAAGGGTTGTTCTGGGAGTTTTGGTTTGCCGGAGAAGTACTGGCAAGGTTGGCAAGATCGAACGTGTTGGTGAGTGTCCGAAAAAAGCGTTGGCCAATAATAGCCGGCCCTCAGAATCTTATGGGCAGTAGTACGAGCCGCAAAATGTCCACCACAATACCCAGAGTGCAATTCTTCGAGTATCTTCTTTGCCTCTTCTTTGTCCACACATCGAAGTATAACACCATTAGGATTTCTCCATCCAAGTCCATCCTCAGTCAGGCAATATTTCATAGCTCTCAATCTCAAAGCGCTTTTTTTGTAGTTCACTAAGTGATCAGGGCAAGACAAGTTCTTTAGATAGTAAACGATATCGAAATACCACTTGTCATGTTCTAATTCATTGATCATTACGTTTACTTGCTCGCTCTCACCCATCTGTATGGCTTCTTGGTTGTTCTCAGTTAGCATTTGGGCTAAACCTTGTCCCTTTATTATTTTGGTGGGTTTTATTTCTACGTCATACTCCTGGATCTTGGAAACCCATTTTCCTCTAGTACCCATGCAATCTTGTTGCGATAAGACGTCCTTCACAGCTGGATACTGGACATAAGCCTTGATTTTATTGTAATCGACGTAATTCCTGAAGTGTTTGAGGGACTTGACCAAGGCATGGGCTTGTTTCTCTGTGATGGAGTAGTTTAACTCCGAGTCTCTTAGGACTTTTCTCATAAAGGCAACGGGGTGTTCATAGTCATCAACATCCTTTTGCATCAGGACACCTGCAATAGTATCTTGGGATGCGAACGAGAATATTATGTAATCCCGCGAGAAATCAGGGCTAATCAAGACGGGGGCTTGGGAGACAACATTTTTGATGTCTTCAAAGGATTTGTTGGTCTCATCTCCCCATCTGAAAACAACATCCTTTTTTAGCAAAGCGCTCAAAGGTTTTATCCTCTCGGCAAAATTTGGTACAAATCTATGAATGAAGTTGATTTTTCCGAGAAAGGATTGCAAAGCTTTTCTGTTGGCCGGAGGGCGAACATCCTTTATCGACTAGACTCTTTCGGGATCAATGGAGACTCCTCCTTGTGAGGCCACGTGTCCTAACAACTTTCCTTTGTCAATCCCAAAGACAAATTTCTTGGGATTCAGTGAGATACCATACTTTCTGCATTGCTCAAAAACAATCTTGAGGTGAGAGAGGTGGTCCTTCCTATCCTTGGACATGACTGTAAGGTCATCTTGGTAAATTTCTATGATTTTTTGTATGAGGTCTCTGAAGGCAAAGTCCATTGCTCTCTGAAAGGTGGCACCAGCATTCATAAGACCAAATGACATCCTTAAGTACATAAAAGTCCCCCAAGGTGTAGTGAATGCAGTTTTGAGTTGGTCTTCTCTTTTGAGTAAGACTTGGTTGTACCCTGAGAACCCATCTAGCATAGACATCATCCCCGCCCTTGTAACTCGTTGAAACAAATGTTCCATGTTTGGGAGGGGATAATTATCCTTTAATGACAATTGGTTGAGGTGGCGGAAATCAACACACAGGTGGATGTCACCATTGTTCTTCCGAACAACCACCAAGTTTGACATCCAAGAAAAATACCTGATAGGGGCTATGATACCATCATCGACCATTTTTTGGAGTTCCTTTTGTATTTGGCTTGCCAACTTTGGGTTGATATGCCTCAGCTTTTGTCGAAATGGTTTGGCCCCTTCTACCAAGGGTATGGCATGTTGGATGACATCCCCCCTATAGGCTTTCAAATCATCATATTTCCAAGCAAAGGTATCTCTAAATTCTCTGATGAGCGCTAGTATTTCCTTTCTTTCTTTCTCGGTGGTGCCCTTTCCTATTTTGACCATCCTTGGGTCCATCTCTGTACCGATATTGAATTCTAGGGCTTCTTCAGCTTGCTTGTTGGCTCTCTCTCCCTTAAAAACATCATGCCTGTCAAAAAGGTTTTCTAGGGGAATACAACCCTTTGGCAAGGTATTGCTTTGCAGGTTAATGACTTCCGGATCCATAGAATCGGCCAGGAAAGCAACTTGCGAATCGGTGAACTCTTTGTTGTTCTCCATGAATCTGATAATTTGATAATCATTCTCGAAAACCTGCCAATGTTCCAAATTATCAGGAATAGAAGGCCTAAAAAGAACCTCCATCTTGCATAGATCGTGAAGAGGTCCTTCACATGGTTGTAAAGTAGAAGTAGAGACAGCCAAAGCATCAGCCACGTGGTTTTCTTCTCGAGGAACGACTTCGATAGACACTTTTCTTAAGGATTTTGAAAGGGTTTGAGCCACATCTCGGTACCTTTTCAACTTTTCATTTTTAGTGGCAAATCTCATCAAAACTTGCAATACAATGAGATCTGAGTCCCCTTTTACTTCTAGGATTGTAACGCCTTTGTCATTTGCTAAATTGAGACCTAGAATCAAGGCCTCATACTCGACAACATTGTTGGCGCAATGGAATTCAAGCCTATATGAATGGTAAAAGACTTCACTGGAAGGGGCTGTTAAAACTACTCCAGCGCCTCATCCAAAGCTTGAGTGTGATCCATCGAATTCTAAGGTCCAGATTCCTTCAGTCTCTTCAACGACATCCACATCTAACTTCCCTTCTTGGATGAACCAATTATTAAGGTCACTATTGATACATAAAAGTTGGTCACTTGGCTCATTAGAGGTTTCAACCGAGGAGCCAATGAGAGGCTCATTGTAGATGGTAAAGAATCCCCCTTCAGGATGATGGATGGTTGCTTTGAACTGCTGCTTATGAATACTTCCATTCAAATTCTCTATGAGATCTTTGTGAAGAATAATCCCCAAATTATTTAAAGCATCTATGATGACCACATTTATCAAGAAAGGAGCACTGGGGTAGGAGTCAAAGGCCACCTCGAGGTTGTTAATGATTCCTTTTGCAAAGTCACCTCCGGTATTTGTTTGTGAGAGCCTCAGACCTAATTGATACATAACTTCCTTCATCATCATGTTGGTTGTGGCACTTGGGTGTAGGAGATAGTTGCAGAGGAGGGAGTCTTTGACTCAGAGAGTGACATGGAAAGGTGCAAACTCACCAATTTTGGAGAAAGGGTGCCCCACTTGGTGGATAAAAAGAGAGAAGTCTTCCGGATTCTGCTCAACGTTTTCAGGTAGGACAGTTTGAATCTCGTCCTCATAAAGGATCTTCTTCGGAGGGTGTTCTTGGGAAGGGGTAATGCTTTCACAGGAAAGGCTCCATTTTCTTTTAGCGGGAGCAAGTTTAACTTGGAGAATTCTTGGAGATTCAGATTCCATGACAAGTTCATTACCAGGATCCCATAGGTTAACATTCTGTGAAAGGTCCATCTGATGAATGTAGTCTTCGAACTCAAGGTTTTTCTCAATTTGAAAGGCTAGGTCTTGTGCTTCCTCTAAAGTTGCAGGTGATCGGTCCTTGAGGGTGAATTGTAAATCCCCTTCTAAGGAGGATAAGGAATGATCGAGGATAGCTTGTTCTGAGCTTACCTTTGATCAGACCTTTTTGAGGAGAAGGTTGGACCTATCACCGAACTCTCTAATACCTTCACAAGATCCTTTGCAAATGCTAAGGTATTGGGAGAAGGAATCCTGCGAATGCTCACTATCGCACCACCTTATTTTGAAGGCCCTTTGCAGTTCTTCAGGGTCTTTTATGCTTCCTTTCGGGCAACCATCAATCGAAAGTTTAGCATCCTCTACAAGGGAGCTTGCAAAGAGTTTCATAAAGAAATCATGGTGTTCTTGACCACCCAGATGAAATTCAAATTTATCACAGAACTAGGCCCAATGTGTGTTCCCAGGGACAGATTTTCCAGAGAAGAGTGGTAACCAAGAATTTGCATCCTTGGGCAAGTCATGCAGCCCACCTTGGATGTTAATTAGGTTGAAATAGCTGAAACTCTCTGGGTGAGACCATTTGTGAGGATTAATCGGGGTTGCAGAGCTTGTTAAGCTGACAGTGGCCATAGTAGAGGGATTTGAGTATTGTCGCCCACTACGGGTCGTCATTGGTGGAGTCGCCATATAATTTGCTTGAAACTATCAAAGAAAAAGGGGAATAACACCCTAGTGGAGTTGCCAAGTAAGCTTGTAAAAAAAAAGGTCTTTGAGGCAAGGCTTACCGAAAAGATTTTTCGTTTGAGGAGAATTGACTCAGTGTTCCACAACAACGACGCCAAAATGTTATCGCACAGTTTGTAGCTAGGTCAAATGGCTAGAAGATAGAGGCCAAATTGGCGTAACAGGAACCTACCCCACCCAATGTCACCACAATGGGGAGGTTCTTTCTATTTAGGGAGGCTAGTCCTAGGGGAGACGTCCTCGGTAACCTGGGGTTTTGAAGAGGCCAAGGTATAAAGGTCAAAGTAAAAGTCCCTCCTCACAGGTTACCACCAAGATCAGATAGTCCGGCTAAACAACCAATAATGAAGTGTAGTCCCAGATGAGAATGCATGCCCGGAACAAAGCAACAACAAAACAATATATGCAGGCTATGATTCAATGGGTTAGTACTTCATATAACTATCTGATATCAATAGATTAACAATTATAACAATAGATATCAATGAGATCAATGTTTATCAATATAGCAGTGGAATAATATCAATTCATCAATAAATATTGAGATGATGTAGCCAACAATGTATTTAATCAATCCCTTACTCAATAAATTCTTTAAAACACCATCTAATTGCTTATCAACAAAAAAATGTTGCGTCAAGATGGAATAACCAAAGCTGACGTCAACCTTATTAGGGTTAGTAGTTAGTTAGGGTTTCAAATTATAAAAGTTTTAAGAGTTGTTTGACCACTATCACTTCAACGTTGGGGACCTGAGATCAATGCCTTAGGGTAAATGGAGTCAATTTAAGAGAGGGCATAAAGGTTGAAGGGAATAGGCTAAGGACTAGAGGGAAGGGTTCTGAAGTGCTGCAATGGCAGGACCCCAGAATCAAAACCCTAGAGGAAAGAGGCTCACTCTGGTGTTGCTTAAGGAAGGCCTCATGTTCTTTCCTCCTTCCTTAGGTTAAACTTGGCAAAACGGCTAGCATGAAAGATAAGTCAAGATAAGAGAATGAGGTGAGGTAGAGTGTTGCAATGGCAAGGCCCTATCACCAAACCCTAGAAACAGGACGACCCTAGGTGTAGATAACCTAGGCCTGGGGCATCTCCTCCTTCTTAACTCTTAAAAGAATGGCTAGCACAAGGGAAGAAGTAAAAAGAGTGTAGCAATGGCTAGGCTCTTCCTTCCTTCTTCAATGGCTGGGAATTTCTCTTTTAGGGGACATGAGACAACAACCTACTTGTGTGTTTGTCCCCTAGGGTTTTAAAATCAGCAAAATTTATAATAAATGGAAGAATATAAAACTGCAACCATTCAATTAAGAAGTTTTGTAGAAAAAACACTTACATATCATGAAGAAATAGCATTGCAAACCCTAGTTGTAAACCTTCCTTCAAGAGAAATGCCAAAAATGCCAAGAAAAGCCTTCCTTCAACAAGTGTGCCTCACTCAAAAGATGAAATACCCAACAAGGGCACAAAAATCAGATCTCACTAGGAGAGTGAGTTGTGTGTTATATGTCAAAATGAGGATAAAACTCCTCAATATATACTGTATCATGACCTTTAATTAATTTAGGTCATTAAAAATAGCCGACAAGGCAACAAACCAAAATCATATTGCTTTTACATTAAATTGTCAAATCAAAACCCTAACTGAGCATAAGCAAGATGCCAAGCCGTACTGAGGGAGACGTTAGCCCTTTTGAGGGAAAATGCAGCACAAAATGACAAAACGTTGGCCCTCTTCGGGCCTCCCAATCATGCCACACGTGCCAGCTGCCCTGTCAAATTGTCACATGCTCAAGGTGACATCAATGGCTCCTAAGTGACGTCCTGGGCCATCCAAGGGAAATGTTCCACTGGAAGTGGGTCAAACCCCCTAAGCTGGGCTCAGCCAAAGTGCCTCTGATGGAACATCCTCTTCTTCTCAAGTGTAAAATCTCAATCAAACACTATCCTGTCTCTGCCCCTGATGGGGTCTCAACAACCATCTGATGGGCTCTTCAGCCCCATGGAGGTCCGAACTAATCATCTCCCCATGTGTACCGGTCCACGTGGTACCTGTCTGTCGAGCATGGTCCTGCACATCAAAAACTACACGCTCCATGGGCTCATTAGTCACAGGGATCATAGCAATGTCAATCGCATTTCATCATCAATTTGATCAAACATATGCATAAAAGCCCTGATATATCATTCAATAGCTCAAAGACTCTACAAAAACCTACATTACAAGGTTGAGAAAAAGGACAAGATACCCTATTGGGCCAGTATCCATAAAGAAAGGAAAGTTTCCAAGGGGTTTCATCCAAGCCATGTAAACAAGGTGAAGTGGTTCAAGGGATGTCTAGACATACGGGTAGAGTGAGAGCCAAGGATGCATGATATTACCTGTGGGTGCCTTTGTAGAAGGCGAGCTGTACCCGTCGTGGATGCAAATTTTTCCAAGCCCCTTTTGCCTTTATTCTTTTCTTTATTTGCTTTTTCTTCTTCTTTTTCTTTTTATTCAAGGGCTAACCAGAGGACACTGCCTTGGCGTGGTGACCAGAGCTGACACTGTTACCCACAAGTACTTTCACAGCGGTGATAAGGCTGGCTCGTGATGAGACCCCCTTTTCCTTGGCCATGCAACCAAAGGTCACTGCCTTGGCGTGGTAACCAGATGGTGGCAATGTCATGCTGTTAGGTACCCATGAACATAATAGGTTGGCTCTTGATGAGAACCCCTATCCTCTTGATTAGGTCTTGTTTGTTATTTTTTCGGGTCCCTCTTGTTTCTTGCTGAGAGGCTTTTTATTGCCTTCTCGGGGATCCCTGGGCGAAGCATCTCAAGGTTTCATTTTTTAGGCTTTTATCTTTTACCAGCTGCTTTTACCTTCTGGGCCTTTAGCCCCTTCTTCCCACGAGATAAGGTGCAACCCCACAAATAGATCATCCTAATGCCCGAACAAGGGGAATGAGACAGATGAGCGGGAGACAAGATGAAAAAGTGATGGTATGATGGGAGCGGACAATGGCTCTTTAGAAACCCCCCAGTGGCAAACCAAAACCTATGGGTACAGGCTTGCTAGGGCACCCAGTCAATCTCCCCAAACATGGTCAAGTGGGTCAATGTAAGATCCAAGCAGTCGTCGGAAATAAAAGGAATTAGATGCATACATTTAAAGGTTATAATGATCAAAAGTGACACATACCATGATACCTGGACCAATTACCTCATGGAGCAAGAGCCTTCTCCGATACAAGACCAAGCCGATGGTGATGGATGTTGTTGCTGTTGACAAGACGAATCTGATGAAAGAAGAAAAGGATGGGCCCTCCAGGGCCATGCTCAGGTCAATCTTTCTCTCGGTACGCCATGTCTAGGACCTGTGGGCCTCGAGACATGATCTCCTAGTTATCCCTAGAAATCGGGGATAACAAGGTTTACACCCTCCTATGGTTTTCCTTAGCTAGTCTTGCTTGCCTTGGGGAGTAAAAGGGATTACACCCCCAAAGAAGTAGCACAACTAGCTCTTTCATTTTTAAAGACTCTGTAACACAATAGTTAAAGGCACTAATCTCTTGCATTGGAGAAATAAAATCATTGCATTGGGATACGTAGAATTACGATATATAAAAAATTGTTTAAGTTGGAATCTTTTCTACATGTTATAATCTTTCTTGTGCCCTAAGGGCATCCTCTTTTAGCCAAGGATTTCATTGCTGCAATAAATTAAATGCTACAACCATTAGGGTTGCAACAAACTTTACTTTCTTTCATCATTTACTCACTTTTCAATCGTGGAAATTGACTTCTAAAGCTTGATTACTGTTCTACTGGTTATGGGCTACCTTTTTGACGGTTTGCTTGTTGATTTTTATGGTTGGAACTTGCTGTTGTAGCAATTTTTTGCTGCAAACAAAAGGTTGCCCTAACACTTTGTTGATAACTTCAGTTGGCAACCCTAATTTACCGTCAAAATTCATGCTTAAGTATTGAAAAGTTATCTATTCTTTTAACACTTCATTGTCCAATAATTATTTGACAATCTTGATGGTTAAATATGCAGTAACCAGCTATTTTACTTGTTGATATATATTTCTGTTGACTGCTTGAAATAGGGACAACAAGCTTAACTTGCTTGTCCATTGGATTGTCTAGTTGGTATCTGGTATTTTCTTATGTCTCGGGCAGGTACAACCATCTTTCACAGGTACTCAAACACTTGGCAACCATAAACCACCTCTGAAGTTCATTGTCAAGCCACTCTCCACTTAGAAACTTGACCTATAGGGACATCACTTCATAAGTATCACTTTCCATCTCATTTCCCCCCTAGGGTCACTCGAGACTCCCCCTTGTGTTGGATTTTTCCTTCACAGAAGCGGGGGAGGGTTTATCTGAGGTGACAGTGGGTAAACTCTCCCACTGTTATTGCCATTCCGTGGATTGGGTTGGGCTTTTCCCAACCCACAGTTTGTGCGACAACATGGATCATCACCAGGAAAGTGCCACACATGTGCATGCATGAGATTATCCTCACTCCACTTGTGATTAGCCAATTAGTTGATGAATGCATGGCTAGTTAACTAGAACTAGGCGACAGTTCACTCCCGTGTCTGTAAATGTGTGTTCACAGGTCTCTAGATAACTACTATGACGCACAAGTTCAACAATGTAGAGTATATCATGTGTATTTTTCCATTCTCTCACTTGGTTAATAAAATTCTTTATTCTTTCTCTCCATCTTTCTCTCTCTCTCTCAACTTTGCAAGCTTTGTGTGAATTGTTGCTAGATAGATTTTCTGTGCAGTTTTTAACCAAATTCTACATGGTATCATAGTCGATAGCTTGCTAGGAAGAAGGCACACAAACAATCGTTTACAGTTACAGAAGATCGAAGCAATAAGAAATAATTGAATTTTCTCCGTCAAAAAACCTTCTTATGCCATACAATTATTTTGATTGGAAACTAAAGATCCTTCTTCTTCTCAAATGAAGAGGCTTATATCAATTAACTATGGTAACAAAAACACACATAGCAAGAGTAGAGTAAATTGTGAAACATAAACCTGCTACAAGGAGATGCCATTGTAGTCATGTTACTTCTAATATATTACATAAATAATAATTACCATAAAGCCCACCAAAGATGACATTTATATTATTAATAATGTTGATATCATAATAAGTGAGAATGATATCACCTCCACCAATGCTAAACTTTTACATTCATTTTGAATATTTGACGTGGAGTAAATTCCCCAACTTGCCATATGGGTTAGGCAACATGTTCCTTACCATTTTCCCTTTATAAGCCCACCAATGTTTAATAGTTTCCCTTGTAGGTGTTGAACTATACTTTGCCTAAAACATTTTGCATGTTGCTTCACGCTATCGCCTAGCATTATGATTAACTCTTGTGTAACACTATATTAATATATCTTATACATATGTCATCTTTCAAAGTTCAATGCTTCAATATGAAATATTCATGGTCAAATTTTGATTCCTTTGAGAAACACTAAATGGGCAAAAAGGAGAGGTGAAAATATTGAAGAGTAGAGGAAGTGTGAAATTAAATAAAAAACAATTTTCAATTTGTTAATTCACTATGTTTGTCTTTCCACATCATACTTCAACATTAATCATGCAAGTATCCATTTCTCTCTTTTTTTTTTTACATATCAATTGCTTTATATTACTACTATT
Organism: Picea engelmannii; assembly: GCA_009831015.1. NCBI lineage: Eukaryota > Viridiplantae > Streptophyta > Pinopsida > Pinales > Pinaceae > Picea > Picea engelmannii. Next base: position 1,288,974 of record ML777455.1, on the reverse strand, counting down.
GTGCTTTATTTTTGGAATCCATATCAATTGCTTTATATTACTACTATTGTGCTTTATTTTTGGAATCCATAGTGAGTAGTCTACCTCACCTTTGACATGACTAATGTTAGTGTTTGATTCATATTAATTCACAAAAGGCATTCACTTTTAACATGAAACCAAACACTTCACTTTATTTTGAATTTTACAAGAAATCAAGTGGGTACACACTAAATTGCAAAACTTAACGTGTACAATAGATAAATGAAAGAAAAATGTATTGCATAAATGAAAACAAACAATGTTGTAGTGAAAACAAAATTAGATTTATAGAAAATATGAGCACACACAATAACAATTTTTGAGAAGAAATGTGCAACTACTCTCATTTGTTACTAGCCTTATTGCAAGAGTCTATGAACAATATAAATTGAAGAAACAAACACATGAACACATTAGAAGCCAAAATACCACGAGTAAGGTGTGAAAAGTGGGAATGTGACAATTAAATTGTTGGAGTTGCAATTCTTGACTCCAAACTCAAATTAAATGTTGAATAACTCATTAAAAATTTGAAATCGAAAAATACAATAACAAAAAAATGCCTACACTTTATTAATAAATTTTTAATTTCAAAATATTGTTAAAAAATCTCAAAAATCACTCTAAAAGATGTTTACCTTATAACTACTTAAACAAATTATAAATTAGATAATTACAATCATGTAGATACCCAAATGATTAGAACTAAATCATTCCTTAATTTTAAAAAATAAGTATGTATGAAGTGCATAAAATTCAAACAAATTATAAACTAAACGATTCAAATAATCATCTAGATACCCAAATGATTAGAATTAAATCATTCCCTAATTTTAAAAAAATCAGTATGTATGAAGTGCATAAAATTCACTTCGAGTAAATTTATATAGAGAGTAAATGAATGGGCAATCATCATAAATTTTAAAATTTCAAAAACAAGAATGAACATGAATGTTAATGATGACGTCATCCCAAAATGGTGTGCCCCAAATTCCACTTTCACATTGAAAAAACGTGGGGAGGTTTCGTAATGCATAAGATTCCTAATTGTTTCGTGAAGGAGCTGATCTTTTGCATGGAGTCAATGGGTAGATAACTATGATATAAAGCTTTGAAAGTCAATATTTTGGTAAGAATATTATATAAAGTTGTTTATTTTTTTTAGATTTAGGGAAATTGGTAATTGATTGAGATTATTTGGATGAAGTTTAGATTTAAGTTTAGTTGGTTATATAGTTTGAGTGAGTTTAATGGTTAAGAACAAGTATTTTCTTCTAAAAAGTTATAAATTTAAATCGAGAGCAAGCTAGCAAATCCTTGAACACCATAATTTTAATTAAGAGGACAAGCCACCATGACCTTAAAAAAATATTATTATTATTAATAATCCAAGTTTCATTTCATGGTTAAAAATTTTAATTCTAAAATTTTAACTCATTTTAAAATTATTTAAATCATTCCATTTAAAATAAATAAATATAAAAAACATAATTTTACTTTACTAAAAATTATCCTTACCAATAATAAGACAATTGAAATATCCTTACCAATGATAAGAACTATCCTTACCAATAATAAGACAATTGAAATATCCTTACCAATGATAAGACAATTGGAATACTATTGGTAAGAATAATAAGACAATTTAAAAACTATCCTCATCAATAAACAATAATAAAACAATTTGAAAACTATCTTACCATAAAATACTATCTTTATTTGATTAAGAGCTTAAAATTTTAACTCATTTTAAAATTATTTAAATCATTCCATTTAAAATAAATAAATATAAAAAACATAATTTTACTTTACTAAAAACTATCCTTACCATCCTTACCAATAATAAGACAATTGAAATATGCTTACCAATGATAAGACAATTGGAATACTATTGGTAAGAATAATAAGACAATTTAAAAACTATCCTCATCAATAAACAATAATAAAACAATTTGAAAACTATCTTACCATAAAACACTATCTTTGTTTGATTAAGAGCTTTTTTAAGACAATTGAAATACTATTGGTAAGAATAATAAGACAATTTGAAAACTATCCTCATCAATAATCAATAATAAAATAATTTGAAGACTATCCTCATCAATAATAAAATAATTTGAAAACTATTTTACCATAAAACACTATCTTTGTTTGATTAAGAGTTTTTTTTCTCGATCTAAAATTTAGTGACATTTAATAAAAATAAAAGTCTATCCTCTTATATACCACCAAAACTTATTCCATACATTATAGTTTTTCAATTTTTCATAAATAAAGATCATGAATGAACTTAAGTTAGAGAATAGTAAGTAGTAATAACTATCCCACTGACTGACAGCTGAGTTAGTTTGGATACCCCTCGTACAATGCCATCCGATTTCACTTTAGGACGAGTTTATACAGAATTTTAATACCCCTCGTACAATGCCATCCGATTTCACTTTAGGACGAGTTTGTCCTATGCGTAGAAATAAAAAAAAAAGGTAAACAAGTAATCGTCCCTTATACAAGGCCATCCGATTTCACCCGAGGACGGGTTTGTCCTTTGCGTAGGAATAAAAAGATACACGTAAGCGTGCGGGTGGGACAGTGACCGGGATAAGAAGGAAGGAAAGTCACCCTCGCTGCTTCCCATCTCCATTATTGGAACCCTAAAACCAATTATTTGTTTCCTTTATTAATAATCCACGTGGCCACTCTGCATGCGTTTCCCTGGATGGTTCGAGGCAAGTGACCATTACATTTACGCCACGTCAACTAGAAGTAACGAAAGTGACCAGCGGTTCCGGAGCATAGATTTTATGACGTGTCAAGTTACGTTTTGAGAGTTTAAATAGTCAAAATACAAATACACAATTCCATCTTGGGCTCGCGGCAATCATAGAACAACAATGGTAGTAAATTTTACTAGTTTATTTTGGTTTGTGTAGCGGCGACTCGCGAGGGAAGGGCTTTAAGCTTTTGCAGGTAGCAGGTTAACCTGCAATGGCCGTGTAATTTCTAAATCTTTATTACATTTAAAGGTGCCGAGTGGAAAGTTCTGGATCTTTTTGTTTTCCGTCCGCGCGGGAAAATTGTTTAAATGAATTCTGTGTAAGGATTTGCGAAAATGTCGTCGGAGAAAGGAACATATTCAAACGATGGCCGAGGAGAAAAAATGGAGAACGACAGCTATTCTTTGCACAAATTTAAACTCTACGAAACTCGATCGGTATGCACAATATTTATCCGATCATTTTTTCATGTATTTTTAGATGCTTTTTCAACATCATTGTTTTTGTGATCTTAAAGATCCGTCATGTTGTTTAAACTTTTTCTAAACGCTTTCCTCTTCATAAGCGTTGGAATTGAACAAATTTGTTTGATACTTTAGCCGTTCCATTGCTCGCTTACCGTCCTTGAGTTTAAGTTTGTTCAGTTTCAAATCAAAAATATGAAAGCTCAATTCGGTTTCCAATGTATTTCTTGTCTTTGCCTCGGGGTTATTCTCACAGCTAGATAAATTAAGGTAAGTTTGATTAGTTACTGGTTATTTATGTCTGGCTCTGTAAGGCTTTTTATTCACAATCTCGATCAATTTTCTGATGAAATTCTGCTTAAATTCGATTTTTTTATGGGTTAAGTAGAGAGGTCCTATAGACCGTAGTAAATCTCAAAAGTAGCTTAAAAGCACGCAAATAAACAAAAAAGCAAAATAAGTCCGACTAATGGTAGATTTGCACAAGTATGGACATGAAGTATTTTCTTGTAAAATACATTAGCTAGACCACTGGAGAAAGAGGGAAAAAACAGAGAGTTGAATTAGAACTAGGGTAGCTTTCCACGGGCAGATTAACAGGCACTTTCGAACAGGTGTCTCAAAAATAATTTAATATAAGCTCTGAAGGCAATCGATTGCGTTTCGCACAGGATGCTGATAAGAAAGTCGATTGAATTTGACTCTTTTTTACAGATTTCAGTATCTTCTTAGAGAAACTATAACCTACTTAAAAAAAATTATGTGTCCATACTTAAATTATTGTGTGGCTTCATTGTTTTAATTTAATCAGAGAAATTAGCCTGTGTAAACAGCTGTAATTAGCCTCAAATAAAAAGGATCTTTGCACTAGAGTATTTAAGATAATTTTAGAACAAGTAATGGATCGCATTGTATTATCAACAAAAGGATGTGGCCTAATCCGGACAGCGCTGGTACAAATTTAAAAACTGGCAACTGTAAATCCTGTCTGTGCCAGTATGGGTTTAATTTGATACATGTCCAAAAATGGAAAAGATAGCCTGCTTAAACGCTTACTAGCATAAATCCCATTAAACTTTCCTTACGGAAGTTAAGAGTGAAAGCACATTCAAAAGGAGGAGCTAAACTAAGAAAATATTTCATTCTGAGAGCACCACCACTGTCCATGTCTATGTTGTTGGCAGAGCTGTCTGGTTCTAAGAGCAGGTACAGTGGGTGGGGTGGCACTTTCAAACAGTGATCGATAATGGCACGGTGGTTCCGGATAGAGAAAAGGACTAGATCTCCAATCAGGTGATCCATGCTGGAAAATAGTATTATCAGCCTGTTATTTGTTCTCCCAGTTCTAAAGAGCAAGACTGTGCTTGGCAGCCTCCATAAAGAGATTATCCTTTACTTTGTTGGCAGCAGAAAACGTAGCTTCCATCTGACATTTCCAATATTCCATATGCCTGTTTGATTCGGCTACAATTGCTTGAAAGACTGCTGCTTCCTCTGCCAATGTCTCATTGACCTCTGAACCTTCCCAATGTCGTCCATGAGGGTAGCGCATTGCTTGCAGCTGTCCATTGGGTCTGACCATGAACCAGGGGAGAACAAGGGAAATTCTCTGAGAGGTAGAGGGGCAAAGAAAAACCAGAACGTGTGAAAAGAAATCAGGAGAGGCTTTTTATTAATGGAAGGGAGAGGGTTAATAACCAGTATGCAAGAGAAGGGCAAGACACAGGAGAGATCAAGGCAGAATTTACTCTTACGGGGCAAATATGCTTAAACAAGCACTCGAGCTATGCATGCTGGGCAATAAGGATCTTGCGGAGCTGTAGTCAATGGTATATATATGATTGCATATACATCATTGGATGTGTAACTTTTACATGTCTATGGTGTATATTGTATATATTGTTAGGCTAAACTTGACTTGGTGAAAGAGTTAAAGTTGTTAGGTCAACAGTCGTGGTTTCAGGCACATGGTATTGAGCCTGTGGATTACATATAATGAAAGCCTATAAAAGGCTCGTGATACTCCATTGTAATGGGTCAAGAGTTGAGCGGTGAAGGCTCACTTGGTCGGGGCAAGGAGATTGGTCGGTTTGGCCGGATTTGGCCAAGGGAAATAATGTTGAGATTTGGGTACCTTGGAAAGTGGTCCCCATGTGTTTATGAGTCTCTAAATACAAAGGGGGAGACTATTACTTTTGTTACTTTACTTTATGATTCTAATTTCACTTTGACTTAGGAGATTTAAGTCAAAAGTGAAATATGTCACTTAAGTCATTAAAGTGGCAATTAATTCACTTTGTGCGTGAATTAATAGACATAAAACAAACTAAGGAAAGTGTGTTTCCTAAGTGAGAGTTAGGGATTGAATCTCACCCATTGATTAGACTTGGCTAGATTGGATCTAGGCCATTGATCTTTTAGGGTTTGGCCAAAGGAGGCTAAAGGAGGCTATAATGCATTTATGAGACTCATTCTTCACTTGAGAGGAGAGGAGAGGAGAAGGAGCACTTGGGCGCAAATCTTGAGGAGAGGAGGGCGTAGATGCTTGAGGGTTTGAGGAGGAAGCCACTGCTTGGGTTGAGCTTGCATGGAGAAGTCTTCCATGGAGGATTGGCCATCACCTTTGTGAGGGCGCATACTAGAAGAGGAAGGGCTCATATGCTAGAGGAGGCGCGCATCTCATGTGGAGGGCACACATCTAGTGGAGGAGTGTTCTTCTATCTTGTGGGAGGCTCACTCATCTTGGATAGGCTTACTCTAGAGTTGTAGAGGGAGCTAAAGTGAGTGAGGGCGCATACATTTTGGATGAGGGCGCATACATCTTGGAGGAGGGCGCATTTGCTTGAGGAGGGGCGCATTCTTGGAGGGAAGGCGCATCAAGCAAAGGGAGAGCGCTTACTTTGGTGGGTCTTATCTTGTTGAGAGGAGGTGCACTTCATGGGAAATGGAGGGCGCTTGGCAAGGGAGAAACCATCACCTTATTGAGTTTTGCTAGAGGAGGGGGCGCACTTGAGGAGAGGGGCGCACCATTATTTGTGGGAGGCTATCTTGAGAGGAGGGAGCTACTACAAAGGGCAAGACAAAGGCAAGGCAAGAGAAAAGGTCAAGCAAGAGCAAAGTCAAAGCAAAGGCATCGGGAAAAAGACAAAGGCAAGCAAAGGAAGAAAGGCACTCCAAGGCAAGGGGCGCCTTACTTCAAGAGGCTAGTGGGGAGGTCTTCAAGGAACTCCAAGGCATCCGAGAGTGGTTGCTATTGTACCAGGTTCACTTGTATATGTTTCTTGTTTTGTACATTTTGCTTTGAGGCCTTCTATATATATCTGCTTCGAACTGGTTTTCCCCATGGGGGGGTTTTTTCAGGGTTATGTTGACCAAAAACATATGTGTCAATTTCATGCATGCTTAGAAGTGTAGATCAACATTTTAAAGTCAAAAGATCTAGAGGTAGTGTTATTTGTTTTGATGTATATTGCATGTGCTAACATTGAGTAAAGAAAACACTTGCAAGGGCACCTCAAAAGGACACTTAGCCATCAAAATATTGAGCTGAAAGTTGGTGACTGTTTTCTGTCCTAAAACAACAGCAAGGGACAGCCACGGAGTTGAAACTTAGAGCCAAACTAAGGTCAAAGATAGACCTTAGTTGCCAGCCTCATAGGACCTCAGAAAATCTACATGGTATCAGAGCCAATGGTGGCTTAGACTTGCGGATTTTGGACAGCGTGTTGACAGAGTTTGTGGACAGCTTGTGGGCAGATTTGTTGGACAGTTCAGTGCTGATTTTTGACACTTGTGGACAACCTCTTTTCACACTTGCGTGGACAGGAGTGAGGCTGTATTTCATGACCTCTTTTCATATCTATATTGCTAGGAGTGAGGTCGGTGTTTGTTTGCCTCTTTTCACACCTATGTTGACAGGAGTGAGGCAACGTTCCTTTGCAGTTGGAGCATCAATTTGTGTGCAGTCTAGTAGTGATGTCAACATCTCAAATGTGTGCGCAGGATAGGGCTAGTTTGAGCTAGCAATTGGTTGCCTTGGAAGGCGAGGATTGTCTTTGTCTTGGAGGACCTCGAACTATGGGATATAGTTGAGGCGCCTCTGGCTGTTCCTCCTGCTACTGCTCCCATTTTGTTAGCAGAGTTCAGGAAGAGGAACAAGGAAAATAGGACAATATGTGATTCAGTGCGGGATCACATCATTCCCCACTTGACTGGGAAAGCTTGGGCATTTGAGATGTGGGCATCTCTATGCAAGCTTTATGAGAGCTCTAATAAGAACCGAAAGATGGTTCTTCATGATCGACTGAGGGGCATTCACATGCTCCAGGATGAGTCGGTTACTTCTTTCCTTGGCCAATACACCTAGATTAGAGATGAGCTTGGAGCCGTTGGAGAGGTGGTGGACACAGATTCTATGGTGAGGATAGCTTTAAACAACTTCACCAAGCCATGGAGTCCATTCGTTCGTGGCATTGTTGCCAGAGAGGTCATGCCCACATGGGAGAGGATGTGGGATGACTTCGTTCAGGAGGAGACTAAACTTGTGGTAGAGGCTTCTGGACAACATCAACAGCAGACAGTGCAGGGTGATGAGGATCTTGCTCTTTGGACAAAGGGCAAGAAGACCAGCCGAGGAGGTTGACAGGGTCCTGTTGCCGCCTTATACACACCTTTGGGAGATGTGGAAGAAATCTTCAATCCACTCGGTGTGTCCTTGGGGGCAAGTGAGAGTTAAGGTGCTGTCACCTAATC
>ML777455.1:1244477-1265111 GCA_009831015.1 Picea engelmannii | reverse complement strand
TTTTTTATGGAAATGTAAAGTAACCAGGTGGTCTTTTAGACCGGCTGAATTTCTGAACTTCTGAATTTTGAACAATAATGTTCAAATCTTTGGCGGCTCAGCGGAAATTCACCATAGTGCAACTTTGGTGGATAACAGGTCCCAAGATTGGGGCCCCACCACGGGGAGGAGAGAGCAATAGTGGGCATAAGAGAGACATGATCACAATGAGATGCTTTGCTTGTGGAGAGATGGGTCACTATGCAGGACAATGTCCCAAGAAGAAGAAGCAGCATGATTTTTCAAAAGCGACAACAGAGGAGCTTGAGTTCGATACACAATTTGTGAGAGAGTGTGCATTCACCAGTTCTTTGTCTGTTGTTACACCATCCAACATCAGATGGGGAGACAAAGTTAAGTAGGACATACTGACTCATAGCAGTGATTCAGAGGGAGCTCAGACTCAGGTTTCGAGTACACCATCTTCAGAGGGGGCGACTAGTCCAATCAGGACAGCTTCAGTTTCAGAGTTGCCGAGACAGAGGGTTGGTGCAGGGGCTTCAAAGCATTAGAGATTGATGAGGAGGAGCGACAGGGCACCATAGAGGCTTGAACCTCACTTGGCTATAGAGACAGGCATATCAGGTTCTGGATCCACTTCAGGTGGAAGCTACTTGGTGAGAGGCCAAGTTGAGGATCTTGGTGAGATAACGAGATCCATGTACTCTTGGTGAGATACCAAGAGGGGGAGACTCTTGGTGAGATGCCAAGAGAGTGACTCTTGGTGAGATGCCAAGAGTAGTGACCGTTGGCGAGATGCTAGGAGGTAGATATCCTTGGTGGGAGACCAAGGTGGAGATCTTTGGTTTGATACCAAGATCTAGGTGATCTGGGATAGGTGGAGAGACACTTCCATCTATAGATCACGCAGATTGAGCAGATCTGTGACAAAGACTACTTTCATTGATCAGGGTACAACCATACTCACCGAGTATATGCTAGGAGGCAACCATGTCCACTATAGGGATGATATTGGTGGTGAAGGGCACTTTCCTCAGTAAGAGGGAGTGTTGAGATTTGGGTACCTTGGAAAGTAGTCCCCATGTGTTTATGAGTCTCTAAACACAATGGGGGAGACTATTACCATTGTTACTTTACTTTATGATTCTAATTTCAGTTTGACTTAGGAGATTTAAATCAAAAGTGAAATATGTCACTTAAGTCATTAAAGTGACTGTTATTGCGCAATTTGTACTTTGATAGAAGGAAAGGCTAAAGGAGAGCAAATTGGCGTAACTAGAGACTATCCTATCACTGTCACCTCAATAGGATGTCTCTTTCTATTTAGGGTGGTAGGCCCAGGGGAGACGTCCCCGGTGGCTTGGGGGTTAGAGAAGGCAAAGTCAAAGTGGCTAGATAAAGATCCCCTCTCACAAGTCACCACCGATCAGAAAGTCCGGTTTTATAACCAATGAAAAGACAATATGTCAAAGTGTACCTGCCCGGAACAAAGTAACAAGAAACTATATATATATTTGCAAATACACTTGCTGGTTAGCATTTCATAAAGCCATAGACTTTCTCGATAAAAACAATTTGCTGAATATGATGAAGTAAACAAAAAATTATAACAACAATCCTTATAGGGCAATACTTCACATTAAATGTCTTGAAAAAGCTTCAAAATGACTAAGAATAATTAACCATTGAAATCAAAATACTAGCATTTGATAGAAGCAAACAAGACAAGGTAATACTCAGCCTTTTCGATTGCTTTTATGAGCTTTTAATGCTGCATCTAATGGTTGTAGCTTACTTTAGTAACAACAACAATATTGTTAGTAGGTTAGGCTACTCTAGGGTTAGGAATAGTTAGTAGGAAGCTCAAAAGATAGGTTTTGAAGGTTGTTTTGATCAATTACTCAAAAGAGGACTTTAGACTAGTGCTTTTAGGGCAAATGGAGTCAATAATGAAGTAGCAAATGTTGAAGAAAAATGATAATAGAAGAGTTAAAGACAAGAGAGATTGATAGATTTGAGTGTTGGTAACCCAAGGCTCTAATTATCAAACCCTAAGGGGAAACTAGCTACTAAGGTGTAGGTAACCTTAGGCCTTAGTAGATTTCCTCCCTCTCTAACTCAATGATGAAGCAAAATCGGCTAAGATGAAGCAATGGATACTAAGGTGTTGCAATGGCAAGGCCTTAGCTCATGCTTCAAGAAAGATGGTCTTTTGCCAAGATCTAGTAGGTGAAAGCTTTTGAAGCTAGGACAATAACATGTGCTAGTCTTCCTAGGGTTTAATCATGCAATTTCATAATCTTGAATGTAAATGCAAGATAAAACTATAACCATTCAATTAAGAAGTATTGCAGAAAATTCACTTACATACATCAAGAATTCATCAAGAAAAACCCTAGTTGAACACATCCACCAAGAACTTTGCCAAAATAATCCAAAATAAGCCTCCTTCAACAAGTGCGCCTAAAATTTCAGCCAAGAAACCCTAAGGAGGGCGCAAATTTCAGTCCTCACTTGTGTGAGTGAAAGATGATGAATAATAAGAGTGATTTTCCCCTTATTTATACAATTACAAAGACCAAAATCAGGTCAAAAAGGCCTGACATGACCTGTTACACATAATATCCAATTTTTACATTAAATGTCATAATTAAACCCTAAAATAAGCTGTAACGGTGATGTCATGCCCTTTTAGGGTGACGTTAGGCCCTTTTTGGGCAATGTTGGCCTTCTGGAGCAAAATGTTAGGCCTCCTTGTGCCTCAGGAATCTGCCACATGTGCCACTTGGCACACAACTGCCTCCAAAACATCCAAAACACTGGGTGATGTCATGGGTGACCTGGGTGACGTCATGGGCCTTCCAAGGCCTACATCATGGTGGAAAGGGCACAACCCCCCTGGGTCTAGGCCTGCTAGGCTGCCCTTGGTGAAACGTCATCCTCTCTCTCTCGTGCAATCCCCTGATCTGTCTCTGCCCTCGGCTGGGGCCTCAACATCCATCAGGTGGGATTTTAGCCCTATGGAGGTTCGAACTAATCATCTCCCCATATGTACTTGTCCATCGGGTGTGGCCTTGCAACATCAACAAATACGCCCTCCATGGGCTCATAAGTTAGAGGGATCATAGCAATGTCAATCACATCTAATCATCAAGTTATTTAAACATGTGCATGAAACCCCTTTTACCTGGGCAAGTGCTCAAAGACGTTATGCTATTCTACAAGCCAAGTTTTTAGGGGATGCTAGGACGTCCTATTGGGCTAATGCTCATTGGATGTGGGATGTTCCCGGGTGAAGTCAAATTCAGGCCATGTAAGTGGATGAAGTGGTAAGGGATGTCTGGGCAATGGGTGCAGTGATAGCAGGGAAATGCATGGCTTACTTGTGGGTGCCTCTGAAGAGGGTGAGCTGCACCTTGTCATGGATGCAAATGTTTCCAAGCCCATTCATGCCTTTTATATTTTATTCTTTATTGCTTTTTCTTTCAAGAGACTAATTGGGGGACATTGCCCTGGTGTGGTGACAATGTTACCCACAAGCATTTCACGGAGATGAGAAGGCTGGCTCGTGATGAGACCCCCTTTCTCTTGGCTATGCCACCAAGAATCTCTACCCTGGCGTGGTGACCAGCTGTTGGAAGTGTCATATCGCTACATGCCCATGGACCTAATAGGCTGGCTCGTGATGAGACTCCCTATTCTCTAATTAGGTCTTGATTTATTATTTTTATGGGTCCCTCTGTTTCTTGCTGAGAAGCTTTTTATTTCATTCTCTGGGATCCCTGGGCGAAGCATCTCAAGGTTTCATTCTTTTGGCTTTTATCTTTTGCCAGCTACTTTTACACTCTGGGCCTTTAGCCCCTTCTTCCCACAAGGTAAGGTACAACCCTTAGATATTTGGCCAACCCAATGCCTGAACCAGTGTAATGGGATGGATGAGCGGGAGAAAGATGAAAAGTGGTAAGTTTGGTGGGAGCGGATGATGGCCTTTCATGAATCCCCCCAGTGGCAACTCAAACTCTATGGGTACCAGCTTACTAGGGCATTTTGTCATTCCCCCCAGGTGTGGTCAAGTGGAAAAGCATAAGGTCCAAGCACATGTTAGAAGCAAAAAGAATTAAATGCACATATCCAAAGTTTTTGAGGATCAGAGTGACACATACCATGATACCCAGACTCATTACCTCATGGAGCAAGATCCATTTCTGATGCAGGACCAGGCCGATGTGATGGATGCTGCTACTGCTGAGAAAGTGGAGGCGCTGAAGAATGAAAGGATGGGCCTTCCAGGGACATGCTCAATTCGATCTGGCTCTCGGTACTCTATGTCTAGGACTTGTGGGCCTCGAGACATAATCTCTTTAGTTATCCCTACGTTAAGGGATAACAGTGACAATTAATTCACTTTGTGGGTGAATTAATAGACATAAAGCAAACCAAGGAAAGTGGGTTTCCTAAGTGAGATTTAGAGATTGAATCTCACCCATTGATTAGACTTGGCTAGATTGGATCTAGGCCATTGATCTTTTAGGGTTTGGCCAAAGAAGGCTAAAGGAGGGTATAGTGCATTTATGAGACTCATTCTTCACATGAGAGGAGAGGAGAGGAGGAGAACTTGGGTGCAAATCTTGAGGAGAGGAGGACGCAGATGCTTGAGGGTTTGAGGAGGAAGCCATTGCTTGGGTTGAGCTTGCATGGAGAGGTCTTCCATGGAGGATTGGCCATCACCTTTGTGAGGGCGCATACTAGAAGAGGAAGGGCGCATATGCTAGAGGAGGCGCACATCTCATGTGGAGGGCGCACATCTAGTGGAGGAGTGTTCTTCTATCTTGTGGGAGGCTCACTCATCTTGGAGAGGCTTACTCTAGAGTTGTAGAGGGAGCTAAAGTGAGTGAGGGTGCATACATTTTGGATGAGGGCGCATACATCTTGGAGGAGGGCGCATTTGCTTGAGGAGGGGCGCATTCTTGGAGGGAAGGCGCATCAAGCAAAGGGAGAGCGCTTACTTTGGTGGGTTCATGGGAGATGGATGGCGCTTGGCAAGGGAGAAACCATCACCTTATTGAGTTTTGCTAGAGGAGGGGGCGCACTTGAGGAGAGGGGCGCACCATCATTTGTGGGAGGCTATCTTGAGAGGAGGGAGCTACTACAAAGGGCAAGACAAAGGCAAGGTAAGAGAAAAGGTCAAGCAAGAGAAAAGTCAAAGCAAAGGCATCAGGAAAAAGACAAAGGCAAGCAAAGGAAGAAAGGCACTCCAAGGCAAGGGGCGCCTTACTTCAAGAGGCTAGTGGGGAGGTCTTCAAGGAACTCCAAGGCATCCGAGAGTGGTTTCTATTTTACCAGGTTCACTTGTATATGTTTTCTGTGTTGTACATTTTTCTTTGAGGCCTTCTATATATATCTGCTCCAAACTTGTTTTCCCCGTAGGGGGGTTTTTCCAGGGTCATGTTGACCAAAAACACGTGTCAATTTCATGCATGCTTAGAAGTGTATATCAACATTTTAAAGTTAAAAGATCTAGAGGTAGTGTTATTTGTTTTGATGTATATTGCATGTGCTAACATTGAGTAAAGAAAACACTTGCAAGGGCACCTCAAAAGGACACTTAACCATCAAAATATTGAGCTGAAAGTTGGTGACTATTTGCTGTCCTAAAACAACAACAAGGGACAGCCATGGAGTGGAAACTTAGAGCCAAACTAAGGTCAAAGACAGACCTTAGTTGGCAGCCTCATAGGACCTCAGAAAATCTACAAATAATAGATCTATTGTTTGTTGGTTTTTCCTATAAGGATTTTTGTTAGGGACCTAACTTCCTTAACCCCACACGTAGGTAGAATAATATATTTTCTATGTAATAAAGGCCTACATTAGTTAATAAGACCTATTTAATAATGTGAACAAGTCTAATGTAAAAAGACTTAATAGAAGATTCCACATTTAGAAAGATCTTCCTCTATAATGTTCTTTAGAAGATAGAATTAGTATAAATAAGAGTAGAAGGCACGAGAAAGCTTTGTCTTGAGAATTATTGTAATAGAGATTTGCTCTGTTGGAGGTTGCCCTCTCGAAGAGGCAAGTGAACATTGCTTTCATTAGTAAAGGTATTATTGCTGGTGTTGTTATTCTCCTTATTTTGCTGTTCCATTGGTATTTGCTGCAATATTTCTATTTTTGCTTATTATATTAAATCTGGTACCTTACAAGTGGTATTAGAGCTCTTTCCTTTGCGGAAACTATGAGAATTTTCTTTTAGGGTAGAGACGTGTACTGTCGGTGTCTTTAAAGCACAATGATCTGTCGTTCAACGGGTAAAATTGCGGCTGGGGAAGACTACACGCATGAAATACAAACTGTTTCATGGGGTTATTCAAAACAAATGTTTTGCCTTGTTGGAAACCTCTGTAACCCTTATTGGCACCCCTTTGAGTAGTACCGTATCAGACATAATCTGTACATGGCCATCACTCCCATGTACTGTCAGGTATATCGGGAGTCCCCTAGGTCTCCTGAAACTAGCACTAGATCAACCAATCAACTGCGTGACTGTATAGTGACACCGAGAACAACACTCGAGAAGATACTCTCTAGTAGCTCGGTAATCAAGTTGTACGGCTAAGAGTATGGTCGAGCCTCTTTAGTTGGTGTCCTGAGATATTGGGCCGAGTACTATTGTTCGGCCCCACATGTATATCAGAGAGCAATAGCACAGGGAAAACCCTTCTCTGTAAGAACCCTGGAAAACCCTAACCCTTGGGAAAGGAACATAACAGAAAAAGAACATAAGAGATATATTTCCGCTCAATTCTGCCTCTTGCATTTTCGTTGCGACATTCCTACACAATTTTCCTATTAATAATTTGGGCAAGTAGTCACTGCAGTATTCTTTATGCCAGAGTATAACTCTACAGAAGTAAAAACAAGTATAGTGGTCTCGTCGACACCCTTATTCGAGACCTATCCCTTCAGATTCCTCTCTTCGCCCTGATCGCCGCAGTACCTATTATTTTTAAGCCTTTTTTTTTCAGTGGACCCGACCCCCTTCCCGACACCCTTATTTGGGACCTATCCTGTTGGATTTCTCTCTTCGCCCTGATCGTTGTGATACCTATCACTTCTAAGCCTTTTTTTCCGTGGATCCACCCACCCTTCCAAACACCCTTATTTGCCACCTATCCCATTGCATTCCTCTTTTCTCCTTGACCGTAGTAATATATATCATTTATCCATCTTTTTTCTGTGGACCCACTTCTCCCCGACACCCTTCATTCCCAAATGGCCACCACCCGGAACCAAGAACTCCTTCACTTGCAAGTCGAATACAAACAACACACGAAGAACATCCAACAAATGAATTCTAAACTTGCTTCGACCAATTCCAAATTTGAAACCTTCGAGGCCGAAGTTAAGGGCGAATTGGCCTCCATCCACTTCGCTCTCAACCAATTGTTAAAACATAGGACTCTCCGTCCTCTAAACAACCTTCACACTATGAAGGTGAGGAATCTTCCCATAATATGGCCTTTCATTCCAACTCCCTTCATTGTGACCCCCATCTTCCCAGAGTTGAGGTGAAGAAATTTGACGGCTTGGATACCATAGGCCGGGTCACTCAAATGGAACATTATTTCTCCTTGCATGGCATTATTGATGAGTTGGCCAAACTTCGTTATGGTGTCCTCTATCTAGATCCTGAACGTTGGCAATGGTGGCAATGGCATAGAAGGCACTCCAAGGATATGTTGCTTGGACATAGTTTGTTGCAGAGCTTTATGAGTGCTTTGACATTGACACCCACTATTTAGGTCATTTGACCAAGTTGAAACAATCTGGCCCAGTGGAAGACTTTATAGCCGCCTTTGAGCACTTGGATTTCAGAACGGAGGGCATGTTGGATGCTTTCTTCAAGGAATGCTTTATCAATGGCCTCAAGGATAAAATACGCACCCAGGTCCTAATGGCTTGCCCTCAAACTTGGTTGGAAGCTACTAAATGAGCCAAGGAAGCCCAACAGATTGTCTCCGCCCAAAACCGAAAACCCTCCTTTATTTCTCACACTCGACCCACCAATTCCACCCCTCCTGTTACTATATAAGTCTACTTTGTTATCATTGAATAAGCTACTTTGCAAAGGTTTATAGGAGGAGTAAAAAGGCTTACACCCTCCTAGATTTACCTTGCTAGTTTTGTTTGGTCTAGGGAGTAAAAAGGCTTACACCCCTAGAGAATTAACACAACTAGCTCTTACACAAGAGACTCCATAACCCAATTGATTTGGCACTAGTCTAATTTGCATTGGAGATATAAAATTATTGCATTGGTATACATGAATTGTTGAGATATTGCAATTGTCTAGGTTGGAATTGATTCTATATGTTATAAGTATCCTTGTGCCCTAAGGGCGTCTTTTTTAGCTAAGTAGTTCTCTTTGCTTTTACAAATTAATGCTACAGCCATTAGGGCTGCAGAAAACACATCTTCTTTCAATCTTTGCTCACTATTCTGCCGCTGAAATTCACTTGTAAACCTTGGTAATTGTTCTACTAGTTATTGGCTAATCTTTGGGTGGTCTACTTGCTGATTTTTGTGGCTAGATCTTGCTGCTGTAGCAATATTTTGCTACAGCCACTTGGCTGTCATAATAACTTTCTGATAACACATAATAAACAGCCCTTTAAATCATCAAAGTCTTGGCTAAATCATTTGAAGTTCAACTAGTCATTACTAGCTTTATTTCCAACATCTAGTACTTGATTTTTGATGGTTAGATTTGCAGCTATTGTTATCATTTGTTGCTGATATATATATTCCCATATTGCTGCACTTTGGGATAGCAAGGCTTCTTGCTTGATCTCTATTGGTTTAAGGCTTGTATATTTATCATTTGTCTTGTTTCGGGCAGGGCTAACATTGTTTCCTAGGTACATAATGCTTGGCAACCATTCGCCATCTACAAGACTCATTCTCAAGCCTTATTCCTTTTCCAATTTTGACCTATAGGGCTGTTCATTGATCATCATCTCACTTTCCATCTCAATCCCCCTAGGGTCACCGGGATTCCCCCCTTTTGGTGATTTTATCATCACTAAAGTGAGGGGAGTGTCTATCTAAGGTGACAGTGGGTAGGTACTCCCGTAGTTGTCACACTTCTGTGGATTGGGTTGGGATTTTCCCAAGCTACAAATTGTGCTATAAAAAAACCAAAAGACAACCATCCACTCATCCAAATTTTCTTGTCTTAAATGCAGTCTTCCACTTGTTGTCTTCCCTGATCTTGATCTAGATATCCACTCTTCAAATCATTCTTTGTGAAATATTTGGCACCACTCGAGTTGTCCATCAAATCATCCATCCCTGGCAATGGCAACCTATATTTCATTTTGATCTTGTTCAATACTCTAGAACCTATATTAATTCTCCATCATCCATCTTTTTTCAATGTTATCAATGCCGAAATCACACACATGCTCATGTTTTCCCTAATCAAACCCTTCAACAACAACTCAACTACCTATTGATTCCACTCCATGCTTTCCATCGAACTCAACCTATACATTGCTTGATTAGGTAATGTTGCCCTTGGAACTGAATCAATCTCATGTGCAATCTTCCTCTATGGTGGTAATCTACCTGGTAAATCGTCGCATGCTATTTCTCTATACTCAAACAACTTCTTTACTTCTATATGGATTTCCTTCTTGTTTCACTTTGCTACATTCCTTAGCATATTAGCATAACACTTCTTTGTCTCTTTCATCATGCTTAAGAATTTCTCTGCAGACAATAATAATACTTCTTTTGGCTCCTCATCCTTCATCAACAACAATTGAAACTTTTGTCTATTATTGGTGATGGTGTAGGTGTTCCTCTTCGCATCATGCATGACACATTTGTCATATTGCCCTAGTCTTTTGAACAACACATGGCATGCATTGACATGTATGCCATCACACAAAATCTCATCTTCATACCAATGTTATTAGAACCGACGGAACCTAGGAATGGAAATCGGATCAAAACCGGAAAAACGGATCAAAAATATATATAAACTATTCAAATTTTGATTCAAAATATATATTCATGTACATCCATGTGAATCCAAACCATTAGACAAAAATATACAAAATTCTCTCATGTATATAGCAAAAGTGCATATAAAATAAAGTTTAAAAGAATTATATTAAGTTATAAAAATGTAATGTATTGATAAACTTTAATAGTTTATAACACACACATCTATATTTTTAATATAAAATAGAGTTTAAAAAAATTATAATAAGTTGTTAAAATGTTATATAATAAAGTTTAATACATTGACGCTATTACAAAAACTTTAATAAATTGATGCTATTACAATACTATACTATTCAATCGATAGACCCTCTGACTCATTGGATTACTAATCAACTAAGAGACTCAATGCTCATATGCAAATTGCAGTAATAACGAACTGTGAATTTCATCCTTTAGACCATGAATTTCATCCTTCAAATCTACTGGGTGACTTAGCTTGCAAGGAACCAACCATTTGTAGTTGGAACCACCGGTTCCGCTTGGAAACCCTTTGGAACTGTTATCGCACAATCTATACTTACCCAAAGCCTGAAGGCAAGTAAGCTTAGATTGACGTAACACAGAGGTAGTCCTATCACTGTCACCCCAATAGGGTACCTCTTTCTCTTTAGGAGAAGGATAAATCCACTCCAAGGGAGACGTCCCAAGACCTAGGGGGTTTGAGGAAAGGGAAAAGGTAAGACTAACCACCCTTTCTCTAGGTCACTCAAAACAGACTTTAAGTCTTTTTGGATGAAGCAAAGGAGAATAAAGTGTGCCTGCCCCTTACCAATACAACAACAAAAGTTATGGCAACAACAAATGATGATGAGTGATTCAACAAGACTTCAAGTTTATAGAGATGACTGCTACCAATCAATGTATGAAGCAAGTGATAAATATATAGCAGCAGTAATTAATTAATGACAGTTGTAATAACATCCAGAAAATGCACTTGAATAGACAATATAACAAGATATTGTGAAGTCCTGAAATGATAACACTTGTCTCATACAATTTCTAGATATATGCCAATCAGAAAATAAACTCTAACAGACTGCCAATGATAACTGTAGCAACAGCAAAAGAAAGTAATGACAGCAGTAGTAAAATCTTCAGAAAAGTATTTGGAAAGGCAATTTCATGCACACTTTAGTCTTGGTTGATTGTACCTTGCCTTGTACAATTTCTGGATTGATTTAAGTGGTCAAACAAGTTTGGATAGGCTGCAAAATGATGGCTGCAGCAGTGATTATAATAGCAGCAGCTTAGTGGTTAGTATTCCTAGACTAGGTTGGCAAGTTAGTTTAGGTTAGTACGGTATCGGGTAGAGAGATTGAGTTTGAATTTTGATGTGGTGTTGCATAAAAATGTGGAGTGGATGCTTGGCATGTGTCGGCATGTACCTACCTTGGCACATGTGGAGCACACTACTTGAGTTAGTTACTCAGAGAAGTGTGCTTGGCATGAGTTGTCATGTAACCACTTATTCTTAGCACATGCGAGGTGTGCTATTTTAGGAAGGACACATTCTCTTGGGTAGAGGATTTGACCTTATTGGAGGAAGATTCTCTTAGAAGGTACATGAGTTAGTCAGAGTGAACCTTGTTAGGGTGGAGCTGTTCACTTGTGAACCCATTCTCGTTGGCGGACCTAGTGTAGGATTTCACCTTACTTGTAACTCACTCCTTCTCTAACTCTATAAAAAGAAGGATGAGCACATCACTTCATAACATTGGTATAAGAAGGAGGAGCACATCACTTCATAACATTGGTATAAGAAGGAGGAGCACATCACTTCATAACATTAGTATTTTGCTTGTTTCTCTTGAGTAAGATAAGATAAGATAATTTTATTAATGTCCAACAAATGAGCAGAGAGTAGACAAGAGTATTGTGATAATTTTAGTGTGATGGATGTGTGAAGCAACATGCTCTAGGAGCACTTTTTCATTGTGGGCTTGTGAGAAGTTGTGTATATAATCTTCTTTTCATAGAAATAGAAAGATATGGGATTGCTGGTGAAAAGTGTGTTTGTTGATCTGATTTTCCAGATCTGATCTATCTTCATACAGCTGGGCTGTTACAGATTTAATATGCTGTCCTGGTTTGTTCCAGATCTCTCTTTTCATAGGTCTGTTAACTATTTACTGTTGGGCTGTTGCAGATTCAGCATGCTGATCTGATTTTCAGATTCTTATTTTCTTAGATCTATTTTCTGTTTGCTGTTGGAATGATCTAACCTCTTGATATGTGGTGTCTACACTCTTGAATCTTCCAAACAACATTTTGGTTTATGCACATCTGAACTTTTGATAGGCGTTTCAGAAGTTTTCAGATTCAGCTGTAGGGTTTAAGTTCTATGACTGCAGATCTCTTGTCACGAGGTAAAATTATTGTAGGATGCCATGTCAACCTTTATGGTATGTACTACTTGGCCTGCTTAAGCAGCCATGACAACTTTGGCTAAACATGTCATTTCTTGGGAGGAATTGAATTATGGTGGAGGGAATAGAACCACCCTCACTTGACCAACCAGTGAAGTCCCCTATGACACACAAAAAAGGTGAACCATGCATGTAAAACAAAATAAATAAAAAAATCTCATGAAAATTATAAGGAGGAGATGTAATCTTGTAACTCTTTGTCAGCCTTAGCTGATTATTCCTCTCCTTGGATTTGTCCGAACTACATGGCAAACCATTTTTCCATGTGGCCTCTCATGCTTCCTTCAAAATCTTAAAATATTCAATTTTTGCCCAAATTTTGTTCACTTCCTTCTCCAATTATGTCAATCTCTAATTGCAACTCACCTTGTTGCTTGTTTGTTAGTGCAAGTCACTCTCGAGGTGATGCAATTTTGACTTCACATCATCAAATTGACACTTGGTCACTTGCATTGAGAATCCAAATGGTCCCTCTATTCCTCCCTTCCTTAGATTCCCTATTGTAAGCGGTTTCTTATGTGCTGGAAACCAAAAGAACAAAGCAAGTTTTCTTTCATAGGACCTGAGAAATCATCCATGGCCTAATATCTAGAAGCTTTGTTATAGCCTTCTATCATCTTATAAATATCTCATATCTTAGTTGGACCCTAAGTAACAAGACACTCCCTTAGGGGCGTGTGTGTCTGTATCCCTTGTGTTAGACATGGACACAATAGGACATGTGTTGGACATGAGTTTGACATGTCTCAAACTCTTGTCTGACACATGCCCTAAATGTGTCCTGATTTCAGGACACGTGTCTCGCAAAAAGGATCCACGAGCCTCTTAAAAAGTGATTTTCTCCTCATTCTTTCACATTTTCTCTTGTAGGTTGGATCTTTGAGATGTTTTGGTGTGCAACTGAGGGTTAATTTTCAAATTTGAAGGGATTCCAAGTGTTGGGAAGGTGGATTTGTCAACTAGACTTCAAGCTTTTTCCTACAGTAGTCTGATTTTTCCTCATTTCACAGAAACCATGGCTCAATCAATAAGGGAAGTTGGAAAAAGTCAAAGGAAAGGGAGAAATGCCCCTATTGCTATTGCCCCCCCTCCTTCAACAACATCTACTTGTGGTAGTGTTCCATCTGTTGCAAGTGGAGTTGCAAGTGCAACTTCTAATGCTGAAAAAACATTGTTGTAGCAAGACAACGGGCCCAAGAGAATAAATATCCACTATGGAAGTATGTTACAAGACATCAAGGGCCTAGGGCCAAGGTAAGGGGGGAGGGAATGTTCTTTGGACATGTGTTTTCTTCCATACTCAATTTAAGAGCACTTACTACTGAGTTAAGGGCCATTTGTTGGGCCAACCTTGTGGACTTGGACCATGTAAATTAGTAAGTGCATCAAAACTGAAAGAAATGGAAATAAATGATAATGTTGGCTTGGGTAAGGTGGCAAAAACAAGTAGGAAAAACAAAAATGATGACCCTATTCCATTTTTGAGGAAGTCATCTAATGGATTTCAATTTGGGAGTGGGAGTGCAATTTAGCCAACAAGAAAGAGGGCAATTACAAGTGGTGTTTCAATGGACAAGATATTTCAGCAAGAGAAGTGAGATGAGGTTGGTCTTACGATTGGGTTCTTTTTCTATCTCAACTTCATCTCATTTAATGTTGCATGGTCTCCTTTGTTTATTGAGATGAGTTGAGTTCTAGTTGAACGAGCTCCAACTGGGTATGTGCCTCCTAGTTCAGAGAGACTTAGAACCACATTGTTGGTTAAGGAAAAGAAAGAGGTGGATAAAATCCTAGAGCCTGTTAAATCATCATGTCCCTCATCCAGTGTTAGTATTGTTTTTGATGGATGGATGGATGTAGTGTGCCATCCACTCATCAATTTCATGGTGTCTTCCCTGAATGGACTAGTCTTCTTGAAAGCAGTGGATGCTCCTGGAAAATACAAGGATGCATAATATACTGACCCTATGTCGCACACACCATCCTGCACGCTAGCATCCCTCCAACCCTACTAGGCAGCTACTCCCTGAACACTGGAAGTCTCAGAAACAACGATGCTACACATTAGTGCCCTGAAGTATGGACACTTCTTCGGAGGTTTGATCTCCCTGTTTGTCCTCCTAGGAGCCTCCTCATGCTCTTGAGCATCCATCAATGTCATCTCGTACCAACTGGGTCTCTTGACATAACTGGAAGGGGCTAACTACCTCTTCCCATATGAAGGTTGACTCCCCACACTGGAAGTTTGTGAACTCTGCTCACCCTTTGGAGCCTCCTTCTCCTTATTCTCTGTCACTGACATCGATCCATGATCCAAGATCCCCTTGGATCCACCTACAGGCTTGCCTTGCAACCTGTATACCTTTCCTTCTCTGACACCAATGCTCATTGTTGTGTCAGGGATAACTCCCTCTTTATGTATGAGTACTTGTTCGTTCTGGAACAAGACTGTAAAACCCTTGTCCTCCAGAGCTGAGACTGAGAGAAAATTCATCTTCAATTTTGGGACATACAACAATCTACCACCTCACAGAGAGCCTCTTGACTCCAGTTGGAACCTGACTATCCCAACTCCTTCTACATCACACTTGGCATTGGTGCCAAGCTCCACATGTAGATCCGAGTCCGTCTCTGACCAACTGGTAAACAAATCATGAGTCCTCGTCATGTGACAAGAAGCCTCACTATCCACGAACCAGGCACTATTGGAAACTGTGCTAGAAAGACAAGAGACTAACAAGAAATCCTTCTCGAACTTATTGAATCGAGTTTTTGCAGATGCTACTACCTGCTGAGACTTACCTTCCCTTTCTTCCGTCCAGGACACTATGAAGCATAGTGGCCACTCTTGTGGCATGCAAAGCATTTCACTTTGCTTAGATCCTTCTTATTTTCATCCTGTGGAGTTGACTCTCCACTGATTTTCCCCTTGCTCCTCCTTGCATGACTATCAAGGGCCAAATTCTCATCATAACCAACCTGTTGGCCTGCTAGAGATTCCTCCCGAATTTTCTCCTAGATGAAATCATCCCATAGCCTGTCAAACTTGGGAAGTGTCTCCCATGCCATGATGCCCTTGATGAATGGAGCCCATGGCTTAGAGAAACCATTCAGGGTTGTCCTCACCAACTCTTCATTTGTCACAACTTCCTCAACAACTGCCAACTGATCATGTACCTGAGTGACCTTGGCGAGATAACTGGTCACTGTATCTGATCTGGTCATCTTGGCGTTTTTGAGCTTTTCCCTCAACACCATCTCTTGTTTGCATTGCTTCTTTGGAAAAGATTCATTAGAGCTACAAACATCTCCCTGGATGACTTCTTCTTAGATATTTGAGGAATCAAATGATCCTTCATTGCATCTATAAGATGATCCTCCTTACTTTCACGTCCTTCAACTCATGGGTGACCAAGTTCTTTGGATTTGTTGGTGGGGTCAATATTGTGTTAGAAAAATCCCACAACCCATTCTCCATGAGAATCATTGTGACCCTCGCCTTCCGAGGTACGAAGTTTGATGCATCTTCTAGCCTATCCTCAAACCGATTGTGGCCATCTCCAAATCAAATTTTAGTGGGGAATAAACTGCTGAAAAATGTGCCTTGTCCTTAAGTCACAATAAACTGAAGAGTTTTGTGCTTAGTCCTTCAAGCACCAAACTGATCTGATCACCTCTGGCTTCTTGGATCCCTATCTAGAACTTTGTTGCCCACTGCCTGGACCTGTAGCTCGTTGCTTGGACCTGTTGCTTGCTACCCGACGATCTCTGCGTCTACCCTCTGCCTTGGTAACTGCTTCCTACGACTGCTCATGGCCTTGGCAGCTGCCCTTTGCCCTGGCGACTACTTCCTGCGGCTGCTCGTGCTTGCTCTGCTAGCGCCTTCTCCCTTTGCCGCTTCACGCACCTACTCCCCCTACTCGCAACTTGCAGCCAATGGCTGCTGCTCCTGCCACCACCCCGTCCTTTTCCAGCAGCCCGAGTCTCCAGCGCTGACAGTTGCTCCTTCTGCAGCCCGCAAAAAAAGCGTCGTACAACTATAGTGCTATGGATCGTATGACCCATATGTAACTCCTAGGAACAATAGGATTAGTCAGAACATAATCGATTGGACATTTCTATAGTTGAACGACCAAACCCTTTTCGTACTGATGCTGCCTAGGATTATAAATTGCTCTTGGCTCCGCTCCCGGTTCTTCGCAAAATGTATCTGTATCTGGACGAGGTAGTGGCCTTGGAACAAGATCAGGAACTTGTGGTTCTCGATCAACGAAGTCAATTGGATCTACTCGCTATGGCTCTTCAACTTTCACTCCAACATGAGGTTATGGATCAATAGCTTAAACCGTTTTTTCTACTGTGGGATACACCACTTAAATGACTGCTATTAGATTTGCTCGAACTCCAAGGGCACCACATTATATACATAACCTGGGTATCGATCTCGAAATGAAAGGAATGTTTCGCTTTCCCGATTTTATTAATACAAAGGAGTTGCAACAGATGCTACTAAATCTTTACCCCACGTCGACAATAAACTGCCTCTTTTCCTACTGCTTATGACTCTGCCTTTGATGGTTACACCCGACCATTAATTCCATCTGGATATGCACCGGAATAGGGATGGGCATAGTTTACTTTCCTCCATCCTCATGATGGGATTTAAGGATTCCTCGTCTTTCAATGTTTTGAGAAATCTAGGGCATTAGTTGGGAGGTAGATGGAATAATCAATAAGTGTACTTGAGTCCTTCTCTAGGAACAATGATTTACCTACCCCATCAATGTTGGGTTTATCTGGGTGACTTCCTCCCCCCTATTCTTATTTTAGGGGAATACAATCAACCATAGATCTATTCCTTCCTCTCGCACTAAACCAACCAACCTTTCTCTACGATACCTATTTCAAAGCTATGTCGTTATTCCAAAACCTTGATAAGCTCCAATTACTTCTCCCCCATATTATTTAAGGGGATCAACATTAACCCTTACTTATTTATATAGAGAGGCACCCGTTCTGAAAGAGGCCCCCATCCACCTTAAATAATAAGAGTACAACCTCTCTCACCCCCATTTTTTATTATTTTCTGTCAACCTGCAAAAACAAAAATAAAATTGTTGCTAGGAGTGTTTTTCTTTTTTCTTTTTTCTGTGCAACCTGCAGAAAAACATTTTTTGTTGCAGCCAAATTACGATCAATGCAACTGGTTTCTTGCTCAAAGATCTAGCTCTGATACCATGTTAAATTTCAGCAACCCAACACCTACCAATTTATTTCCTAGCAAATACCTGGATGTAATAAACTTATTACACATATTTATCGAATAGAAAACACTACTAAGTTTTAACGATTTACATAAATAAATCAGCGAAAGCAATAAATAGGAAACCACAATTATGCACTCATAATTTTTGGGTAAATACCCCTGGAAAAACCCCTAAGGGAAAACCAATACTGTGATGATTTTATTATTATAAAATCCGGGCTCCCGTCCTGGGATAATGGCCCACCTGAGGAAAAATAAAAAACAACAAGAATAGCCTATCGCACCTCAAGATATGTCCTTCGATCTTGCTGGCGGCTACTTCCTTTGTTACCCCTTGCTCCCTTCCTCGGACCTTGCCCACTCACACTTGGATGAAAGTCCTTCTCCACCCGATACAATGGGATCTTACTATCTCACTCTGTGTGTGTCTCTTCCTCTCACATTAGCTTCCTTTTATAATGTTGAGTTTACCCTAAATCCAAAACCCTAGATCTGCTAAGTGATCAATGGTTGAGATTAGATCTCACCAACACTTTAGATCAATGGCTAGGATTTAATTTAATTCACCAATGGAAAAACTTAGGCATTTAATTAAATTAACCTCACATTAATTATAAAAAGGCATTCACTTTAATAATCATTTTATTAAAGTGAATTTCCTAAGTCTTGAGAGGTATTAATGACGACTTCCACATGTTAGACAAAAAACCAATGTGGAAGTACCTGTCTGATGCTATAAACAATGGTTGGCCTTCATCTAGATTCCCTCCTCAGATGGATGGTGAGATTTCATAGGAGAGGATGCATGGATTTAGACAAGTAAATCAAGATAGAGCATCCCTTGATGAGGTAGAGGAGGGATTCGTAGTAGAGTTTTCCATTGGTACTGGGAGATTTGGAGGCCATGATGTGGTCAGAGACTAGGGGCCTAGGAAGCCCTATGCTTGGTGGGCAACTCATGGGGTAGCACGTGTTAATGTATATGCCATTATTATAGTTCTTTGCATTTCAATAGATAAGAACAACATAAGAACAAGATCACTGAGAAATACACATTCACGAGAGACACAACATTTATCCTGGGAAACCCTCTAGGGGAAGAAAACCCAGCAAAAACTTCCTTATCATAAATTGCCGATACAATGTCAAGAGATAACTCAAACCAATACAGATAGTCCTCTCCAAAAGATGCGCCACTCTTCTCCCTCTCTCCTTTGCCGATAACAGATCAAAACTTGTCTCTCAAACTGAGCAAGTGAGTTGTTTTCAAATGAGGCGCTAGCCTCCTTTATTTATACAAGTTCTGGCATGTGTGAAGTGTCTCTTCACTGGCAGGGCCGACTTCTTAATCTGTGTGGGTAAACCCACCTTTATTATATTTCTGGGTCTTCTTATTAACTGTTGGGGCCGACTTCTTATTCTGCCTATTATAATTGTCTGTTGACCAATCCACAAAAGGGGATTTATTCCTAATAAATTACCGACATGATTAATCCACAATGGGGATTAATCTTATGAATAAAATAACAATAATAATAAGAATACTTTTTGCAGTTACATTATTTTAACACTCCCCCTTAACAAGAAGGGTATTCTTCAACAACATCAGGCGAGAGAGGTCTGCATCATCAGTGGCATCAGGAGGATAGTATCGTCTATATCATCTTGGAACATTGGCTGGCATATTTACGAGTCATCGGAAGTTTTCTTCATCGACAACATCATCATTCTCGAAAGAATGCTATCATCATCTGCATCAAATATGTATCAATAAAAATGATACCTCATCACATCACTAGGCTGGCACATCACAATACTACACTGGCTCAATGTCACAGCTGTTAAGTTGGTAGCTCAGTGTCATTCACATCTTGCTTTACGTCTAATAACTAGGTCAGAAGCAAGGTATATATATATCATCTTGCTTTACGTCTAACAACTGGGTCAGAAGCAAGGAATCATCATCATCTTGCTTTACGTCTAACAACGAGGTCAGAAGCAAGGAGTCATCTTGCTTTACATCTAACAACTAGGCCAGAAGCAAGGAATCACACATCATCTCGCTTTACGTCTAACAACTAGGTCAGAAGCGAGGAATCATCTTGCTTTACGTCTAACAACAAGGTCAGAAGCAAGGAACACATCAACATCTTGCTTTACGTCTAACAATGAGGTCAGAAGCGAGGAATCATCTTGCTTTACGACTAACAACGAGGTCAGAAGCAAGGAACACACAACGTTATGCTTTACGTCTAACAACGAGGTCAGAAGCAATGACTCATCTTGCTTTACGTCTAACAACGAGGTCAGAAGCAAGGAACAGACAACGTCATGCTTTACGTCTAACAGCGAGGTCAGAAGCAATGAATCATCTTGCTTTACGTCTAACAGCGAGGTCAGAAGCAAGGAACACACAACGTCATGCTTTACGTCTAACAGTGAGGTCAGAAGCAATGACTCATCTTGCTTTACGTCTAACAGCGAGGTTAGAAGCAAGGAACACACAACGTCATGCTTTACGTCTAACAACGAGGTCATAAGCAATGACTCATCTTGCTTTACGTCTAACAGCTAGGTTAGAAGCAAGGAATATATATATATATATATATATATATATATATATATATATATATACTCCCCCTTTCAGGGAGGGTCCTTTCGGATTATACCAAGCTTATCTCGAAAGTGTTCAAACTTTACACGAGATAGAGGTTTGGTCATCACATCAACAACCTGTTCATCTGTGCTAATGTACTGGAGCTTCAAGGCTCCTCTCTGTACCATGTCGCGGATGAAATGATAGCGGATCTCTATGTGCTTCGACCTGTCGTGGAATACATGATTCTCTGTCATCTTTATGCAGCTCTG
>ML777455.1:1183583-1239117 GCA_009831015.1 Picea engelmannii | reverse complement strand
AAATTGCTGGGCGGAGGGGGTCTCATACACCAATTTGGTGTCTGGCTTGGCTGTGACCTTAAAAATAGATTATTATATATATATATATATATATATATATATATATATATATATATACACGGAGGACATAATAATAGTTGTCCTCTGTGTCTTGTTTCTAGGGTTGTCGTGTCTTGTGTTGGACACTCGTATTTTCATGTCTTTCGTGTCTCGTGTCCTTGTGTCATGTGACTTAGGTTGGACCCCATTCCAAAGTGTCTTCCCCTTCTTCACTGTTTGGTTTAGAGATGTAAATTTTATGCTTAAAAATGATGAATTGATTTACTAAACGTGGAGGAAGGTGTTCAAAATCTTCTATCTTCTTCTCTCGTGGTATTGTTAGGGTTCAATTATGAAAGTTGATATTTGCAAGTTTGTTTAGACTCTTTCCTTCTAGTCATCTTCTTATTCTAGCTAAGTCGTCATTTTCTTTAGGGGGTAGTGTACCCAACGTTTTTTGCAAATATCTATTTTTTTTCCCTTTTTTGGATTCCATGAAAGATTACTTTTGATTTCATTGTATCACCTTTTGAAAATTTCTAAATAGTTGTATCTTTGGCTTGCATTGGAAAGGATTCCATTATTTGTGCTAGGGAAAGACTTCTCGACGCTGATATAAAATTACTTGCTTCCTTCCAACATGTCAAGGGAGGATAAGTTAGTTTTAAAAATGGTTTGGCCCTTAAAGCTATATTAAGGAGTGATACTTTCCGTACACATAGACCTACTTCCTTTTCCTATAGTATTCTATTCTAGCTATCCAAATCAACTTTCTTTTTGTTCTCTGATTTCCCTCCCTTCCACAAATAAATCCCAAAAGAACATTCCATAGAAGTGAGGATTTTGGATGCTGCATCCATCTTTGTACACCAGAATACTGGAAAGAATTGATTTCGTACAGGTACATCTGGACTTGAAGGTTTAACCATCCTAAAGCCCAATTTGCAGTTTTCCTGTTTATATTTTCAATAATCGGATTTTAATTCGACGATTTAACTCTTTTAAAGCTAAGTGGATCTGCAAGGTAAGTGAACATTTTGAGCTCTCCTTTTTGAAATTCAAGAATTTGAGCAAGTTAGGAGAGTTCCTTTTCTTAAGCATATTCACACGTAAAATTTACACTTTAGAGGGATTCTTCTTACCTCTTGAGGCAATGAGAAAATTGTTGAGAATTGCTTTAAATCTAGATACAATTATGGTGGAGGTTGCTCACATTTACATGTCATTAACAAATGTGAAGTGACTAATAGGTTAAACTCCTCTTGCAATTTTAAAGACTTTTAAGTGCCAGTGCAACCTGAGTCTTCCCAAGGATCTTCAAATGATTTTGCCATCAAAATGAAAGTGAGAAAAATGACATTGCCACCTTTTTCCTTTTATTTGCTCTGAAGAAGTCTGCCAGCCTCCCATTTATCAAGATCGATATCCAAAAGATGGCTTTTCCAAGCTTTGGTCCACTTTATCCATTTTCTGAGAAGCCAATTTTAAGAACATTGAAAATGAATCATACCTTACTTTATCCAAAACATTAACCTTATCCAATTTGATTACCATTTCCTTTCTCTCACTCAATTAAGAAGAATGAATTTCTTTTTGAACTAATAGTACATTATCTAGAGTCTATCTTAGCTCATACAAGCTCTCCTTATGATATCAAAATGGGAAAGCCAGGGCTTCAACCTCTTTGCTATTATCTTATTATCTTAGTCACTTCTTTGTAAGAACTATTGCAAAAGGAGATTCAAATGAGCCTTATGAAGTTAGAGTTTTTACCTTTTGAAATCAAAGCTAAAAAGTAGTTTATAAAGTTAGAGGTTTTTATATTTTGGAATCAAAGATAAAAAGATAGTTTATATCTCCTCCCTTCCGCCTCTAATTTTTTGTTTCCTCAACCATTTTCAGCCATGCCATCCTTTATAATAGCCCAAGCCAATTAGTAAAATTGATATTGAATCCATTTAGTCTTGACACTTTGTTCTTCTAAGAGAGAATACTATGGTTTTTAGATCTTCCGGTTGGAAAAAGCTTCTTACGATCCTCTTTTATTATTTATAACATGTTTATCAACGAATCCTCTAGAGTTTTCCCTTGTCAACCCAATTATCAGAATTTTAAGAGTTGCAAAAATGTTTTATTACCTTTCTATTTGAGTAGTGTATGCTATAATGGTAGATGATGCCATTGTCTGAAACAATTTCACCTATGCCATTTTTAATTCTTTTAGAGATAGCCATTGCATGGAATGTATTTTGCAGTGTTGTATGGAACCGTTCATGGGAGTTGGGGAACTTAGTTCTTATTGCTTTCTCAGTGTTGGGAGCTTTGGCACTCGTAGTAAATGTTTCGAAAGCAAGGAGAGTGGTTTAGGGAGATTAGTGAGTGCGGGGTGCCCTTCTCCCAATGTTGTTCCCATGATATTTCGAGTATTCCTGTGTGGGTCCAAATTACCCATGTTTTGTCACTTTTTTTTTTAACTAGGTTATATTGTTACATCATCTCGGTTAGGCCCACAAACTATGAACTATGATGGATGTATCTTTATGAATATGTATATTTGCATGGTTTGCGCTTATATAAACCTAGTCGGATGATTTGATTTGTAGGTTTAATGGTCATTGTTATAACTTATGTTTTCCACGTGCACAAAGTCCTTCAGTTTAATAATTACTGGTGGTCACGTCTTAAGTTTATTAGAACCTTCATTATTCTTCTTTCATTTTGATTCATTGTCACTGGTGTCAGGTTGGTTTACATTTTCAAAGAGTTTAAGGCAATTTCAAAGCACTGGGTCCTTTCCTTATCAATTTGGTCAAAGTTTAAACTCTTTTACAATTAATTATATTGACATTTATTATAAATAAAAGAAAAATATTAAAAGAAAAAGTCAAATAAGGAAGGTGTAGTGCAGTGTGTTACCGCCCAAACTAGCAGCCTTGGTGAGAGTGCCTTTGGGGATAAGCACAAAATGAGAAATGTACCACAGTTACCTTTGCAAAAATCTTTCCTTCACTTTAGGCCAACTCTTTGAAGCCATGGGATGTATCCTAATCCTTAGAAAGAAACTGTATATTACAAGTCACTTCCAACTACACACCTCAATATATGTTAGATAAACTAGTGCCTTAATAATATTCAACCATTAGTTAGGGAAATAACTACTAGAATATAAAGAGGGTTAGGAGCTAATTATAAAAGTGTTGAGATCTGAAATAAGTGTGTTACAACATAAATATAACTCAACACTAAGAGATCACTCTTTAGATGAAGAGAAAATGTACCTTTAACCGCTCAAGAGTGAAATCTAATTACACAAATCAAGAGTGTATAATATACTTGAGTTATACATTGATTGTATGTTGTAAATTGGACTAGCTTGTTGTTGTCTAAAATTTACATAATCTGATTTATGATTAAAAAACATAGAATATGCAGATTTTGGGTGAGGAAAAACACCCCAAGAGTGCCAAAAAACACTTAGAATGATGAGCCTTTGGTTCGGGAAATGAAATAACTATGCAAAAACAACCCATCAAGGATTAAACGAAAATACAAATAAACAATAAAATGAAATTAGCTCAAACTTGCAAAAATAGATGGTGAATCCCTCTAGGGTTTCACCAAAAATATCCAAAATGAAATATAACAACTATGAACCGCTTAAAAGATGGATTTCACTGTTAGAATGTGTTAGATATACCTTGTAATCAATCCTCTAGTGAAATATAAGTTAGGGTAGGGTTAGAATGTACCTTTTAGGGTTAAACCCTAGCTTTAGTGTTTCACCAATTTTGATTTTTATTGCTGTAATTTAATTTCTAGAATTAGTAAACACCTTAAATCAGCCACAAAATGTTAGATACAACCTTGAAACACAATACTAATAGGGCCGATTTTCCTTCTTAGGGTTAGAAATTAATAACTAAGCATAAACACACAGATGAAAATGTCTAGAAAATGAAAGTAAACCATTAGCTTTAATCTAGAAATAAATATTTTTGACGATTTGTTTTTTGTATTTTATATAACAAGATAATAAAAGAATTGAATTTTAGGGTTTTAATGGTTGGTTGTTGGAGTTAAGCTGAATGCCTTGTCTCCACTTAGGGTTTATGGAGTCAGGAAGTATGCCCCTCTAAGAATTGGTTATCCACATATAGATTAGAATGAGACTAGGGCCACAAGATTAGTAGTCTCTTGTCTAATCAAGACAAACTATGAAAACCAAGACCCTATAAGAAGGGTTGCCCCAAGGGAATAACCTTCACCATTAAGATCAACATAAGATTTGAAAATAATACTTAAAACCCTTGCCAAAGAGTATAGAACTAATCAAGACAAGAGATAAGCACTTACAAATCGTTTTAGGGAAGAAGGAAGATATATAAACCCTAGTCATCCTCCCTCCAAGTAGTTGATAACTCCTAAATGGATTGATGTTACTAGTTTATGTAGAATCTTGAATCATTTCACAATAGCCTTTAAAAATACCAAGAAGAATAACCATGAAAAATAGAGCTCCAAGAATTGACACCAAGAAAACATCAAGTAAAGATCTTCTATTAAACAACTCCAATAATGATCTCCAACAATTCACAACAATTTGGACAGAGAGGAGTGCCTTTATTTATAGATGAGGCTCTTAACTCCTTCCCATCCGTTATTCCCTAAAATAAGTCGAAGGAAATAAAATGAAAGTGACTTGTCATCCAGATAATTTGGAGACTAAGTCAAATTACAATTAAATGATGCTTTACATGCTAGAAACCCTCATAAAATGGGTTGGCCTCCACAAAATTTGCTCAAAGAATGCTTAAATAATGCCCATAAATCCTTGAAATTGTTAAATTATCGAGCTTGATTTCTTATGCAGATTATTTATTTATTTTCTTCAACACTTTGATTCCAGCTTAATACATTTCAACAATATAGAATCATAACTTAATAGCAGTAATCATGTAGATACGTAAGCATGCACATCAACAACACATATACCCTGGGGAAACCCTGTACAGGGAGAAAAACCCCAACAAATGATATTCCTTTATTGCATTAATAATGTAAGATCACTTACAAATATCCACCATGAATACTCTGCTCTTAAAGAGCTTGCCAAGATGACTCTGATCTGACTGTGTAATTAAGAGACCTTGTTGATATCTAAATTTCTGTTACAGGCTAGCACTGAAGATGTATCCGAGTTGCCTTCAAAGACTGAGATATGCTGCCTCTGATGGACTGATATATCAACTCTGATAGGGGTTGTTATTGCTGCCTCTATTGGACTGATATGTGCCTTTGTTTAGCACTGGTATTGTTGCCTCTATTGGACTGATATGTGCCTCTGTTTAACACTGGTATTGCTGCCTCTATAGGACTGATATGTGCCTCTGTTTAGCACTTGTATTGCTGCCTCTATAGGACTGATACATGCCTCTGTTTAGCACTTGTATTGTTGCTTCTATAACATCACCCTTACCCTTCATAACAACTATGTAGAAGAGAGGGGTCGACCTTTGCTTATAAAGGAGTGAAGATGAGAAGAGGAGAGGGCTCGAATTAGAGGTAATAAAGTATGCTTGACATTACTCAGCGTCACACTTTAGTTCAAAAGTAGAACTAGACTTGAGACTTCAGTTACAACTCACCCTTGACTTGGCATGCATGCATGCTAACTTAACATGCACATGTCATGCATGCATGCAACTAGACATGAATGCAACATGCGACAACTTGACAACTTTGACTTTGACCTAGACATACAACTTTGACTTCTACAACTCGACTCTTTACATGACAGTTCAAATTTCTCTTCATGGTGGATAATGTTACATGTGCCAACGCACTAGATCAATACATTTATATCATTTGCAATATTATGAATATCATTTGTTTCTAGCTCATAGGAATTTTATATTCAACCTAACTTTTGTTAGATGCCTTGACTTTTGTTCATGGCTCACAAGACTTGACTAGGCTCACAGAGGTTGTACATGCCCGTTAACTTTTGCACTAGTCTGTCTATGCTCACAGAGGTTGTACGTTCCCCTTGACTTTTGCACTAGACTGTCTATGCTCATAGAGGTTGTACGTTCCCCCTGACTTTTGCATTAGACTTACATAGCATCTCATTCGTCCTGACTTTTGGTTTGACTCACAGAGGTTGTACGTTCCCCTTGGCTTTTGTCAATACCTCACAAGACTGGTTGATTCTCCAAATCTCCCTGGCTAGCCTCATGGTGGCCCATATGGCCTCTCATTGGAGAATGACTATCGATGTTGCCAAATTTAACACTCCCTCTCAGCGAGGGAGTCATTCACAACCACATCAAGCTTGCCTCTCTGTTGCACAAACTATCTCGAGGTCAGAGGCTTGGTCAGGATATCAACTACCCGCTCGCTCGTGGCAAGTTACATAACTTTACAGTTTTTCTCTGGATCAAGTCTTGGATGTAGTGCATGTCAATATGTTTTGACCTGTCATGAAATACTGTGTTCTCTGTCAGTTTTATGCAACTTTGATTGTCACAATGAAACACCGTCGTCTCGATCTTGTCACCAAACAACCCAAAAACCAATTTTCTGAGCCATATTGCTTCCTTGCTAGCATCACTTGTTGCAATGTACTTAGCCTCTGCTGTACTCTGTGCAATGGATCCCTATTTCGGGCTTGACCAAGAGATCATATCAGATCCTAAACTAAAGAAGTATCCAGAAGTACTCTTCCGATCCACTGGGCTTCCTGCCTAGTCGGCATCTGCATACCCATGCAGAAATAGACCACCACGAGATGTATATTTCAGACCATAAATAATGGTCCCTCTGAGATATCTCAATCATTAGGATCCACCAAATCTGAACTTGAATCAGAATCATGCAACTTCCTCAGGTTGGTAACCATCAGAGTAGACATGGATTTGCAATCCATCATACCAAACCTCTTTAGTACATCCACTGTGTATTTTCCTTGTGCTAGAAATATCTCGCTCTGTCTTTGCCACACTTCCAATCCTAGGAAGTAATGCATCAAGCCTAAGTCTTTCATCTCGAATTATGAGATTAGCTCCCTCTTACACCAGACTATTAGCCCTTCATCTCATGTTAGAAAGAGATCATCAACATTCATGATTAGTATAACATGTTGGTTCCCTCTTACCTTGAAGTACAGATTTGTATCAACATCACTTTTTTGAAAGCCCAGGCTTTTAAGAAAGCCATCAATCCTGTCATACCAAACTTTGGGAGCCTGCTTAAGATCATACAAGGCCTTCCTTAGCTTGCATACATGAGTGCCTTTGTTATGCAGTACAAAACCATCTGGTTGTTCCACAAAGACCTCCTGTTCAATATTTCCATTCAAGAATGTTATTTTTACATCCATATGATGTAGCTTCCAACCAAGAATGGAAGCTAAAGCAATAATAGTTTGAATGGAGGTATACTTGGCTACAGGGGAAAAGTCACTTTGTAGTCGATTCCTTCTTTTTTAGTGAAGCCTCTGGCTACAAATCTTTCTTTGAACTTTTCCACACTCCCATCAACTGCATGTTTGATCTTATAGATCCATTTGGAAGAGATCACTGATTTGTCCTTTGTCCTTGGCACAATGTCCCAGACATTGTTCTTTAGAATTGACATGTATTCCTCAAGCATGGCATCCTTCCATACTTCTAATCTATCTGCTTCTTCAAATGAAGAAGGTTCGGCATCACTGATGTTGCTCATCAGTGCAACATAGCCTCCAAACTTGTGAGGCCTCTTACTTTCCCTGAAAGTTCCTTTGGGAGCAACTATCTTTTCTGCTTCCTACACTGTTTCTTTAAGCCACCCTGGCTTCCTTTTGGCTGGAGGTTCTTCAAGAGTTCTTTTTAACTCTTCAACAGGTTCTAGGGGCTCATTACTTGGCCCTTCATGAGTTTCCTCCCTCTGATCATCTGACTCTTCATTTTCAGAAGAGGGTGAAGCTGACTGAACTGCTTCTGAATCCTGCTGAAGCTCTCTTGATTTCTTGAATGCGACTTCCTCATGGAAAGTCACATCTCTGCTTACCTCTATTTGCCTCTGACCTGGTACATATATCCTGTAAGCCTTAGAATTGACATGTATTCCTCAAGCATGACATCCTTCCATACTTCTAATCTATTTGGTTCTTTAAATGAAGAGGGTTCGACATCACTGATGCTGCTCATCAATGCAACATAGCCTCCAAACCTGTGAGGTCTCTTACTTTCCCTGAAAGTTCATTTGGGAGCAACTATCTTTTTTGCTTCCTGCACTGTTTCTTTAAGCCACCCTAGCTTCCTTTTGGCTGGAGGTTCTTCAAGAGTTCTTTCTAACTCTTCAACAGGTTCTAGGGGCTCATTACTTGGCCCTTCATGAGTTTCCTCCCTTTGATCATCTAACTCTTCATTTTCAGAAGAGGGTGAAGCTGTCTAAACTGCTTCTGAATCCTGTTGAAGCTCTCTGGATTTCTTGAATGCGATTTCCTCATGGAAAGTCACATCTCTGCTTACCTCTATCTGCCTCTGACCTGGTACATATATCCTATAAGCCTTGGAGTTCTCATTGTACCCCACAAAAACCCCTTTCTTTCCTGAGGGTTTCATCTTTGTCCTCTTTTCCTTAGGGACATGAATATACACTTGACACCCAAATATCCTTAGATGCCCTACTACAGGTTTGATCCCTGAGAAGACCTCTTCAGGAGTCTTGTCCTTCAAGATAACATGTGGACACCTATTCTGAATATACATGACAGTGGAGGTAGCTTTTGCCCATAAATAATTTGGCAGATCTTGGTCAAACATCATGGCTTTCGCTATCTCACAAATTTTCCTGTTTTTCCTCTCAACAACTCCATTATGTTGAGGGTTATATGGCACACTCAACTGTCTCTTGATTCCTGCTTCCTTGCATAAATCCTCAATCTGGAGAGCTTCAAACTTTCCTCCATTGTCTGTTCTAAGGGTTCTGATGTGTTTCCCTGTCTGCTTTTCAATAAAAGGCTTTATACTCTTTGAATTTATCAAAAGTGTCACTTTTAGCTTTAAGGAAATATATCCAACATTTTCTTGAGTAATCATCAATAAAAATGACATAATACAAACAACCACTGATTGATGGAGATAACACAGGACCACATATACTAGAATGAACCAGATCTAAGATGCCCTAAGCTCTGTTGTCACTACTAGGAAATTCTTTCTTTATATTTTTACCTAGCATGCATCCTTTACAAATTTCATTTTTATTAAGAGAAATAGAGGGCATGCCACATACCATGTTCTGTAGATATGGAAGTGCTTTGTCATAAATATGTCCAAGTCTTCTGTGCCACAACTCATTGGAGCTAGTCGCATCATGAGCCAAGGCTTGGACTGACTGTCCTATCACGACGTACAATCCTCCTCTGTGAATCCCAATGGGTTCTGCTGTACTCAAGTGGCTACCTTTAGCCCACAATAGTGCCTTCTTTGTCATCCCCAAGCTCAACCTGTTCTACAAAATATTTTGTCTTGAAATCTGAGAGGATCTCCGTGTACCTTGTCATGTGCTTTGATGCATCACTGTTTACTAACCAAGTTTTCGGCCCTGTGATAAATGTACTAGATAAAGCAGAAACTAGGTAATATTCTTTTCTATTTTTTTTCTCATTAGAAGGACTTTTCTGTTTTCTTTTGCATTCATCATCCTTAGCAGTTGAGCCATGATGTTTTCCTTTCCTTGGATATTTCTTCCTATACCAACAGTCTTTAGCAAAATGACCCAACTTATTGCAATTAAAGCATTTAATCTTAGATGTATCGATACTTTTTCCTTTGAACATACCTTTGGTGTTTGACTTCCTTTGAGAACCTTTCTGGAAAGTGACTTTCTTCTTTCCCTTGAATCTTGATGCTAATGCTGAATGCTCTTCTTTGGTTGGCTCGCTCCTGGTAGTAGTGCGACTCTCCTTCTGGAGGCAATCATGCCATAACCTCTCAAACGTGCGCTGAATCTCTCTCCCACTTACACTGGATAAGAAGGTCTCCCATGAAGAGGGAAGACCATCAAATATGGCCTGCACTAAGTCATCATCGTCCACTATGACCCCTGTGACCAAAAGCTGATCTTTGATCTGGGCTATCCTGGAACAGAAAGATGCTACCTACTGATTCACCTTTCTCCATCTTCAAATACTTAAGCTTGTGCTTACATGTCCTCTTCCGACTTGGAGCTCGTTTCTCATACATATTCACCAAGGTATCCATATAGTCCTTGGCAGTCATTAACGAAGTCATTGTTGACATTATACTGTCTTTGACTGAGTCAAAGATGATTCTCTTAGCCTTTGCTTGACTCTTCCTGAAAGCTACTCTTCCTGCATTATTGGTGGGTTCCTCCACCACTGTGGTCATGTACTACTCAAGATCATGCTTCTGCAAGATATTTGTTATCCGAAGCTTCCACACATTGAAGTTGGCAGCTCCTTCGAGCCTATCCTCGACCCTGACTGAAATGGAGGATGCCATGGACCTCACACTGGAAACTTAATCAAGCTCGCTTGGATCTATGTGTACCTGCTGCTGCACTTCAACAAGCTTATCACACCCTAAGCTCTGATACCATGTTAAATTACCGAGCTTGATTTCTTATGCGGATTGTTTATTTATTTTCTTCAACACTTTGATTCCAGCTTAATACATTTCAACAATATAGAATCATAATTGAATATCAGTAATCATGTAGATATGTAAGCATGCATATCAACAACACATATACCCTGGGAAAACCTTGTACAGGGAGAAAAACCCCAACAAACGATATTCCTTTATTGCATTAATATGTGCCTCTGTTTAGCACTTGTATCGTTGCCTCTATAGGACTGATACGTGCCTCTGTTTAGCACTTGTATTGCTGCCTCTATAGGACTGATACATGCCTTTGTTTAGCACTTGTATGGCTGCTTCTATAGCATCACCCTTACCCTGCATAACAATTGTGTAGTATAGAGGGGTTGACCTCTGCTTATAAAGGAGTGAAGATGAGAAGAGGAGAGGGCTTGAATTAGAGGTAAGAAAACATGCTTGACATAACTTAGCTTCACACTTTAGTTCGAAAGTAGAACTATACTTGAGACTTCAGTTACAACTCACCCTTGACTTGGCATGCATGCGTGCTAACTTAGCATGCACATGTCATGCATGCATGCAACATGCAACTAGACATGCATGCATCATGCGACAACTTGACAACTTTGACTTTGACCTAGACATACAACTTTGACTTCTACAACTTGACTCTTTACATGGCAATTCAAATTTCTCTTCTTGGTGGATAATGTTACACGTGTCAACACACTAGATCAATACATTTATATCATTTGCAATATTAGGAATGTCATTTGTTTCTAGCTCAGAGGAATTTTATATTCAACCTAACTTGTGCTAGATGCCTTGAATTTTGTTCATGGCTCACATAGGTTGT
Organism: Picea engelmannii; assembly: GCA_009831015.1. Classification (NCBI taxonomy): domain Eukaryota; kingdom Viridiplantae; phylum Streptophyta; class Pinopsida; order Pinales; family Pinaceae; genus Picea; species Picea engelmannii. The sequence goes on along the minus strand of ML777455.1, from coordinate 1,227,615 downwards.
ATGTTCACCCTGACTTTTGCACTAGTCTGTCTATGCTCATAGAGGTTGTACATTCCCCCCGACTTTTGCATTAGACTATCTATGCTCACAGAGGTTGTACGTTCCCCCTGACTTTTGCATTAGACTTACATAGCATTTCGTTCGTCTTGACTTTTGGTTTGATTCACAAAGGTTGTACGTTCCCCCCGGCTTTTGTTAATACCTCACAAGACTGGTTGATTCTCCAAATCTCCTTGGCTAGCCTCAGGGTGGCCCATATGGCCTCTCATTGGAGAATGACTGTCCATGCTGCCAAATTTAAAAGAAATATGTCTCCAAAGCTTAACCATGTCCATACCTAAGGTCAAGGCACCTCCATGAAGCATGGGAGTGACCCTCCAAGTGAAAAAAATGGGTCAACACGAATGACATCAAGCTTCTAAGAGGGTTCGTTTGGATCCAAGGTACAATATTCCACTTGCAAGTGACTTGGGGGGCCTCAAAACATGGCAAGGAATATTCCTTGGCCATTCTATCTCCAATGTCCACCCTAAAGAGGGTGGGGCGACCTCACCCCAAGCCAAAATAAGCCCTCTAAGTGGATGGCTTCTTCAATTTTCTCCATAAGCAATCAAAGGGTGATCATAAACCACTCCATATATCAAGGAATGAGTTCCATGTCATCATATTCAAGTGCAAAGTCACTTAAGTGACCTCCACATCATCCGAGTGGCTCAAAATAAACCCCACGACCATCATAAAGTACCCCAAGAGAGGTCGACCCTCTAGTGAAGAAAATGCTTTAAAAAAGTGCCAAAGTGTGAGTTTTTGACCTTTTTCCTGAGTTGATTGTCTAGTTTATGTATTCCTCTATGACTGCTATATGTAATATTGTGATTGCTGATATATGTTTTAACTTTTTTCTTAAAACAGATTGGGTCTTTTCAAGAACATTCAATACACAAGTGCATAACAGAACTATGATGAAAATAATATACTTGCACACAACAAAGGGAAGGGAAATCTGTCTGCTTATTTATTTAATTCCAGATTGATCTTTTTGTTGCTATACTTCAAAATCTCATCCTTACTACAATTAACAAACATGGGGAATATACTTTGACCTGCCCTTGAACATAGGTTGCCTGTAGATAACAATTAATGGCAGTGATACAATGTGGATTAGCTATGAAATTATATTTGCAGTGCAATGATATGGATAAAAGACACAACCAAGTGATGATATGTTCAATCTAGCTGATAGAAAGTCGTCCTCAAAGGCAAATACAACCTCCAAACAATCAACTCGATTTTAGCAAGGATATGGTGCGACCCAAAAGAAGAAAACTCTCTCCAAAATTTTGTTCTCTTGAAAATGGCACCACCACAATATATAAATCGACCAACCTCTAATAGACTATGCCCCAACTGATGCAACTCGACTTCCTAAGCAAGCAATGCGCCCAACAATGTTCTATCCAGCCCTTAAATGCACAACACTACCTCTATACTAGAGATGATGCACCCAACAATGTTCTATTCAACCCTTGGATGAACAACACGATCTCTCCACTAAAGATAATGCACCCAACACCATAAGTCTACCTCCCACTTCAAGAAAATTGATCTTCCAAGGAAATGATACGCTCCAAACAAACTCAGCTGCCACAAACAAGAAATCGACCTCTTCTCACAAATATCAACTATCAAAATTGATGGAATCTTAACCAAGTGAAGCACATAGAAGAAACTTGAAGCGTTCTCTTCCTCCAAGGCAATTAACTAGGGTGGATGGTCTCACCATCAAAGCCAATCTTTGAAAATTCCTCCTAGGGTTTCCATCCCAAGAGTTTCAAAACCACAATGAGCTCTCTCAATGAGAAATTAGAAAAACCCCAATGCTAGAATGAGAGAGGGCGCACTCCTTTTTCCCTTTTATTCCTTCGTTGACTCTTTTGCAACCCTTTTACCTTTTAATCAATTTAAGTGACGTTTCATATTCCTCCCAAGTCACTTTTGGCGCTTTTTCCCCTTTTCCCCTTTTAATTATCTAATGTTATTTTTGTTAGGCACTTTTTCCCTTAGGACATTAAATAATTAATTAATTCCCCTTTTTTATGACTATAGCCCACATGAATCACTTAGGCTACTTCGTCCATGTCCCATGATCACTCAGAAGGGGACAAGACACAAAGGAGGGGGGCATTATGGCATATGACACATGGCAAGTGTAGAGGAGGTCCATGTGGAGGAAAACAACCCGTTCGTGCCTCAGAGAGTGTGGCCAATGCCTCAAAATACATGATATGCCTCAAAAGACGTGAAACTACCATGAGAAATGTGACACTAGATGATCAAGTGCAGAGTCATCTCTGATGGCCAAAATGTGGTACGTACATAAGAAAGAGAGGGTTCATGTGGGTAAGGTGTGCTAAACCATAGGTGTGACAACTCTTAAAAAGCACGATCACCTTTTACATAGAAAAAGAATAAGTGAATAGTTAGGGCCTTGTAAATCATGTATCCTAGTAGATCCACCTCAGAATCCTCAGAATGCCCGCATGTTTACCCAAGACATAAATGCCCGACTTTAGAGGGAGTTACCACCTCCAAGGAATAGTTGGTCAGAGCAATAAAACCAAGCACCCTTAGAGTGGGGACTAAAAGGACATGCCATGACTATCCACTCAAGGGTATCTGGGTAACCTCTAACCAACAGTTGTACATCATGTCATCCCATCACAACCACATGCAAAGAAAACATCATACTTTTGGCACATCGGAGCAATCACATCTCGTGAAAAAATGTAGGGTACACTGTAGAGAATCTAGGGTGTAACACATTGAAAACCCTCGAAGATTTTTGAATGACTTGTATCTATTTTTGGCAGTGGGGGGGAGGAGCCGCTTGAGGGTAGCATAGAGAGAGTGGGCATGTATGCAAGCTATGTTAACTTTGTTTATACAGACACAATTGATTGAGTGATTCCATTCTAGTTAGCAACCCTAACCAACCCTCCCCTAAGGGTAGAATGGAAGGAATGAGGGGAAGGAAGGGAATCTCACTTAATCGTTTTGGTTGTTTACTTCACTTTATTTGTTTGTTTGAGGGTTTATGCTTTTTCATTATATATGGGTGGGTGGGGAGATTTTGTCGTTTTCTTTCCATGATTAGAGTAGGATGTTTTTGCTTCTCGTTCATGATCTATGAGATTATTACATAGTATATATAAAATGCCTTCAATCCTTCAACACTATACAATTTGCGTCCTCCCTTCAAGCAAAAGTAGGTAGACCTTAGTTCAACAACCACCATTGTTGGAGCCCTCATTGTGGTCGACGTTCACTGCTTGTTAACTATGTCGAGCATGCACCCCCTAGCATATGATAAGCAACATTAGAAATAATAAGTCAAATTGTGTGTTATTAATAGGTCTTAATGATGTTGTGTGCTGTCTCATTTTTTTTACTTTGATAAATATTTTTGATATTTTAATAAATATTATTATAATTTATAACATACTTTTTCATATAAATGTGGGGTAGTATCTTGTCTCATGTATGAGATTAAGGTACATGATTAAGGTTAGAGGCTATTAAAAAGTACATGAACCTACTTAAGGTAGTGAAGGTAGTCTTGGTGATGACCACAAGAGACATCGATTTTTTTGTGTATACTATTTATGTTGAAATCACCTTTTGGTCTTAGAGTATAGTCTTGGTGATGACCACAAGAGACATTGGCTTTTTTGTGTATACTATTCATGTTGAAATCACCTTTTGGTCTTAGAGTATGACCTTGAATTGTTTTTGATTGGCTAAAAACTCGTCTTCCTTATATATAAGTAAACATGATAACGACCCAAAACCCAAAGATATTTGACAAAAGAAAAAGTTTGCTCCCTTATGGACCACCAACATGGTTATTTGAGATGTCCACACAATGATATTGTTACATGTTGAGATATTAAAATTGTATTAATAAAAACTAGGACAATAACTTTTTCCTACTTTATAAAAAAAATTAAAATAAAATTTCAACCATTCTAAATACCCATACCCTTATTTCCACACTATGAAACATGTCTCACATAAATATTTTATATTTGTTTTTCCTACTTATTTGTCATGATAATAACTAGTGGTCCCAACTTGTTCCTTAGACCATAGCGAAGCAAACACGACATACACATTTCATAATCTTTATGTATTATGAATTAAACGGTCTTACATTTACTTCATATTTTAGAAAGAATTTGATTTTAGAATATTTCTAATTTTACAATAGATAATTAAACTCTAAACATGCTTGTGTACGCACATTAATTCATAGTATAACATGTAATAATCAATATTGCATATAATATTGTAATAAACTTGTATATGTCCATACCGACATTAACGGTTTCACAAATAATATGTACTATGTATTTGTATCTTTGTCGTTCACATAGTATGAAGTATCATGGATAGAAGGGAGGTCCTTGGAGGAAGAACACGACCTCTTGATAATGTTTAATACTTTTTAAACCCTTGTATGTTAGGCGAATGGTTATCACTCCATTGGATGACATGCTAAAATGATTGGACATTTACTCTCAATGGAGAAAAGATCATATGCTTGCAACGTTCGTGACCTCATTAAGGCACTTTTTAAAATCTATGAAACCAAAAACGTGGTTGGGTTAGTGTTTTGCGATGAAAGAGCCCCCAATAAAATCTAAAATCTAATTTGGTCGTTTATTCGTCCCCACAAGTACAAAGACTTGTAGCGACTAAACCATCTTCAAAACATTAAATAATGTAAATCATATGGTTATTTTTAGACGCCATGTTAAAGTTAGTGGACGTTGGGGTTGGTGGCCTATCGCATTGTTTTCATTTGCTTATAAAATCACGATTGAGTCATTGGCTATGAGGATTCGTTTAGTAGTTAGAAATGTAGTGCGAGAGGAGTAGATTGGTTTTGTGCAATGAATTCGTTTAATAGTTAAAAATGTATTGCGATAGGAGTAGATTGGTTTTGTGCAAGGAAGGTTTATTCGTGACGATGTGGTTTTCATTTGAAAGGCTATGGAGTGAGCTAAGGAGTTTGGGCAATAGTGCTTTGTGTTGAACACTGATTTCAACAAGATTTATGATCGGGTTGATTGGTCTTTTATCTTTGAGACACTGACTTGTTTGGGTTTTGGACTTCATTGTGTGACCATGGTGAATTTCTTATTCACCAATGCTTTGGCTTTGGTTTCTATCAACAATTGTTTATCCTCGTGGATTGCTCTTCACAGGTTCATTTGCTAGGGGTGCCCCTTGGCTCTGTATTTATATGTGTTGATTGCTGATGCCTTGGGGTTTTGATGTGGCTCACATTACGAGGTAGGTTAGGGGTATTTTTCTCTCAGATAGCTAAAAAATGGTTAGTAACCATTTGATTATTTGTTCATCACTATGCGCGCAGATTATGGTTTTGTTGATGGCGCTCTTGGCTGCTTAGACACTTTTTGTGTTGCTTCAGGGGCAATGGTTAGTCCTCACAAAATTGACTCTTGGCTTATTGGGATGGATTCCCCTCCCAATTGGATCCATGTTGCCTAGCCTTACATTCATTTTGGACTCATTGTTTGGTATTTGGGCATTCCCTTTGGGGTTGGTTTGTTTTCTATAGCCATGTGGGAGTGGCATTTACAAAGGTTACATAACAAGTTACATGTTTGACATCATAATGATCTCTCTTTTGTAGGGACATTGATGGTGGTTGGATGCATTCTCTAGGCCTCTCATGTGTAGCATGTTTCTTGTTGGTTCCCCAACAAGGTCTGGTTTCATTAGCTTGAGTAGATTCTCAATGAATACTTGTGGTCTAAATATGGTGGGGAGTGGGGTCTTCCTTTGGTTCCTTGGGACATGTGCACTATGCCTAAGGACGAGAGGGCCTTGGTTTGATTGATGTTGTTTCTCATGTCAATGTTCTTTTGGCTAAGTGGGTAGTTTGTTGCCTTGATGGTTTTGCACCCTTGTAGGTTTTGTTTTGACATCAAATGCTCTCAACACATCATCTAGGTAGATTTTGGGGGGTCTTTGGTTTATGTGACATTATCTCTACACCCCATTTTTTCCAAGTTATGGGCTTGTTCATCTTCAAGAGCATTTGGTCAACTTGCAAAGTTGTCGTAGGGTTAGTCTAGTGGTATTGGGAGGGTAGTCGGGTTGGTTGGGATCTAGCTTGTAGGCCTATTTGGAGCTGGAGGGAGCAGGGTGATTGTGTTGTGGAGTTGTCTTACTTCCAGGGGTGTAGGTTGAGTAGGAAGGGTATCTTCTTTTGGCAAGATTTGTGAGATCCTGGTACTTGTTGTGGGAAGGAGTGGCACCCTCTTGCTCATGAGTATGGTCTTCTCACTTCAGACCATCTCTCGATTATGGAGTTGCAAATGTGTATTCTGGAGTTTGAGCTATTTAGGATGAACATTGGTATCCTTGGGCCATTTTGGAGGGGTTGGGGTTGGAGCTTTGGTTGTCCTCTTCTTTAGTATGACTCCTACAATATGTATTCAATGCTTCATCAACGACATCCTCTCTCTTCAGTCCTTAATGCTCATTGGATATCTAAGGGTCTGGAGTAGCATTGGATTCGTTGTCTTCACAATGTCTGGTCTGTTTTATTGTCTTATACGCTATATGCTTTTTCTTGGCTGGTGATTTATTAGGGGATTCCATCCAAATCCAGGTTGGCCAAGAGTGGTCTTTCAAATGGCTTTGTCTAGTTTTCCAATGCTCAGAAACTAATAAGCACTTCTTTTGGGAGTGCCAATTCACAAGGAGTTGTTGGAGTTCTTTTGAGGATTATCGTTCTATAGGATAGGATCCATTAGCACACTGCTTTGTTTGGTGATTACTGCTCTCTTGTTCACGATGCACTCATTAGGATTTGACTTTGTTTGTGGATCTCAATTTTGTTTGTTTTGTGGAAACTCAGGTGCAAGTTTGTTTTTACATAGGAGTCTAGTTCTTTGTTAGTGTTTAGTGATATCTAGAGAGATGAGGTTCCCCATCAACATTTGATTAAAAATGCCCAATCTTTACCACACGGTATTCTACTTTTATTTTTATTTTTGATTTATTAACTCTCATAAAGAAATTATGATTGCATTGTATATCTTTGAGTATAAATATAAAATGTATTTAAAAATATTTTTATTTTTGATTTATTAACGCTTACAAAGAAATTATGATTTCATTGTATATCTTTGAGTATAAATATAAAATGTATTAAAAAAATAGAAATTGACTTTGACTAGAGAGTATTGGCTTGAAATCTTCGTAACCTCATTAAGACACATGTTAAAAGCTTTGGAACCGAAATCGTGTTTGGTTTAGTGCTTATGATATTAACAAACAATTTTTTTTGGTCCCCACAATTACAGCAACTTGTAACCACTCAACGATCTTCACATTAAATAATGTAAATCATGTGGTCCTCTTTAGAAGCCACATGCTAAAATGAATTAAAGGTGGACACTTCACCAACGGCATATGCTAAAATCATCGGACAGTCCAATTATTAATAAAGACAAAATTTATTGTATAAATTGTTTGTAATATATTATATAGATATAAATAATCGAGCAAGTTAGTAGAGGTTTATAATGCATGGCATTAAAAATAATTAAATTAAATTAAATGAATTACAAGGACACAGTTCACCAATGACACATAACAAAATAAATGAAAAATATAATTATTAATAAAAACAGAATTTCATTTAAAGGGAAACAGTTCACCAATGACACATAACAAAATAGATGAAAAATATAATTATTAATAAAAACAGAAATTAATACAAAATAGATGAAAAATATAATTATTAATAAAAACAGAAATTAATACAAAATAGATGAAAAATATAATTATTAATAAAAAACAGAAATTAATGTATTAATTGATTGTAATATATCATATAAATAAGTGTACAAGTTAGAGATTTGGAGGCTTATAATGCTGCATGGTATATAATGCATGGCAAGAAAAAAAATGAATTAAATGCTTATAATGCATGGTATATAGTACATGGTAAGAAAAACTGTATATAGTACATGGCAAGAAAAACTGAATTAAAGGTGATCAATTTTCATTTACAAGTGATAAAATCAATGAAAAGTTTAATTATTAATAAAAACATAATTTATTATATGAATTATTTGTTGTTTATTATATAAATAATATAATTATGTGTGATATATTATATAAATAATATAAAAATAAAAATTGTAAAGTGTATTAAATATTTTTTAGGTTGATAAATGAATGTTTATTTGAGTGGAAGTTGATAATTATTATAAGTAATTTTAGAGATTTATAATACATAATATATGAAAATGGTCATTATTAAATTAATAATTAGAGATTTATAATATGTAATATATAGTTTTTAGTTTATATTATATAATATAAAAATATATAAAATATGATTTAAAAACATATGATGATGATAGAAAATTATTAAAGGTTTATTGAGATTGAATTTGGTCTTTTATATTTTAAGAAAATAAGGGATTAATCAGATTTTTTTAGAATTTTATTTTTGTGTTGGAAAAATATTAGAAAAGGTTTCCAAGATCACCATAGCTTTGTTGAGTTAAAAGGTTAAGAGAAAGTGTTTTTCATCTTCAACTCTCTAAGTGTTACAAAGATGACATATTCTTTCATCACAAGGAGTTTTGAGAAACGATTAATATTGTATTTATAAAAGATCAACTCCCTCGCAGGAAAGAAGTACATAGAAAAAAGATCCTAAGTCTAATTTTCCGATTTATCGTACCAGATTCCAAGTTCACTTGCCTATGTTTCCAGTTATCCAAAAATACTATAGTCCATAAATCCTTACATGAATAAATTTAGACAAATTGATGGCCGAATAATTGACAAAAGCAATACATGATTGTTTTTTATTTCGAGATCGACTTCTGGTCATCATTGGTTGTGTTACTGATGATGTCGTGGTGATGCTGTTATTGTTTCAACTATCCCCATATTTCCTGATCTGGAGAACTTGTTTTCTTTGGTGTTGTCAATGCTGCTTCATCTTTATCGACTTCATCTGCCCAACTTGAAGGAGGTGGGGAGTTGGGGAGAACCTTGCTTTCTATTCTCGTATCAAGAGTATCTGAAGCCTTAAAGCTTTCTATTCCCGGATCAAGAGAAGTTGAAGCTTTACTCTTCGATTGAGGGACACTATTTGAATGATTCAGAGGTGTCTCCTGAGTAGACATGCCTTTGGAATCATGGCTCAAAGAATCTGGGTCTGGAGAAGATTTTAGGTTGTTTGTAATAATTAGTTGATGATCTTCATTGGAGCCATCCCACCAGGTTGATTTACGCTGTTGCTTCCTCGCCTTCCTGTTTCCCTTAGTGCATTGAGCTGCTATGTGCCCTGTTTCAAAACAAGCCCTGCATCACAGGGAGATTCTTTCATAGTTTAGCTTTTGGGTCCATGAGTAGTTTTTGTAGCCGAAAATAATTTCTGCTGGAAACCCTTTGCTAAAATCCATTTCCATACAAATTCTGGCATATGAGGTGATGCTATGAATTATAGTTTCTTTACTTGCATAATGAAACTTTCCTAATGCTGATCCAATATCTCTAAGAGAAGTTTCACCCCAAAAATGCAAGGGAAGATTTAGAAGTCTGACCCAAATTGGAGCAAAAGAAAGAACAACAGTCAGAGGATTGAAGCAAGGAGTCGAGGGCATCATACACAAACCTGAGTTTCCCCAAAACCAAGGGCAAGAGTCAAGGATCAGATCTCGATCTGCTGCAAGATCAAACTCATCAATGAAGAAACCTTTCGAGCAGGGGTGAATGAACAAATCTTCCTTAATGAGAGGCTTCGAATGGGATGAGATCCAACCATTGAGATCCACAAGCCGCGGTCAAAGCCCATTGAACCAACAGATTAAAGCATTTTCCCGAAAATAAACTTCCTCATCTTCAGCTTCTTGATCTATGAGAAGAGAAATTGTTGGGGCTTCTTGAACCGAGCACGAAGCAGATGGGGAAGAACGAGCTGATATTTGAGATTGAATAACCTCACTGAAAGAAACTGAGGTGCTACCCAAAGGACCAGAAGAAGGAGGCATGCATGGCTGAACAACAATGCAACGTTGAGCAGAACCACTGCGAGCGCTGAAGCTGGATCCGCTACGAGTGGAAGCCAACACCGCCATGGAAGAGAGAGAACAACTACAACCAAGAGACCGAGCTCCAGAAGGAAAGGTGGCTAGGGTTTATCCCTAGCCGAAGCAACCTTGAAGCACCAAAGCCATCCAACCGTGAAGCACCAAAGCCATCGATAAAACTATAATATTAATATTATAAATAGTATTTTATTATATTAATTGATAAATTGGTATTATATATAATATTGATATAGAAGTTTATAGTACATGGTATATTGCATGCCAAAAAAGTTTATTATATTAAATGCGTCTAATTTATTATATAAATAATATAAAAATAAAATTTTAAAGTATATTAATTTATATTTTAAAGTTTGATAGATTAATATTAACTTTAACGAAAATTTAAATATGTAATGATTATTATTATTAATTTAATTAGAGATTTATAATACATAATGCATAGCTTAAAAATGTGTAAAATATAATTTTATATTATATAACATAAAAATATAATATATAATCTTCAAAAACAAAAATATAATATTAGTATTATAAAAATATAATATATAATCTTAAAAAACAAAAATATAATATTAGCATTATAAAAATATAATATATAATATTAAAAAATAAAAAAATAATGTTAATATTATAAAAGAGTATTTTGTTATATTAATTTATACATTAGTACTATATATATAATATTAATATCATATATTATAATGAGAAAAAATATCATTACATTAATTTTTACAAATTTTTAATTACAGATAATTCCTTCTTAATCACATCAATAAAAAAAAATTAATAAAAAAATTTACAATGTGGGTAATCATTTATTAGTATGCTAATAATATTCTAAATTATTCACAGTTATCCAAATTTAATTACTGATAATTACTTCTTAATCACATCAATAAAAAAAGTTTATATGGTGGGTAATCATTTATTAGTATGCTAATAATATTATAAATTATTCACAGCTATCCAAGTTCCAACACATATATGTGAGACTGAACAAATCTAGTTAACGCAATTTGAGAATTATGCCGAAAAGGAAGGTAGGAAGAGATGCCCGGGGAAGATTGAAAGTCAGGTTTATGTCTTCGCCTGGGCCAGGTGATCTCGGTTGGTACCTTCATATAGTCAGGTTTATGTCTTCGCCCGGGCCAGGTGATCTCGGTAGGGACCTTCATATAGCTCCACCCGTTGAGGGAGAGAGCTCAATTTCATGCCTGCTCATTTAACAACCCGCCTTTCCATTCCTGCCCGGGCCAGGTGATCTCGGTAGGTACCTTCATATAGCTCCACCCGTTGAGCGAGAGAGCTCAATTTCTTGCCTACTCTTTTAACAACCCGCCTGTCCATTCCTCCTTATGTTAGTAGTCAGGTTTCTGCGTCTAGCAGGTTCAAGAGAGTTCGTTGGCGATCGTCTGGGTCGCTGGCCTATTGGCGGGATTTCCAAGTGGTATATTCCTAAACCCAATTTGCTGAGCAGCTCTCAGCTATATAGTAATATATTAATAATGTTTGGCGACTTAATGAAGTGAGTACTTAGAGTGAACTATTCACGCGACCTTACTAATTAGTAATGCGAAAAACCACCATTCACCTATTCAGGTGCCTTGGGACAAAAAACCCGACGGGGAAAGCAGCGAATCTCCCTAAATTTTCTTTCCGACAACTCATTATCTACGTGGAAACAACGGGGCAACCTTCTTGACTCGAGAATATGGTCCTGTCGAGCGAATTCGAATCCGATACAGACAGAAATGTGAGTGGAGCTGGACTCAGCCTTGAGCGATATATAAAGAAGGAAGTTCAGATCGAGCGCGGGGATAGACTCTCCCTTTTCTAGTTGAATCACTATTTACTGGTAGTCCTCCCGAAGAAGCGCCCTTTGATGGAGAAGACTCTGCAATTTTATGCTGAAAAGCGACTTCTAGCTTATTAGTAAGTAATGCACATTTTTCCCTCGTAAGATGATCTGTACATGATTGACTTCATGTTGAGATGCATGGACCAAGTATCTAATCAGATTGAGAAGATTGATACTGCATGTGCATTACTCTGTCCGTTAACTACGGATGAGGATGGAAAGATACACGTAAGGGTGAGAGAGGGAAATTGATAAGAGTAATATACTTAATTTAGTGAAGGGCTTTGATCTTTTGCAGGTGCAGGTTAAGCTGCAATGGCTGTATATTTTCTAAATCTTTATTTTTCCAACAAATTTTAAGATGCCCAATGAAAATTTGTAGATCCTTTTATTTTCCCTCTCATTGTGAATAAATGGCTCTGTGAAGATGTCGTCGGAGAAAGGAATGTGTTCAATCCATGGCCGAGGGGAAAAAATGGAGAATGAGAGTTATTCTTTGCACAAATTTAAACTCTACGAAACTCGATCGGTATGCAAAATGTTTCTCTGATCATTTAGGACCTAGGTTACCTATTTTCATGTAATATTGGATGAATTTTTCAACCTCATTGTTTTTGTGATCTTAGAGGTCTTTTATTTTGTTTCAAGTTTTTTTACACGATCCGTGCTTATATGTATCATTTTCACAAGCTTTGAAATTTACAAAATCTATTTGATACTTTAGCAGTTCGTCGCTCACTTTTGCTGTCCTGGAATTCAAATTTGTTGTGTTTAAAGTTGTAAATATCGTTTTGGAGAATATATCGTTGAGGTTTAGAAATAAATAAACTTATCCGAACGACAAAAATATTGGAAATTTTCAGTGAACATAAACTTGGACCCGAAAAACTAAAAAAAGTAGGCAATCTGAAAAACTGAAAAATACTCTAAAATATCTACCGAAACGGAGATATTTGCAACACTGATTTGAACTTAAAAATACGAAGGCTCAATCGGTTTTCAATGCATTTCCTGTCTTTGCTCGGGGTTGTTCTGGAAGCTAAATAAATTAAGGGAATATTTCAATGCTTTCATTGTCTTTGCCTCGGGGTTATTCTCACGGCTGGATAAAGTAAGGTAAGTTTGATGAGTCACTGTTCTAATTATCTCTGGTTATGTAAGGCATTGTATTCGCATTCTTGATCTATTTTCTGATTACATTTTGCTTAAAATCGATTTTTGACTTTTGCTTTATGTGAAGAGGTCCTATAAACCGAAGGTAAGTCTCAAAAGTAGGTTAGCAGCTAGCAAACAAACAAATAAGCAAAATAAGTCTGACTAATCGCAGATTTGCACAGGTATGGACATGAAGTAATCCTTTTTAAGCTAAATTAGCTAAACGGCGGAGGAAAGAGGAAAACCAGAGAGTTTAATCAGACCTAGGGTCGCTTTTCACAGGCAGATTAACATCCACTTTTAAACAGGTGTATAAATTAATGTAAGCTCTTAAAGGCATTCATTTGTGTTTCACACAAGATGCTGATAAGAAATTCGACTGAATTTTGACTTTTTACAGAGTTCAGTATCTTCTTAAAGTAACTAAAACCCACTTAAGAATTTTTCCTGTTCATAGTTAAGTTAGCATGTGAGTTCTTTGTTTTAATTTAATAGAGAAATTAGCCAGTTAAAATAGCTGTAATTAGCCTCAAATTAGGAGTATCTTTGCACTGCATTATTTTAAGATAACAATTAAAAGGGAATTCCATAAGCTTTAAAAAGGACTAAATTATGCGTGCTTTCTCCACTCATTTGAACTATACTATTCTAAGTTTGAACATGTCTTGCAAAAGCCTATATACTTTTAATGAAGGCCATTATGCAGTGGTAGATTAATTAGTCTAAAGCTATCCATGGGTTTCTGGTTTTGCATTGGACTCTTCAAAATAAATTGTCAGAATTAAGTTTCACATCAAATGGACTGAATTTTTTCCAAACTGTGCAGTGTGACACAATCTCCTTTAATCAATCCTCTGCAATTTACTTTAATTTATCCCGCACAAAACTAATAGTTGAAGTTTTCTAATATCGGGCAGTGCAGTTGGCCTCATTGGCCTTTAATCTATCATGGCAGCTTGGAAGGAACTATGAAGATGTTATCCAGATTTGTTTGAATATGAGTTTATCCATCCACTATGGTAAAGTGGTCCTGGTATTTAAACAGAATTATTAGGCCTTTATTTTAATTTAAGTTTTATTGTAGAAAAAATACTAAATAATACGTCCTTGATTTTACCAGTCAGTAGGTGCTGGCTCTCAACCGCCTTTCTTATTTATTTGTTGAATGCTTCTTTTCATGATTTGAAAAACTTTAAAACAATGCAGTGGATAAGTATTCTGTTTTTATATTTTTCTTTTTTTGGAGTATTCAAATAGCTTCTTATAAACAACCTCAGAAATGTTTTTTCCTCCAGAAACAAGAATGTTTACATTAAAATATACCTGTGAGTAGAAAAGCACCTCATCTGTAGCTGTATGCGGACTCTAGATTCCATATAAACTAAATCTATCGACTTTCCTGTTGACCAGCGCAGTTCTGTTGAACTTGTCAGGGTGCATTGTAACTCAATTAGTCACATATAAAGCATTCAACCAAAGTACTACAATATACCAAATCCGAATCAGCTAGACAAGAGGTAGAGAGCATGGAGATATTTTTATAAGAGAAAAATAATGGCACATTAAACAAATCAATAGAATATCTCATCCTTTTCCTTCTAATGTGTTGTTTTGTGACTCTTCTTATTCCAAGGTGAGTTGACACTTGTATAACTATATTCTCATTTGACACCTAGCCATACACTTGTATGTCTCTTGTCCTTCTTGGTGACACATATCTCGACGCTTACCCATAGCCCTTATCCTTCATGTTTAACTCATTGCACAGTTGTCCTCACTAGTGTTCTGTTCTTAGTTCATATTTCTATTTTGACATTAACTTTCAAATATGCCTAGATCTAAGTTGCATGGGAACAATTGCGGATCCACTAAATTTTTAGAAAAGTTAGGATTCATGTGAGAAACAAGACATACATGCATAATGTAAAAAACAACTATGAACTAGAAACAAGTCATAACTTTAAAAATATAACTAAGTGATGGAGGTTTGCACAAAAATGTTGTTCATCCTTAACGAATTGCTTAAGTACTGAGTGAGTTATGCACAGTAGTGAGTTGTTGTGCAAGGATGCACAGAGACTTTGCGCTCAGAAAAGATTCACGTGAGTCTTGAAGTTGCATAGGCATAGGAATAGGTGCATTCGTGCACTCCGCAGTTTGATGTGCAACTAGAAGGTGAACAATTACAGGAGGAAGAAGACCGACCGACACAATTGTTTCTTGACTTTGTGGCTCATCTTGTTTACACTTGTAAATTAGATAGAGATGAATAGATGAGATACAAATCATTGTCTCTCTTCGTATTCCCTTGCATTGTAATATTATCCCTTGCATTGCAATATTATAAATATGTCTTCCCTGTATGGGAATGGAGTTGGTTCTTGTTTGGTCAAGTTGGTTGATTAGGGTTTTGGTAGTTGTTGCTTCATGCTATTCATATCTTTGTTGTACATTCAGTTTTCTTAGTGAAATCTTGGAGTTGAAGTTTTCTGCCCAAACATTGTGTCAATTGCATGATTCTGTTCCATAGAATAGAATGTAAATCAACATTCTTTTTATTGTCAAATTATAATGCATTCCTTCTGTATGAATCGTACTTCATTTCTTTTTGTTGCTGTTGTTGTGCTTATTTCCGTTGAGCATACTCTTTGCCTCAATTTGGATCAAGTTGGTATTAGAGGATCCGTTCTCATCTTGCCGATTTATTACACAAGTTATGGTTAAGACTTACTATCAAACACATAAAGAGATGGAGATGATTTGCAAATTCGTAAAGGTTTGCTTGATCCTAAAGTCATTAGTTTGAATTTGAAGGTTAGGTCCATGGATGGTTAATTGATAAATATCACCCATTTGTTGTGGAGCTTGACAACCTCTTTAACAAATATGGAGGCTTCCATTAAGACTTGGCCAACAAAAAGTAGTTTAGGCTAGGGTTTGAGTAGTTACAAAGGAGGGTCGTTGCCTAATTTTGGTTATTCCTTAAGGTAGAAACCAAAGTGGAGCTTGCTTCCTACAATAGGCAAATGGATGATTGTGATTGCCTGAGTTAGATAGATTCTTTATATGAAGTAAAATAGTTCACAGATGAAGATGGGGTTGCCTTCATAAAGTTACACATGTGTTGAGAAGCTTTTCTTTGGTGGGAGAATTGATGTGAACACTGATAGTCAAGGTACCAGACAAAATTTGACATGGGATGAATTCAAGGTCTCAATCAAAGACAAATTCTGTCCCATCAACTATTGGAAGAAACAACAACAATGGAAATTATTGTGTTAGAAGTCCAATCAAATTATAGATGCCTATATCCAAGAATTCGACCACTTTACTATTCATCATAGAGTGAAGGATGAAGAAGCCAAACTAATCACTGAGTTCATTGGTGGGTTATTCACACAATTTAGAAAGAGCTTGAGATGTTCAAGATCAACGCTCTTGAAGATGCCTATTGAAAGGCTAAGCCAACATAAGCTAAAGGTAGTTGGAAGAAGCCTAATAAGGTCGTTCCTACAAATTCTAGTAAAGGGAAGAAAATTGTTGTCAAAGACGGTGCACAAAAATCCATTCAACGGGACTGTGTGGCAGATGGCCAAACCCAATTCCCTCAAATGACAACAAAACACTCATAAAAAGAATAAGGAGAAGGATGTTCCATTGTACAATTAATTGAAGTGTAAAGGGAATTCCAAAGATGAATTCTGGAAGCTACATTCGGAGAAGCGCCAAAAATTTCATGTGCCTGAGAAGGCAGAAAGAGAATTGCAGTACTTGATAGCACATCGAAAGACATTACTTTGATGGTAGTTGAAGATAGAGGACACATGGAGCACAAGAATCTATTCTCCATCAAGATCTAGATAAAGGAATTGGTGACTACAATGTTTGATATTGGTAGCCAGAGAGATCTTATCTTTGAAGTAGTAAATAAGTAGAGCCTACCTACAATGGTGCTTCCCGAACCCTACTCTCTGGAATGGTTTAGTAGGAACAAAGATTTGCATGTACATTGTAAGTGAAAGGTAAAATTCACTATTTCAAAAGTCTATGTTGATGAAGTAGAGTTTGGTGTTGTTCTGTTGGATGTGTGGGGTTATTTGTGATCCTTATATGTGGGATCGAGATGTAATCTACTGAAGGTGTTTGAACCTATATCGATTCATTAAGGATGGTTGAACTTATTCATCAACAATGCAAAAGGATCAACACCATTAACAACTATTTCAGTTGTAGAAATGCAGAGATTGATGAAAGCTTCAAGGTAGTTTGCATTGTTAGTCTTGTGAGCCCAGGAGGAGAAGGTGGCACTTTGTAACCATGCATGAAAGATCATCGAGATTGAGCCGCACATAGAAGAATTTGTGCAACAAAGAAAATTAGAGGCATTCTGGCAAAGTATTTTGAGTTGTTTGGAGAACCTCAAGGGGATCCTCCTAGCCGCACAATTGAATGTTCCATTGGTTTGCAACAAGGAGCTTTTCTATTGAATGAGGCACTGCGTAGGACCTCTTTCTTGGAGAATGAAGAGATAAAGAGAAAATTGGGGAAGTGTTGGATAAAATTCATATTCAACCTAGTTTCTGGCCATGTTGATTAGCTATTGTTTTGGTTCCTAACAAGGATGTGACATGGATAATGTGCACTAGATTATCAACTCTTAAAAAGTATTTCCATCAAGAATCAATATTCATCGCTGTGTAGTGATGATCTGATAGACTAGATTTAAGGGGCTAATTTTTTTTGTAAGATTGATAGTCAGGCTACCACCATATTTGTATCGAGGTAGAAGCTACATGGAAGACTCTAATGTCCCATTCCAAATAGGAGTTTCGGAGAGGAGGCTAAATGGTCTAAACAACCCCGTTAGACTATAGCCAGGGCTAGACAGGGGTAAACAGGGTTACTAGAGGTCATTCCAGTCAAAGGTGTTATAATGGGAAAGTGACATTGAGCTAAAAGTGGCTAAAAGCGCTTTTAAGCCAACTTGAGCTAAAAATAGAACAAATGAGCTAAAATTAGAAGTCAACAACGAATTAGGGTTTCAGGCAGCTATAAGAGAAGGTTCAACGACCTAATTCATCATTATGTAGATTTTGACTTGTCATCGAGGAGAGAGGTGCATCTCATGAGAAATAGTTCAGTGGATTCCGGGAGGAAGACACCAGTTGGCTGATTTCGGTGTTGAGAGACACACCCTAGTCACCAGGAAGATCACACAGGTCTTCCATATTCTTCAACAATAGTTACACACGTTCCAACAAGAAGGGCACACTTATTTAGGGTGAGGGCGCAACTTCTGAGGAGGTTCAGTGGATCAACTTGTCCCTTTTAGGGAGAGTTCAGAAATTCCCCTTCGACCCAGTTGAGAGGAAGGAAAGGCACATCATTTTCTTGGTTCCTCGTCAGATTCCAACGAAGGAATCATTTGGGGCGCACTTTTCGGACATTGGGAGTGCGACACTTGGGGAGGACACATTCGGGGTTCCCGAGCGATCATCAGTTCAGATCCAGGGAAATCCTTTCGACCCATTTCCTAGTAGACTTGGGCGATCAGTTTGAGACCCACATCAATCGATTCCTATGGTGGAATCACTAGGGCATAGTTTTCCAGAGCAAAGAGGGCACATTTCCCCCAGGGGGATCCATCCGGGGACTAGATACACTAGTTGAGGTCCGGACAGTCACCAAGACTGTGAGGCAGAGCAGGGCACATTGTTTGTGACAGTTTCCAGACATTTTCGAGAGGTATATCCACCAGGGCGAACTTTCCAGACTTGCAGTACGAGTTGGCATATCCGCAATAGTTCTTTATCTCATCCATTGCATTCCATAACATTCTTCGGGTATCGGGTATTATTGTTTTAGTTGCTTTGGTATTCCGGCTAAGATCCTTTTGTCATTTCTCTAGCCGAGTGATTCATTTTATTCAGCCGCATTCGACATTTGTACTCCACGAAGATTTCATAATATAAGCTTTGCAGTCTTTTGTCACCATTATTATTTGAATGCTCATTTATATGCTGTAAACAATTAATCCTACACATACATTAGCAGAATTTCCTAGACTAGCCAAGTCAGGAAAATTACAGTGGTATCAGAGCTTTAGTCCTGCCAGCCTGCGACTAAAGATGATGACTGCCGCAGAGGACCCACGGGGTCGTGAGCACATACGTGACGAATATGTCACTTACAACAAACGCAAGGAGGGAAGACCTAGATCTGATTTTCCCCCTTTTCCTCCCAGCTCAGAGGAAGAGGAAGAGGCACAAAGGGAAGCAGAGAGAAGGGCAGAGCGAGAGGCTGAGCGTGATGAATAGAGGATGTTAGGAGACAGATATGAGAGACCAGAGGGCAGTGCTAAGGCCCCTATGGACCCAGATGCATCCTTCATGCAGGTACTCGACAATTTGGTAGTCAGTGAGCAGGCCATGACTCAGTACTTGGCGCAAATGGCGGATAGATTGGCCATAGTGGGCACCTCGGGCACACAAGCCCCACATGCAGCACATGGGAACTCAGGGGCAGGAAGTAGACCCCAGTCTCCTACTCGCACATACACCTCTTCGAGTAGGATTCCCAGGCCATTGTTCCCCAGTTTCCAGAGGGCACCCCCAGTAGTAGCACAACAACCGATAACACAGAGGCTGCCCACTCAAGCAGAGGACATTGCAGAGTACAGGAGGGAGTATGCAACATTGGGTCGTGACTTCCATTAGGACATGACCTTGGTCGAGTATTGTGGACTCAGACTCTGGAACCGCCCCAGAGAGGAGGACAACAACAACAGCCGAGGCATAACATTGATTTCATCCGGAAAGTTGGTAAAGTCACCATACCTTCTTCTGACGGATCGTCCAAATGCACCGCTAGAGCTTGGGTACAAAAGCTAGACACATACTACAAGCTCAACTAGATGACAGAGATAGAGGGCATCAATTTTGCTACCCTACACTTGGAGGGTGAGGCACACGAGTGGTGGCATCATGGATTGGTGACATTGGGACATAGTCACATCACCTCCTACAGAGAGTTCACAGAGGGACTCATAGACAGGTTTGAAAGGAGGGATCCCGAGATCCACTTCAGGGATCTAGCCCAGTTGAGACAAATTGGCACAACAAAGGCATTCATCATAGAGTTTCAACGGGTAGCAGTGGCAGTGACAGATATATCAGAGCCCAGGCTGATCATGTTATTCACAGAGGGACTCATAGAGCCCTTGAGAGGATGGGTGAAGGCATATAGGCCTCACACATTGCAGGACTCCATCTTACGAACTCGAGATTTGGCAGAGTCAGTGCCAAAGACTAAACCCTTTTCCAAACCCTTTGTACTACAGAAGGACCGAGACACGAAGCCATTCTAGAGAGAATGGAAGGGCAAGGAGAAGCTGGATGATGACATGAGGCGAGAGCTTATAAGGAAGAAGCTTTGCTTCAATTGCAGAGACCCTTGGGTCCCAGACCACAAGTGCATGGGCAAGGGAGAGGTTCATTATATTGAGGTGGCAACAGACAGTGTGGACAATGAGGAGGAGGAGCATGATAGTGGATCCACTAGCTCAGAGGAGTTAGCACATGTAGAGGAGCAGCCTCCCCGTAGACCACCGACACCGGCAGGGGCCCACCGACCATTAGTTCCACAGCCTCCTGAGCAGGCTAATAAATGAAAACCAGCAAAGGGAGGAGTCATAGTGACCCTTTCTGGTGTTCCCAGGTATGATACCCTCTGGATTAGAGGGACTATTTAGGGACAACGGGCAATCGCCCTGATAGATGGTGGGGCCACCCACAACTTCATTGACGCTTTATTGGTATCGAGGCGGGCACTACAAATGGAGGAGTTTGAGGGGTTTGATGTTGCAGTAGCAGATGGCCATACAATGGAGTGGCTAGACAGAGTTTCGGACTTGGAGATAAAGTTAGGCAACTACACAGTGAGAGACACATTTTATGTGGTTGACCTATCTGACACAGATGTGGTATGGGAGTCCAGTGGATGATCACCATGGGCAAAATCACCACCAATTACCAAACCTTGGAGATGGGGTTCAGAGACAGTGACAGGAAGAGGGTTGTTTTGAGAGGCATGTCAATAGGAGCACCCAGGAGAGTTTCGGCCAAGAGAATGGAGAGGATATTCAGACATGGGGAGGTAGCATATGGCGCAAAGTGCTTGATCACTAAGCGGAAGGATTCAGAGGGTCGACAACAGTATCATACATAGATCAGGAATTTGTTTGGACGACATCAACAGGTTTTTGGGTTGATTCCACTAGGGAGACCACCTGATAGGGGGTTTGAGCACATCATTGAGTTGGAGGAGGGGGCCAAACCTATGATCACACCCCCCTATCGTCATCTGAGGAGGTTCAAGGATGAGATAGAGAAAACAATTAAGGAATTGCTAGCGATGGGACACATCAGACCGAGCAACAGCCCATTCGCCTCTTCAATTGTCTTAGATCTGAAGAAGGATGGCACCATGAGGATGTGCGTTGATTACCGGACCTTGAATAAGAAAACCATCAAGAACCGGTATCCTATCCCTCGCATTGACGAGTTGATGGATGAACTGTATGGGGCAATTTTCTTCTCAAAGATTGATATATGCTCTGGGTATCATTAGATCAACATCCAAGAGAAGGACATAGAGAAGACGCCATTTCAGTGTCACTTTGGACATTTTGAGTTTCTGGTTATGTCATTTGGGCTAACCAATGCACCAACTACATTTAAGTCTTGTGTCATTTGGGCTAACCAATGCACCAACTACATTTAAGTCTTGCATGAACCACATATTCAGGGATCAGTTGAGGAAATTAGTCTTGGTTTTCTTTGACGACATCTTGGTCTACAACAAGACATGACAGGAGCATATGAGGCACTTAGATGAGGTTTTAAGCATCATGGAAGCGCAGTCACTATATGCCAAAGAGTCCAAGTGTGAGTTCGGTATGACATAACTACTTTACTTGGGCCACATCATCAGTGCACAGGGGGTATAGGTATACCGGGAGAAGATCAGGGCCATTCTGGATTTTGGCCAACGCCTAGGAACATGACAGAGTTGCGGAGCTTCATCGGGTTATATAATTATTACAGGCGGTTTGTTAGGGGTTTTTCTCAGCTTGGAGCACCACTGACAGATCTCACCAAGCATGGGGCTTTCATCTGGACTGATGAGTCACTGAAAGCCTTCGATCACATGAAGGAAGTTATGGGCACATGTCAAGTGTTAGCATTACCGAACTTCACTTTGCCATTTGTATTAGAGTGTGATGCATCTTACGAGGGTATCGGGGCAATTTTGATGCAGGGAGGACACCCCATTGTATTTGAGAGCAGGAAGCTCAGCCAACCCGAGAGGTTGTATTCCATCTATGACAAGGAAATGCTGGCAATCATGCATGCCTTGACCAAATTCAGACAATATTTGGTGGGCAACAAATTCGTGGTCAAGACATATCACAACAACTTGAAGTATTTCCTTGAGCAGAAGGACCTCAGTGAGCGCCAACAGAAGTGGGTGAAGAAGGTACATGCATTCGACTTTGACATAGAGTATGTCAAGCAAAAGAAGAACATTGTGGCCGATGCGCTATTTAGAAGACCTGCGACATGTTCTTTGATGGAGATTTTAGCAGATTGGAAATCTCACTTGTTAGTGGAATATTCCGAGAACCAGTTCGCTTGTGAGATTCTGGATGGACAGATTCAGGGTGATAGGTACAGGGTCATTGATGATGTCATATTCTACAAAGATAGAGTGTACTTAGTACCAGATTCAAGGCTCAAGTAGAAGATCCTCACTCCAGTTCACGATTCACCACTAGCAGGCCATCAGGGGTTTTTCAAAACCTACAAGCAGATCAGGTACAGGTTCTCACGGAAGGGCCTCAAACATGACGTTATGAGGTACATTAGTGAGTGTGTGACTTGTCAGCAGAACAAGTCAGGGCATACGCTTCCAACAGGGATGCTTCAACCACTCCCCATTCCGGAGCAGAAATGGAAGAGCATATCGATGGACTTCATCACAGGCTTACCCAAGGTCCAGGGTAAGGACTGCATTTATGTAGTGGTCGATAGATTGATCAAGTTTGCTCACTTCTATGCCATATCGACAGAGTTCAGCGCAGTTCAAGTAGCTGAGTTATTCTTCAGAGAGGTCTTTAGACTTCATCGGTTGTCGAGGAACATCATCAGTGACAGGGACAGTCAATTTATTGGGACATTCTGGAGGTAGTTGTTTAGATTGGTAGGGACAGAGTTGACACCCAACACCAGCTATCACTCTTAGACAGATGGGCAGACAGAGATCGTCAACAAGTGGGTTGAAGGGTATTTGAGGAACTATGTCGGTGGACAACAGAGGACATGGGTCAGGTGGCTACATTTAGGAGAGGATTGCTATAACACCACTTTCCATATGTCCATTGGTATGATACCCTTCCGAGCATTGTACAGGTATGATGCTCCCACTTTGGTAGACTTGGTCTTGTGGGAGAGCAGAGCTTCCAAGGCCAAGGATTGGATCACTGAGAGTCAGGAGATTCTCAAGGTACTGAAAGAGAACCTACATACGACACAAAATCAACAGAAGATGAGTGCGGACAGGCACAGGATAGAGTGCAGCGTTGAGGTTGGGGATTTGGTCTTCTTGAGACTCCAACCATATAGATAGTCATCTCTGAAGAAGAGTGGGACCGAGAATCTCAAGCCCAGATTTTATGCCCCATACAAGATCATGCGCCAAATAGGCGAGGTTTCCTATGAGCTAGAGCATCCAGAGGGGAGCAAGATACATAACGTGTTCCGCGTATCGTGCCTCAAGAAGGCGGTGGGACAATTCATCAACACATCCGAGGAGCTTCCCACATTGGATGAGGAGGGACAATTGGAGTTGGTTCCGGAGGAGGTACTGGAGTTTCGGGAGCGGAAACTGAGTAGCAGGATCATCCGAGAGTGTTTGATCAGATGGAGAGGGCTTCCCATAGAGGATGCTACTTGGGAGAGTGAGCAGGTGTTGCATCACCCTGGATTGGTATTGCTTGAGGACAAGCAATTTCGAGAAGGGAGAACTGTAATGTCCCTTTCCAAATAAGAGTTCCAGAGAGGAGGCTAAATGGTCTAAACAACCCCATTAGACTATAGCCAGTGCCAGACAGGGGTAAACAAGGTTACTAGAGGTCATTCTAGTGAAAGGTGTTATAATGGGAAAGTGACATTGAGCTAAAAGTGGCTAAAAGCGCTTTTAAGCCAACTTGAGCAAAAAATAGAACAAATGAGCTAAAATTAGAAGTCAACAACAAATTAGGGTTTCAGGTGGCTATAAGAGAAGGTGCAACAACCTAATTCATCATTATGTAGATTTTGACTTGTCATTGAGGAGAGGCGCATCTCAGGAGAAATAGTTCAGTGGATTATGGGAGGAAGACACCAGTTGGCTGATTTCGATGTTGAGAGACACACCCTAGTCACCGGGAAGATCACACAAGTCTTCCATCATTCTTCAATAACAGTTACACACGTTCCAACAGCAAGGGCGCACTTATTTAGGGTCAGGGTGCAACTTCTGAGGAGGCTCAGTGGATTGACTTGTCCCTTTTAGGGAGAGTTCAGAGATTCCCCTCTGACCTAGTTGAGAGGAAGGAAAGGCACATCATTTTCCTGGTTCCTTGTCAGATTCCAACGAAGGAATCATCTGGGGCGCACTTTACGGACATTGGGAGTGCGACACTTGGGGAGGACACATTCGGGGTTCTCGAGCGATCATCAATTCAGATCCAGGGAAATCCTTCCGACCCATTTCCTAGTAGACCTGGGCGATCAGTTTGAGATCCACATCAACCGATTTCGATGGTGGAATCACTAGGGCATAGTTTTCCAGAGCAAAGAGGGCGCATTTCCCCCAGGGGGATCCATCCGGGGACTAGATACACTAGTTGAGGTTCGGACAGTCACCATGACTGTGAGGCAGAGCAGGGTGCATTGTTTGGGACAATTTCCAGGCATTTCCAAGAGGTATAGCCACCAAGGTGAACTTTCCAGACTTGCAACAGTTGTCGTACGAACTGGCATATCCGCATCAGTTCTTCATCTCATCCATTGCATTCCACAACATTCTTCGGGTATCAGGTATTATTGTTTTAGTTGCTTTGTATTCCGACTAAGATCCTTTTGTCATTGATCTAGCCGAGTGATTCATTTTATTCAGCTGCATTCGACATTTGTACTCCACGGAGATTTCATAATATAAGCTTTGTAGTCTTTTGTCGCCATTATTATTTGAATGCTCATTTATATGCTACAAACAATTAATCCTACACACACATTAGCAGAGTTTCCTAGACTAGCCAAGTCAGGAACATTACAAAGACAACCTTTAAGACTAGCCAAGGTTTGTTTGAGTGGTTGTTGATGCCCTTTGGCCTTACTAATGCTCCTGGGAAATTCATGACGATAATGAATGATGTTCTTAGACCTTATCTTGTAATTGTATATGTGGACGACACATTGATTTTGAGTCAAGCCTGAGAGGATCTCTTGAAATAATTAGAACAAGTATTTGTAGCATTGCACAAGGAGAAATTACTTGTGAGCTTGAAAAAGAGCACTTTTGGATAGACACAACTTGTCTATCTTGGATTATGAGTGAACTGAGATGGGCTTAGCATTGATTTGATGAAGATTTCAACCACTGTTAGCTAGTCATTGTCGAAGAAAAATCATGAACTGTGAAGCTTCATGGGAATGGCCAACTACTTAAGGAAATTTGTTGCATAGTTTTCTCATGTTGCACACCCACTCAATTTGCTGAACAAAGATCAATTCAGATTCAGTTGGGGTGCAACGTAGCAGAAGGGGTTCGAAGAGATCAATCAAAGTGTTGTGACTGCTCTAGTGTTTTCATTGTTTGACATTCAACAAGCCTTCAAGATCGAGGTGGACAGCTCTAGGCATGCCATGGCTGCACTACTAATGCAACAAAGAAGACCCATTGCATACCACTTTGAATCTTTCTAGGCACAATGTTGAATTGTTCCACATATGATTTTGAGATGTATGCATTGTTGGTAGAAGATGTAAAGATATGGAGTCATTATATGCTTGGAAAAGAGACTTTCATCCATAGTGACCACAAGCTTCTCTGGTCCCTCTTGAAACATAGCAAGATTGTGAATGCATGCCACATGAAGTGGATTACATATTTGCAACAATTTAACATTGTGATAAGTACTAGAAAGGAAGCATAAATAAAGTTACAAATTTCCTTTCTCAACCTCTACCATAGTAGCAACTGGATTAATGGTGTTTGCGAGTTCGACAATTTGGTTTTTTGTTATTGCAGGATTTGTACTTGTGCAAAGCCCTCCAGATGATCCCCAAATCTTGCGTAACTATGAAAGAACCTACCACTGTCACCTAAGTAGGGACTTCCCTCGTTTTAGTGATGGAAGAGGTCCACCAGAAGGGAGGCTTCCCTGGTGACCTCAAGGGATCAAATAGCAAGTTTAGTAGCCAAGTCTACTGCCCCCAGTCTTGATCACCAGATGATTGGTCTAGGTCAAGGAAAGAGAAGAGGTTTGAAGATGATTTGGTACTTGCCTGGAAGAAGAACACTTTACATCATCTATATAACAATTTCCAAGCCAAAGTATGCGATAAACACCTCTTTTAGACACTAGACAAGTTAGATTGTTATTGCTGTTACAAATTGCAGCAGTAAGACAGTCTTATAACAGCAGTAAGTAATTTGTAACAACAACAATAATAAATGCTCAGAAGTTCCACAATTGACCATGAAAATTAAGCATACATCTAATAGAACATTATTCAATTGTTAGAGGTAATTTTTGAGTGAGTTAAGCCATCAATAGATTAGTGTATGCAGCAAATTGATGTGATTTAGATGGCTGTAGCAAACCTTTTATAACAGTTTTAATGCTTTTAAAGAAGGCTAAGCACATTGTCCAGACTTTGCACACATCAATGTAGTCCTGTAGAACATAGTGGACTTTGGAGGAGTCTATATGGAACTAAAGAGACATAAATGTAACATTACAATGTACTGGAATGTTGATTGATGAAGTCAAGGCTGAGGCCAGATTGACCAAAGAAGAAGAGAATGGTTAATAAGAGGACAATATCAATATGAAGTAGGAGTGATATGATTGGTAGCACTATGAGTGTTGGAAAAACTTAGGCAAGGTAAAATTGGCAAGGTTAACAGGAAAATGAAGCATATGCTAAATATGCAACACCAATATGATATTTGGGCTATGTTATTGCACAATCTGTACTTGCTTAAAGCCCAAATCAAGTAGATACAAGTCCAGCGTAACAGGGAGTGACCTATCACTATCACCTTAATAGGAAACCTCTTTCTATTTAGGAGTATGTCACAGTACCCTAGGGGAGATATCCCCAGTGACCTGGGGGTTTGAGAAGGCTAAGGTAAGAGATACAAGAAAGTCCCTCCCCTCTCACAGATCACTCAAGTCAAAGGTTCTTCGTGTCTTATAGAGATGAAGCAAAAGGGTAAATAGGGTGTACCTGCCCAGAACAAGACAACAATAGAAAAATAGTGCAATTTCTAAGTACCATATGGTGTTAGTGCTTCATAAGACCATGAACCTCTGAAAAATAAGTAAGCTGATATAATACTGCAGCAATGTAATTATCTATAACAACAATGAATGTTTTGCAACAGCCACAATAATTATGCCTTAAAAATGCTTGATAATGACAAGATAATATAGCTCTAAGTTGACAGAATGATAACAACATGTCAGAAGCAAAAAAGTCAATGTCTAATCAGCTTTTAATGCCACTTTTAAGATGAATTTGCTGCTGTTAGATGGCTGTAGCAATCTTTTGCAACAGCAGCAAGTTAGTCAATGGATTAGTCTAGTTTAAGGTTAGTAGAGGTTAGCAAATGTTTGAAGGAAGATAGTTTAAGAGTTGTTTTGATCAATCAATCACTTATAGTGGGTAGACTATTGCCTTTATAGGGTATATGGAGTCAACAGTAGCAGCAACAAATCTTAGAACAAAATAACAACGATAATACTTAGTCAAAGGAGATGGAATGGATGGAGGAGGTGTTGGTAACCCAAGGCCTCAAGCATCGAAGTCCTAAAAGAAAAATTGGCTAGAAAGTAAGGAAACTTAGGCCCTAGCGAATTTTCTTTCCTTAGACAAATTTGAAATAATATATGCATTAGGCAATTAGAGTAGGGCTACTAGAGTGCTAGTACTTTAGGGTTCTAGTAGCTACTTCTAAACAAGGTGCACTTTGAGAAATTCAAACGAGTGGAAAACTATAGAGAAAAAGATAATAACTTATGTTTCTCTCCTAGGGTTTTAAGCAAGCAATTTCATGATCTTTAACATGAACCAAATAAAATTTACCACAAGCATTCATTAACATTAAAAAATTGCAGATTCTCTACTTACTTCACCAAGAATAATCAAGCCAAACCCTAGTTGAAGATCCTCCACAATGAAGAAAAGCCAAAATACACCAAGAATTGCCTCTCCAAGAAGTTGAGCACTAGTTAGTTCAGCCAATAACCCTTAAAGAGGGCCGAATTTCAGACCACACACTTGTGTGATCAGTCCCTGATCCAAAAAATGAAAGTTTTCTCTCTCTATTTATACAATATCAATGACCTTTAATTAAAATTAGGTCATAAAAAGTCTGACATGGCCAAATTACATTTAAAATCCAGTTTTTACTAGTGTGCTTTGAAATTACATACAAGGGTGTTGTATGTCTCTCTCTCTCTCTCTCTCTCTCTCTCTCTCTCTCTCTCTTTATATATATATATATATATATATATATATATATATATATATTGTCAATGAAATGCACATCTTGGGGAAACCCAACCCACCGAGCACTTCCTCTCATTGCAAGGATGGTACCTAGGGTAACTGGCTCGTTGTTGTTTTGGCAACCTAACTAGGCGGGGACATCGAGTGAGGCCCACACAATCCACAGAGGTAGCCAACTTGGGGAATTGACCTCGTGACCTCTTGCTTGTAATTCATAGCACATAATCACTCGAGCTAACCCACTGAGCCAAGGGGGTTATATATATATATTAAGCAAGTTCCATTATTCTTGTTTGAGACTGCTCAACGAATCTCATTAATAACATTAACGTAAATGTCATTTATTACAAATGACTCATTTTTCGCTTAATGACATTACAACATTATGCTTATACATCACATTTATTGTCCTTAGTTAAAATAAACATTACAATGTCTCGCAAAGAAAAACAACCATAATATTTTTCCCACCCAAGTATTGGAAGAAATGATACGTTGAATGGGCTTTTTCAAAGAAAGCAAACAAGAAGAAGCCTTTAGTCAGGCTCTTGGTACTTTTGCAGTGCCAACCATGGGGTTCCCACATTTCTTTAACGTAGGCCTTAATAACAGTTTTAGGAGAAACCTTACCAACAAAATCCTTGAGCAATTTTTTTCCTTACACGAGTTACACACATTTTCATATTCATAAACTATAATATCGATAGGTATTTCCTAGAAGGTATCAAAATTACCATGTGGACAAACTTTTGAGGCCCCTTGAGGGGGATCATCATGTCGATTGCTATCAGACAAATGAATTTCGTTACCAACTCCAATAGTATGCATATCGACAGTTCCAAGCTTGTGCCCAAGGTGTGCCATTTAAGGCACCTAAAGGCCTTATGGCAAAGCTAACGAACCATTTAGGCCCAGCCTAGGCCAATGAAAGAGATGTGATATACAGTAATGGAAACAATGATAGGAGTAAATGGCTTTGGCAGATTCATATGCTCATAAACTCAAATCCTAGCCAAAAAAGTGTTGATTTTGAATTTTCTAAAGTGCCTACTTTTACTTAATTTCCTCGAACAATTTTACTCAATGTACTTTTAATGCATTTGGGAAACATAATATAGGTAAGGCATTTTATTAGAAAATAGTTGGTTTTGGTCATTAATTGCTTACATTATTTGTGCTAAATCTTATCTTTTGTTACACATATTAGTATCCTTGTTTGCTTATGACGTATAGAATTCAAAGGTCCCGTTATCATTGCTTCAGACATATCCATTCCTCTACTAAATTTCTTCTGTGAGACTCATTGAGATGACAGACAACAAAACATTAGGAAGTTATAATTAACTTAGATAATTATGCTTGGTTGAAGATAACCAAAATCCAATATGTTACAAAGTAGTGCAATTTCTAAATGATCTCATGCTAATAATAATTTTGCTGCCCTTTATCTTGCATTTTTGTACATACTCTAAATTATTTTTTTAGTCTTTCAAAAGAAATCCATGTTAATATGATACCAACTTTCTCGTCTATTTTATTAACATGTGTTAACAAGCTCATTCTATACCTAACATAAGCTTGTGATTTTTATTTTTCACAGAACTTTTATTTGATAGGAAGGGACAAACAAAGAGTACACTGGAGAGTGTTGAAGATAGATAGGTTGGATCCCTCCGAATTAATAATTCGTGATGATCCTACTACTTACACACAGAATGAGTGCAATGAACTACTACGAAGGATAGATGACGGCAACAAGTCTACAGGTGGCCTTAATTTTGTCACCAATTGCTATGGAATTGTCGGTATGCACTTGCTTTGTATTACCATTGACTATATAATGTTTGCAATTGATCAATAAGTTTTCTTTTTAACAAAGTATTGCTTGTAAGTCTTAACGGATTTCATTTAACATATCCATCTGAGAAAATAATAAATGACCAAAGACAAGTTTTCTTTTTTTAAATTTCCCAAAGGGAACAAAGAGAGTTCATTAGGATCTTAAAATGACCAAAGGCTCAAAAACTACGATTGTTGAGATTCTACTCTAATTTTGTTGATACAGTTTAAGCATTGGGACTTAATTTCCTTTATTGTCTAAGGGGTCATAACTGAGATCATCATATTCAGTTGCTGATTGTTTGTGCTATTCAGAGGCGGATCACATACATCTTTTACGATATGCTTGTTCGAGATAAGTTTGTAATTTTTTGGGTCAAGCATTTGTTTTCTAGATGACCATTAAGGGAGGGTGATAGAGTATTTATTTTATAATCGTCATATACTAATGTACTTTACTTAGCATAGTACTTTTATCTTGAGAGTCAAATAAAGTGTCTTTTGTCTTAATTTACTAATTAACTCACATGTCATTATAATTTTATAATGATGGTTACCACCGACTTGCATCTTTCACATGAGACATATATTTTTTTGAAATGCTGCATTTATTACTTAAAGGATCGAATCGGTACATAAAATTACATCGCAATAACAACAGTTGTCTGAGGAAAATTCCACCCTAAAAACACTAAAAAAGAAACCATATGAGCCTCAGTGCTTTTCGTTGTGATGTTGAGTCCCTCTTGAGATATCTTTTGGTGTATCTAATTATTACACATTGATTAATGTACCAAGTTTTCTTCTCCCTCCGCAACTTTTATGTGTAAATTGTATGTGCAAACTCTATAATAATAACATGCCTTACTGTTAGAAATAGGGAAAAATAACAGAAGAATATACTTTTAAAATTCTGTTAGCTAGATCAGCAAGTAAATATTAGATCTAAATAAAATTTCTGAACAGAGGTACACAGTAGATCTGAAAACAACAAGTAGATCTAAAGCAAAATATTTCTGAACAAGTAAACTAGTAGATCTGAACCAAACAATTAATCCTGAGTATGCAAGCAAGTAGATTTAAGTACAACAGTCTTAGATCTAGTACATTAAATATTTATAAGCATACCAATTAGTAGATCTGAGTTTAAATAAATAAATCAAACTGAAGTAATAAAGCAATTGAACTTTGCCTCTGAGTTTTACCTCATGTGCAATGAAAGAAAGAGCTAGGCACACAATTGTGATGTATCCCTCTGAGTTATGCTCAGATCTAGTCTTGGACTCTTAGATCAACCACTAAGGGTTAGATCTCAGTTATAGAGAGTATGAGAATGAATTGCCACAGTAGAAAACTTCCAAGGAAAAGACAAGAGACCCCAAACTGATATCTTGATCAGTAAACCCTTGTCTCAGCCACTCACATAGAGGAATCATCCAGCTCAGGAAGGTGTGACAACAATGATTTGAAGGTTGAAAGGACAGCCACAATCCACACTAAATTTCAGATCTGTACTGAGATAGACGGCTGTCTGCTGTAGAGGGTTAGCACCTCATAATGATGGCCGCGGCCCTCATAGGTTTCTGATCTGTACACAGAATAGGACGGCAGCCTAGAAGAGGGTCTGCTACCCACCACACGGATCTCACACAGAAGTAAAATGGCAGCCAAGAAGAGGGTCCGCTACCCACCACACAGATCTCACACAGAAGGCTGGTTACTTAGAAAGGGACAGATCTGAGAGTAGGGTAGACGAATGCTAGAATAGGACAGATCTGAGTAGTAGTAGTGACCTAGCAGCAGCAAGCAAATCAGCAATAGAACCACCAGAAACACAGGACTTCAAAACACCTTCCAGCACAAAGAAAATGCACCAAACTGAACAGCCAAGGAGGCCGCTGGACTGAGGAAGAAAACCTCAGAGCTATTTGCCACTTAGAAGAGAGAGTAAGTGAGTGTAATGGAATAGTGAGGGAAGGGTTTTATTTATAGTTTTAGGCTAGGGCTTAGGGTAATAAAATAATAATTAATATAATGACATATTAATTAATATAAATATTAATTTAATATGTCATATTTAATTAATTAATATTTCTATTTTAATCTCACTAAGCCCTAAAACAAAATACAAACCCCACTCAAACCCAAACTCAAAAACCAAAGGGTGAAGATTAAACAAAGGGTTAAGAAGGGCAAAGGGGTTTTTTTAGTGGCAAAACATGTTCATATAATTCTCAAGGTGACCAATAAACTTTATCATCATTGCATAAGGGATATTTCATAATCAAGAAAGGATTCTTTGGAACATGTTCAAATGCTTCAAATATTAAAGTGACACTTACCATGACACCATAATTGTTACCTCATGAAGCAAGACCTGCTTTCTTCTACGACCAGGCCGGTGTAGTGGATGTTGCTCTGCTACTGGTGATGAATGGTGATCAACATGAATAGGAGGGACCCTGCGGGCTTCGCTGCTCAATCTAACTCTCTACACTCCATGTCTGCTACCTGTGGGCCTCGAGACATGATCTCCTTAGTTACCCCTAGCTTGGGGGGGTAGCAGACCCAAATGGGGAATACATAGGGTTAAATGTATATGATATGACACCAAGGGGGGGCATATATGGGGATAAATGTACATGTATTGTGTAAATATATATGTAATAGGGTCAACCTAACAGTAAAAGGGCCTCATGTGTAGGTGTGAATCGGTATTGTTATCCCCCATTTCTAGGGTTAACTAAGGAGATGATGTCTCGAGGCCCTCAGGTTGCAGACATGGAGTGTCGAGAGATGGATTGACTTGTGATGTCCACTTACACAGATGGAGACCCGCTTCACGACCACGCTTCTTCGGTTCATCATGGTGGCATCCACCGCATTAGCCTATTTTCAGAAGATAATGGGTCTTACTCCATGAGGTACAAGTCAGGTATTGTGGTAAGTGTCACTTTAATACTTGAGAGATTTGAGTATGTTGCATTTAAAGCTGCTTTTGATTATAGAACGTCTGCTTGGAAATTATGCTCTTTACCCTGTTTCACCTTGGTAGTTGACATTGTGCCTTAGTAAGTGTTCACCCTTGGGGAAAGGTTTGCTACTAGGAGGTCTCATTGATGAGTCATCACACCATTTCCCTATCATAGTTGTCACTTTTCACACTTCATCCTTTCCGTTTCCCAATCTTTGGAGATTTTCGGGTGTACTGACCCAAGAAGGGATTGTACCTCATTTCGTGGGAAGAAGGGGCTGAAGGCCCACAGGTTTGTAGCTGGCAAAAGATAAAAGCCAATCATAAACCTTCCATATGCTCGCCCAGGGATCCTGAGGACATTGAAATGTCTCTCATAAGAAACTAATTGGACCTGTGAAAAATAATAATATAAAAATGCCAACCAAGGTAGAGCATGTGTGGGCTATGTTTTTCATGCTTAGGTAGAAGTCCCACACATTATCTTCTGTAAATTTTAAACCTGTGAAGTAATGCACTGCATACAGATTCTTAAGAAAAACAAAAATTAATCAATGGCTCATACACACAGTACACAGAGATTTACGTTGGAACCCTGAACTGGGAGAAAACCAACCTTCCTTAGTGTCGCACCTTTCAACTCTTCATTGTATTAATTTCACCATTCACAATACAATATATACAATATTTTAGGTGTTCTGTAGCTACCAAAACCCTAATCCCTTAATCCGGGATTAATTTAGAAATCCACTAAAAATAGGAAAATTCGTTAAAATAGCAAAAACCGCCCAAAAAAATAAATTTCGGGGCACTGCTCCGATCCGAACGCTGCACATTACCAGGGGGGCCAAACCTACCTCCCCTAGGAAAGCGCCCGGTGCACACGTAATTGTTGAATCAACAGACGCAGTTGTCGAATCTGACGTGCCCACACACACACATGCAAAGAATATAACACATACCCAACATCTTCAACTTGGGGAAGCACATTGTGACCAGCGTAGAGTCAAGGTGGGCAATGTTTTTCATGCTTAGGTAGAAGTCCCACTTTGGCTTCAACCTGGAAACACTTTAAATAACTAATGACAATAAATGGGCTTGGAAAAAGGTTACATTGAAAATGAAGGTGCAACACACACTCTACAAAGGCACCCATAAATGAGACAATATGAACCCTTGTATGTCATGAACACCATGCCCAAAAGTCTTATCTACATCCACTCCATCTTCTTTGCATGACTTAAAGAGGGTCCACCTGGGAAACACTCCTTGACTTGAGGAATAACTCACCTAATAGGTCACCTTGACAACCCTCCCATACCTAAACTTGGCAAATTGCATAGGGTCTTTGAGCACTTGTTTAATTTGAAAATGTAGTTTTGATGCACCTGTTTAGGCGGCTCTTGTATTAAAGGTGATATTACTTGGCATGATACATTTGACTTGAGACCCTTGGAGGGTGCATTCATCTTTTCTTTGTAGGACCTTGTTTGATGGATGATTTGGAGGAACAAGCCTAGCTTGGGCCTTCATTGGCGTAGAAAGCCCACAGGTTGGATGCCCTGACCCACACCCTGGGGAGCAACTAGATGGTGAACGATGCTTTTGGAGGCATGAGGAGATACCTTGAAGGATGAAACCTAGCCCCCATTTGACCAACATTTGACCTTGGAAGGTCAAAACGTCTCTCTCTAGGGCTTGACGCCATGATTTGGGTGTAGGTTTGATGATGGTGGTGATGTCTTGATGGAGAATTGGCATGTTTGATGGAGAGAATACCCTAGCGCATGAAGGGATGTCCTTTGGAGGCCCAACGACTTCATCTCCAAGCTCAACAATTTGCTAGAAGTGCCAAAACGTCACCCTAGAAGGGCATGACTTCATCTTTTTAGGGTTTCTTTGTGTAAAAATTAAATTGAATTTGTAAAGGGGCAAAACTAAGGGGGTCGACCTCCTTGTTTTGTGGTTTACCCTAATGTTATGTAGACAAATTGATTTTAGAGGTCTTGTATAAATAAGTGACCAAATCATTTCATTTTATCATAGCTCTCTCACTTGGGAGAAGACATACTTGGCTGAAATTTTTGCCCTCTTTGGGCATTTGAGCTATCTCTCTCTCTTGTGCAATTTTTTTGGATGCTTATTGGTATATTGTGGAGCTAAAGTGGTGCACACTTCTCTTGGAGGCTTGTTCTTGCATATGGATGGAAATTACTTGGTAAAGCTAGGGTTTTATCTTGCTATCTCGTGGAATTGGTAAGGAAATTTCTGCATTTGTTGGTATTTTCTTCTTGTTTCATGCTATTCATGTCTAAAATCCTTGGAGGAGTATAAGAGCATACACCCTCCACCAAGTTCATTTTAATTGGTATTGAATAAGCTATTTCTTCAAGGTTGCTAGGAGGAGTAAAAGGGCTTACACCCTCCTAGACTTACCTTTGTTGAATTCAATTGCTCTAGGGAGTAAAAGGGCTTACACCCCTAGAGAAGCAGTGTTCCACGGGGACGCGTCCCCCAGAGTGGGGGACGTAGGGGACGCGTTCCCCACGTCCCCGGGACGGGGGGACTCCAGGGGGGATGTTTCATTGAGATATTTCATTTGTCTAAAGTGGATTGAATTCTACACGCTATTGGCTTGCTTGAGCCCCTAGGGCGTCTAGCTTGGCTAAGTATTTCTTATTGCTGTTATAAACTTATGTTACAGCCATTAGGGTTGCAGTAAAACTCACTCAAACTTTATCTTTTACCCACTATTCAACCATTGAAATTTTCGTGGAAGCTTCTATAATTAATCTACTTGAAGTTAGCTATCTTTTTGGGTGGTTTACTTGCTCATTTTGGTGGTTGGATTTTGCTGCTGTAGAAAAAGTTTGCTACAGCCACTTGGCTGTTACAATAACTTGCTGATAACATCATCTAACAACCTTCTATTGTCACTAAAGTCTTGTTCTATTTCCTAGAGTTAAACTAGTAATTTCTAGCTTAGTCTCTTACATCATTTACTTGATTTTTGGTGATATATTTTGCAGCCATTGTTATCATTTACTTGCTGAGATATATTCTTGTTTATTGTTGCAATATAGGACAACAAACTTCACTTGCTTGACCTTTTGATTATTTGGCTTGTATATCTATTTTTTGTCTTGTCTCGGGCACGTATAATAGTCTTTTGCAGGTACACTCCACTTTGGAAACTTACCCTTACCAACAAGACTCTTACCCAAGTCATTTTCCACTTCTTACTTCGACCTATATGGGTTTCACCTCCCATTATATCACTTTCCGTCTCAATCCCCCTAGGGTCACCGAGATTCCTCCCTTGTCTAGGATTTCTCCTTCACTAAAGCGAGGAGAGTATCTATCTAAGGTGACAGTGGGTAGATACTTTGACACTTGTCCCACGTTTGTGGATTGGGTTGGGCTTTTCCCAACCTACAATCTGTGCGATAACATGTATATATAGAGATCATGTATTCATTATTGTAGACATGTGAATTGTGATGTATGAATGTATTTGGTTATGGGGAGGAGGTTCTCCTATTCTTTAAGGAGTTATTGTATAACTTATCTATCTTGGAGTTGTGCTCCACGCTTATATTCTGTACATGGTGTGTACTTCTATTCTATTATGATATTTTAAGCATTTGGATCATAACATGATGCTATTTAAGAATGGATGGAATTTGTGTTCAAAATGTGATCCTGTATAGTTATGGGTCTTCCTTGTTTCCATCGTCGACAAAGTATGTGAGTGGCTACTTCTTTTAGTTTGCAATTGATAGTGTTACCTCTCAGTTGCACCAGGAAGGACTTACGATGATCCGCAAGGTTGAACAAGGCACTTGTTCAAAATTCAGAGTTTAGAAGTCCCGTTGGGCATCATTGCCCCTTTATTTTTTCTTCTTCTTCTTCTTCTTCTGTGCATGTTCCATAGACCCCTAGGGGGAATTGTATAAAATGAGTTAGCACGAGGTCTCTTGTATGTAGAAGACTCAACTCCCTAAGACTTGGTTATTAGTGCATACTATAGAGTGTTTTTTTTTATTGGTCCATTATACCTCGCTTCAACGACTTATAATGTTCTAAGTTTTTCACTCATTTCCTCCAAAGCTGGAGTGTGTCCTAATGGATTTTCCTTAGTGTGTTCTGTTTGAGTCTAGTGTCAAATGTATAGTACCATGTTAGTCATTATTCCAGAGTCTTATGGACATGCATTGGGTCCTTCTAGGATTTATTAACGTAAAATGTCTAGTTTAAAAAAAGACGTTTTACCTTGTAAATTCATGTAATTATTTAATAAGTGGTACTAGGAGGTGTGAAACACCTAGGGGAGTATTATTTTCTAACTTAGAATACCCCCTTTACCTTTGTACCCCCTTTTTGAGGAAAATAATTGACTTTTACCCATAAAAATCAATTATTTCCTCAAAAAGGTGATTTAATTCACTTCCTATTTTTAAGAAAACATGTCGTAAACATGTTTTTGACTTGTCTTCAATTCACTCTATCTCATTGGTGGTTAGTGGCAGTTGATGGCAAGTTAGGATGAGTTAAGTAGCAAGTTGAGTTCACTTGGTGGAGATCTCAAGGAGAGGTGCACCTTCTCTCTTGAGAGGTGGCACACTCTCCTTGAGGGCACCAATCCCAAGGAGAGGCGTACATACTCTCTTGAGAGGTGGCGCCCTCTCTCTCACTCTACTCTTGACTTGTGGCAACTTAACTTTAGTTGTCGGAGTGGTGGCATCCATCCATCCACACATGTGGCTTGTCCCACCTTGGGATTTGTGCCCCTCGCATTGGGAATTGCGCCCTCTCTATGTATTTATGCAAGCATACTCCTCATTTGGTTAATGAGAGTTTGGGCTAGCTTGTGGTTTGTATTTTTATTGTGATACTATTTGGAATAAAAAAGAAGACTTTGGAGGTCATGTCGGTGGTGTGTAACTATTGTGTGGATGCTTGATGTTTAATGCTTAATATATGAGTAACCGTAGGCTTATTTCTTTGCATGTATTTCGTTATTTTGGCCTTTGAAGGGGTGTTATCACCCAGTAGGATAGGATCTATTAAGCTAAGTAACTTCTTAGATCTTATTGTTTTCTTACACTGGCAATATAAGATTTGCATATATTTTTGGTTGATTAACATTCTATCTAAGTTTCTTGTGTAGGGGGCACCTCATTTAATGGATTTTTGCAAGTTTTAAGTTTTTACAGGTCCTCATCCTTGGAGAAGTGGATGGATTGCATTGAGCAAACCTTCCACAAGCTCTAAGGCTATCGAGAACAAAGTCCCTCAGCATATCACCGGAAGACCCCATAGCCCAAGAGTTCTGCACTTCAAGCTTTCTCTCTCTCTTTCCTTCAAAATTCAATTCAATTTGGTTACTTGTTTCCTTTTGCATGCAAAATCTAGATCCACATTTTAAAGTTAGATCTTAGGTAAATCCATTTTTGCATGCATGCATAGTTAGATCTATATTGCACTTTCAAATTTATCACCATTCAAGTTAGATCTAGCTTAAAAACTTGTCTTTTAGCAATTCTTTCAAAGTTAAATCTGCATGCTAAACAATAGAACCTATTTAGAGCTGTATTTCCATATTTTGACAATTTTAGTGCCCATTGATTGCTGTCCAAACAAAAAACAAAATCCACTAAGAAAGTTAGTCTATTGCTGATTTTCTTAGTCATTTTACTAACCCTTTATCTAACCTTCACTTGGGAAATTTTTTTCATGAGACTAACAACCTTTTGCAGGTTGTTTTAAAGTGACTTGGGCAAGTTTCCTACGAAACTCTCTTGCTGTTTTTGCACATTTCACAAACAACTAGAGGGATACTCTGCCCAATTTTTGCCGATCCAGAGCATCCATGACCCCTCAAGGCACCTAATCCTCTTTCTCTTCATTCCATTCTATCATTTTGTCAGTTTGACCGGATCTTGAGTTATAAAATACCAACGAATGCTTCATTTCTAAGATTTTAACTTGAAGGAGCTAGTGGGATAATCCACTAGCCCTCTCATCCCCCTACCCCGAGGGGATTGTGTCATTTTTCATCTTTTTGCAGTTCTCTTTATTTTTCTAACTTAAACAAGAAAAAATCAACTAAAATAAACCAAGATAACATCTGCAAAACATTTCCTTTGCGATGTGAGATTAGTTTCTTATTTTATGTATTTCAAGTTATTTTTCCTTTTTGCAAAGTAACGAACCTTCCCCGTCAAGATCCTAGTATGCTCTCTGCCTCGCGAGTCTAACTCGATCTTGGCATGATAAAAAAAGATCTTGATTAG
Organism: Picea engelmannii; assembly: GCA_009831015.1. Lineage (NCBI taxonomy): Eukaryota > Viridiplantae > Streptophyta > Pinopsida > Pinales > Pinaceae > Picea > Picea engelmannii. The sequence goes on along the minus strand of ML777455.1, from coordinate 1,187,476 downwards.
TGCAGAGTAGTTTAACAAGGTAATTTTTTCCTATTTTGCTCAATATCGGGATCATACTGGTTGATTACATGTGAGTTCACGGGGCTACTCATTGAGATTCGTTCTTGTCATGTTGGAAGTCCGTGTAGTTTTGCTTGTACCCACTTGAGTAACAATATTTAAAAATTGACAAACATTAGATTAGCTTTAGATTAGATCTTTTATTTCTTGCTCAAGCTTACAATCTTGCAATCGTGAGTGGATCAATGTGGGGTGAAAACATTGATGTATTAATTGCGTTGTAGTACTTTCCCAACCATTTAATTTGTCAATCCAGGTTCGTAGACTTATGAAGCGCACGCACTATATGTGCAGGAATGAAGTAAAACTAATCTAATCTAATTTGCCGAAATCAAATTAATCTAGGAAAGCATTGAAACACTAACTAGGAAAGCAAGAAATTGCATAAGGGAAAAGCAATACAACATGTGAAGAGTTGAACGACAATTGACATATGTGAGCTCACACAATAAATCAATCTCAAATTATATTACAAGAATCAAATGACAAAGCATGAAAGAATAGCAATGAAAGAATCAAAGCTAAGAATCCCTTTCTCCTAATTAGAAGACTAAATTATGAATTACATGACTCCCTTCATGAAGAGAGAGCACTCTCTTATATACATGAAAGTCTTGAAGATAAGATAAGAGTGTCATAATTACAGATCCACTATTTTCTCCACCACTCTCAACTACTTTCCCATTATTACAAGATATAATCCCTTCAAATCCTCCACACATCTCTCACATATCTTAGATAAGATATGCCAACCAAATCTTCCATGATCTTTTCCTTGAGCTTAAATGATTAACTTCAAATCTTCAAAGTTTGAAGATGTAATTCCAATTTGAGGATAGGTGGTGAATTTTGACTTTGTTGAAATCTTCAAATATGCTTGCACACATCATCAAACTCATCCAACCTTGATATATAATGGAAATATGTTAATTTTCTAATATTTAATCACAAATTCACTTATAATACTAAAATGAATAAAGTGGAAAATAATAATGTGAAACCCAAATGTATTTATGAAAATGGTATGATGGAAGGTTAATGGGACGATGAAATGTAAGGAATAGTGAAGGGAAAGGTGGATGAAAATGCGACATTTCTGAGTCCTAACATCCCCCCCAACTGAACTTGTTGCATGTCCTCATGCAACCATGCATGGATATTCTGAAGAACCTTTGGCATTTGAACTTTGGTTTTGATTGGTGATGTCTTTTTAATAAGGAATATTTCCAGGAGGTAAAATACATGTGTAACATGTAATAAATGTGTAACATCATGTAAATTTTTGTTATGGTTGGTTCTTGTGTGACAACCATGAATACAAAGAATGTTGGTTCTTTTGTTGACAACATTCATTTCACTTATTTATTTTCTTGCTGCAATAATTTAGCCATATACGGACTGGAAATAATAAGCTATCAATGTGCATAAGAGAGCATCACTGAGTATAAGAAAGCCTTTTCTCTATCTTTTATGAAAACAAGAAAACAAATCTAATCTAGCCTTCATGATTTTGCAAGGATGGCTTAGGCCACTCTCTTTGCAAGGTGTGGGCAATTTATTCTAATTATTACAATATCAGATTTTTGATATAAAATTGATAGAAGGCACACCCAAGAGACTCTCAAGGGTGGCTTACAATGACTTAGAAGAGTAAGAAGGATGGGAATTTGATATCCAAACTCTAGAATGCCTTTTGGTGGCCTTTGGGGCTCAAACTAGTAGCATTCCCTCCTTGTTGCTAGAAATATGCATAAAAAATCAGCAAGGTATACTTTTATGGAAAATGCTACAAAACACCAAGAACTTGTTAAGTTTGATTAACCCAATGATACATAAATTTAAGTAAATTTTTTGAAAATGAGAGTGAAATATTTAGTGTCTATTCTATATCATAACAACATTTAGAAATGAAGAAAAAAAGGAAAAGAAAGTTAGATAAATCTTGAAACTTTGGATGATTGAAAAGAGTTGGCTTTCCACTCTAAAACCAATCCTTCAATCCTTTAGTGTTTCCCACAATAAGATTGCCTTTGCTACACAAGGAAACATGGAGATCAGAGTATCCGAAAAGCTTGTAAAATACTTTGCAAACTTAATAAGAAACTACCACAAGATCAATATCAATACTACTACTAATATCACCCAAGCAAAATACTTTGCTTGAGTCTCCAAGTAGAACTAGTGAAGCAAAATGCAAAAAATGAAATGGAAATGTATCACCTCACAAAAACACAATGAAGGCACCAAGAAGACTCTCAATGCACACCACAGATTCTCCAAAGCTTCCTTTATAATCCACCAAAATGTTGCTACAAATACTTGTAGCAAGATTTACACATGAGAGCATGAGAGAGTGAGGGAAAAGAGAGGAGAAATTTTGGTATAGTAGACTTGCTATGAGAATAGACGATATAATGAGGAGGAAAAGGTCCAATTTATAGGAGAAGATGAGGAGAGAGCCCAATTGGATGGGCTCCAAGTGGCACCCATCTAATGGAAGAGGGTCTCATCAAGGGGGGCGCACTTTTGGGTCAAGAGAGGAGGGTGAGGGTTGAGGGATGAGTGGGGAAGGGGGAAACCCCCTTTCCCATTAATTAAAAGTGTAGTGGGGATGAATGGGGAGGTTTACTAAAGTTTTGGGGGCCCCCATGGTATATTTTTGATTTTTCATGAATTATTGAGTAAAGGGGGGCACCTCTCTTCTAGGGAGATGGTTTATGTGGGTTGTGGGCTAAGCCAAGGGGGTCTTTTTAAGTTGGAAATCATTTTTCCAACTTAGGAAAAGCATTTGGGATACTTTTCCCACTCTCTCTCATGACTTTAGTGACTTTTACAAAATTTGGTCATTTCAATTAAGCCAATTACATACTGATTTTTGACCGACTTTGACTCCTCATGGACAATGGCCTAGCAAAACTTGTCTAAATGAGCTGAGACTTGGTCCAAGGGTGTAGGGGTTCATGAACCATTTGATTTTGTTGACAAAGTGTTCTCAGACACGTAATTTTATTAATAAGGAAAAAGTGATTAAAATCTCAAATTCATAATCTACTCCTTAACCTCACTTGAAGAAGGAGTTTGTTTATATAGCTTAACTCTAAACTAAAAACTAGGAGAACAACCAATCACATAATCACATGAGTATGATAGGTGTCATTTACATAGAAGCTAGGTGTCCTTATCCTAACAAACTAGAATAAATTAATTTCTAAAAACATTTATACTAGAAAATACTTAGACTATAGAACTTTAGGATTATGAGGCTAACAATCCCCCCTTTAATCCGGAAGTTCATTTTTACAAAGACCAATTTCATCTCTGAACTTAGTGAACTTTATTCTACCAAGAGGTTTTGTAAAAATATCTAAAGTTTGATCTTCAGATGGACATAACTGAGGCTTGATGATGTCTTTGATGATGAGCGATCTGATGAAGTGGTACTTGGTGTCGACATGCTTAGTCTTTGAATGAAATACTGGATTCTTGGCCATCTTTATTGCTGACTGACTGTCGATCAATAAGGTAGTTGGTGATTTCTGAGTTTCACCAAGATCCTGTAAAATTCTGCATATCCATACAGTCTCACATGCTGCTTCCCAAGCTGATATGTACTCTGCCTCTGCTGAAGAATTGACAATTGTTGTCTGCTTTTTACAGTTCCAAGATACTGCTGCTGGACCCATATTCATTAAATAACTTGAAGTGGATGTTCTATCATCAATGTCACCTGCAAAATCAACATCTGAATATCCAACAAGTGTAAAATTTTTGTTCCTTTTGTAGAGAAGACCAAAGTCTTTTGTACCTTGAATGTATCTTAGTACCCTTTTTGC
>ML777455.1:1168681-1183533 GCA_009831015.1 Picea engelmannii | reverse complement strand
TTGTTTCAAACCATATAAAGCCTTCACAAGTTTGCAAACTTTATGTTCTTGTCCTTTTTCTTCAAAACCTTGTGGTTGAGTCATGAAAATATCTTCCTTTAGATCACCATTCAGGAAGGCACTTTTGACATCCATTTGATGTAGTTTCCAACCATTATGTGCAGCCAAATTGATAACCAATCTGATAGTGTTCCATTTAGCTGTGGGTGCAAAAGTTTCTTCATAATCAATTCCTTCCTGTTGAGCAAAACCTTTTGCAACAAGTCTTGCTTTGTACTTGTCAATTTTACCATTGGGCTTGTACTTTACTCGATAAACCCATTTACAACTGATGGGCTTAACATCTTGTAGACAATCCACTAAGTTCCAAGTCCCATTTGCAAGTACTGAATCATATTCATTAATCATTGCTTCCTGCCATTCTTTATGTTCARCTGCTTCAGCAAAAGAAGTAGGTTCAATGGAAGCATGAGCAAAATTAGCTTCCGTTCTTGAAAATCCCCTAGTTCTTGTTTGTTCATTTCATCTGAATGAACATCTTTGAGAAGTTGTTCGGCCCACTTTGGCTTCTTATGTTGAGGGGATTGGGAATCTGAATCACCATTATTGTTGAAAAGAGGATTTTCAAAAATTGAGGCTCTTCTTTCATCTGAAATATCTGAGGTTGGAGAAGATTCTTTTGAAGATTCAGTATCAAAAGAATCTTTTGTCGATTCATTATTAGATGAAGCAGAAGAACTTTTTGATAAAGAGATGTCTTCTGGAGTAACCAAGTCTTTTTCAAACCAAAATGCTTGCTTTGATTTGTTGAATTTTCCTTTACCCTTAGTGTTTTTCTTGTCTAAATGACTAAGGAGATGGTTAATCTCATCTAAACTGTTACTTTCAGTTTCGTCAAAAATTACATCTCTACTGACAATGAATTTTCCATCTGAAAGCAATCTATACCCTTTCTTTTCCTTAGAGTATCCAATGAAGATACACTTCATACTCCGGTTTTCTAATTTAGTCCTCTTTTCCTTAGGAACTAAAGTATAACATGTTGAACCAAAAACCCTAAGATGATTTACCTTGGGTTTAAAACCGTACCAAGCTTCATAAGGTGTTTGTCCATCTAAAGCTGATGTAGGTGATTGATTTCTGAGATATACTGCAGTATGGACTGCTTCAGCCCAATATTTTGTGCTCAACCCTTTAAACTGCATCATAGATCTTGCCATGCCTATGAGAGTTCTGTTCATCCTTTCAGTAACTCCATTCTGCTGTGGAGTATAGGAATTTGTCAGTTGCCGCTTAATTCCATTGTTTCGACAATAGTCATTGAATTTAGTTGAAGTGAATTCACCTCCATTATTAGTTCTCAGAAAAACAACCTTTTCTCTAGTTTCATTTTCAACCATGTGTTGAAAATTTACAAACTTTTCAAAAGCTTCTGACTTGGCCTTTAAAAAGTATACCCACGTCATTCTAGTGTGGTCATCAATGAACAATATAAAATATCGACATCCACCAAAAGAAGATTCAATTGGACCACATATATCACTATGAATCAACTCCAAATACTTTGTTGCTCACCATGAGCTGGTTGGAAAAGCTTCTTGCTTTTGCTTGCCTAAGATACAAGCTTCACACTTGGAATTCTCTTTCTTGAAAGTTGGTAAACCCTTCACCAATTCTTGTGACTTAAGTTTCAAGAGACTTTCAAAGTTTAAGTGACGAAATCGAAAATGCCATAATCTGAATGAAGACATTTTAGAATTCGCTGTTGCTGCAACTTCTTCCTTTCTTTTGATGACATTCCCATTCATTCTTAGTAAGTTTCCATCTTCATATCCAGTCATTATTGTTTTCAAGTTATCCTTCACTGACATAATCTTTACCAAACCATCTTCCATGGCAATTTTATGTCCAGCTTGTCTGATTGTTACTAAGGATAACAAATTTTTCTTAAAAGATGGTACATACCAAACATTTGAAACCCATTTTTCACCAATTCCAGGGAGAAAAAATTTCACTGAACCTCTTCCTTGAGGTATATGAGTTGTATCATTAGCTAAATAAATGGGTTTTAATTGAACATATTTATAATTCCAAAAATAGTGTCTGCGATAAGTCATATGCTGAGTAGCCCTTGTGTCCAATATCCAATCATTTTCAAATGAATGTTCATGTTGAACTGCTGAAAAAACATATTCATTTTCATCATCCTGATAATCTTGATCTTCTGCATATTGCGCTGATTGTTGAGACATCTGCTTGAACTTTGGCAATTGATCATTGCTGGTAAGACAATTGGATGCATAATGGCCCATCTTTAAGCATCTTTTACATCTTACTTGACTGAAATTTCGACCTCTTCCTGACTGCGCATTACTTTGAAAATTTTGTTGATGAAAATTGTTACGACCTCTACCTTGACCACGACCTCTGCCACAGTCTCGATAAGAAGACTGATTCTGAAAATTTTGAGAATTTGATTTTTCCCTTTCTTTAGAGCTTTCAGCTTTAGTGTAAAGAAGTTCTTCTTCTGATTGTTTTTGTTTTCCAAAGGTTTTACTATGTTGAGCCAACAATTCATTGAGCGAATCAAAAGTTATAGTAGATAACTTATCAGTTATTTGCAAAGTCTCAAGAAAATGCTTATAAGATGAAGGCAAGCCATTTATTACAATGGAGACTAGAAAACTATCTTCAAGTTTAGAAAAACCGCCTTTGATGATTTCCAGATGAATGTTTTTAATCCTTGAAATGTATTCTAGTACATCGCCATTGTCTGCTAATCTTTGTTTAAGCAATTTCATTTGTAAATCAACTCTCTGAGACACAACAGGAGTATCAAACAGCTTCTTTAATAGATTCCAAGTAGACCATGCATCTTTGGAATTCTCAATATGAACAAACATTTGTTCAGTTACAAAAGAACATAGCAAAGCAAGTGCTTTTTCATTTTTCAAATTCCATTTGGCTAAAGAAGTAGCTTCGGTGGGCTTAGTTGGAGCAGTATCACCATCACATATATCACGCCATAATTCATTATAGACCAAAGTGTTATGCATGTGCCTACTCCAAGTTTTGTAGTTCTTGGGTCCATCTAACTTGTCTGATTCAGTGAATAGGTTGATTAATTTTGACATGATGATAGATTGCCTTATTTAAAGGATTGCAAGTTAGTGATCACACCACCACACCGAATAGTCGTCAGAAAACACAAGCCACCAAAAAGAAAGAGTGCACAGTCCACGCAAAAAAAAACGGAGCACTTTTAAGGGCTTGGCCTTGACCCTTTAAAAGTCTCGCTGAAAAGAAGTTTGAGAGAGTATTTCACTAGACTCTTCTCAACCTTTGAGATTCAAGATTACAATAAAAAACTTTCGAAATTTGTCCTTTTTAACAAGACTTATAGTCTGATTTAAACAAATGAAAGGCTTCTGATAGCAATAGGTGTTCTCATCGAGTTTTCTTCACTCTTTGCGTATATCATTGAATTTCAGAGTTTATTTTTCAAGCGTGGAATCTTGGCTCCCCAAAAGAGTCATCTATGACATCAAATGATGCAAAAGCTGCACAAGCTGCAGGCATACACCTTTACTTTCCTTGTGGAATAATATGTGCAGCATTAACAAATCTGGGTGTTCCTTGTCAAGTTTCTGCTAAGGTGGCAAATCTTCCTGGCTAAAAAACTTACAGCAAATCCGTGGGCAATTTCATCAGTCAATTTGAACATGGCGATGTTGTCTAGGCTACAAATGTGGGATTCTGCCGCATCCTGAAACTGGCACGACTGGAGGTAGGAAAATTGGCTATTGCAATGGAAGAATGACTTCTTTATCGTTGCCTAGTCTTCGGTTAAACCTCTGCAATACTATGAATAATGTGGTCTGAGTTATTTATGGTAGATTTGAGGCGAATTTGCGTTGAAAATTCATCGCAGGTGTCTGATATACGAAATCCCAATTTGTTAATACTGGAGCTGTAGTTGCAATTGCAGCTGGAAGATACTTGGTTTTGGTCGTAAATTCCAACATCCAAACGACCATCAAAAACACTATTGTGGAAATTCTTCTTATAATTGTTGTTGGATAGATGGCAAGGGGAATTCTGTTCAACAGAATAATGCTTGTGTATCAGATCATTCTGTTCAACAGAATAATGCTGCTTTATCAGATCTTGAAGGGCGCGATCTGATCTTCTGTTCTGCGAATCGTGGCTAGATCTGTGTTGTTGACAATGGCCTTGGCTGGTATCGGATCTTCGAATTGGGCAGATCTGGATCTTAATCAAAGACATCAAATGATCTAGATCCGTTGGAATTCTTGATATGAATGGGATCGCTACAGTAGAAAAGTGATGCAGATCTCATACTAACAGAAAAAATATGGCTAGAGCTAGTGTAAAAAAAATAGAAAACCAGATTGCCAGATTTATGTATATCTGCAGCAATTTACACAGATCTGAAGAATGTAGATTAAGATTTATCAAGATCTATAGCTCTCTTTAACAAGAAATTGCCAGATTTACAGAGATCTGAAGCAATTTTAACAAATGAGCCCTTTTAATGAAGAGACAATGGATCTACAATCTATGAAATGGTAGATCTATAAAATTTTACAGTTCTTAGAAAAAAAAATCAATCAATTATTGAATAACAATTGATTGTTGTAATAACACTTTCCTTATTAAAAATAACAACAGTTTACCTCAGTATCGTTGCAATTGAATTTGAAGAGATACAGGTTGTTGTTGTGGAGACTTCCTTGCTTCCTCAATCCATCACCAATCCTTCCATCACCATTTCACCATGGCTCTGATACCATGTTGACAAAGTGTCCTCAGACACATAATTTTATTAACAAGGAAAAAGTGATTACAATCTCAAATTCATAATCTACTCCTTAACCTCACTTGAAGAAGGAGTTTGTTTATATAGCTTAACTCTAAACTAAAAACTAGGAGAACAACCAATCACATAATCACATGAGTATGATAGGTGTCCTTTACATAGAAGCTAGGTGTCCTTATCCTAACAAACTAGAATAAATTAATTTCTAAAAACATTTATACTAGAAAATACTTAGACTATAGAACTTTAGGATTATGAGGCTAACAGATTTGAGTACTCATACCCCTATACAAAATCCCCAAGGACCACTTTTTTACATTTTAATTATTTAAAAAATCCTGTCAAAACTTAATGGAATTCCGCGAGACTCTAAGAAATGTATAGCATGGTCATTTACAATACTTCTAGACCTTAGTTACCCCATGGGTTCGATCATTAGAACGCCTTTTGCCACTTTGGAGAATTATGTGGGAGTGAAAAACTCAAGGGAAATCAATAAGGCTGGTTAGGCCAAATTAATAACCTGAAGAAAAAAAACACTCAGTGAAAGGGAATCCTCTAATGATAAAGTCCTAGGCAACCGACCTAAACTATGATCCATGTAGACCCATTACATTATTATCCTACGCATGGGAGTGGAAATTCCAATTACAAAATAATTGCTTGAAGGCGAAAACTGCCTTGTAGAACCAACAAGTCTTCAACTTGGTAGCACCATCAAGTGCATATCTTCATGGCACATGGAGTTGACCCCCTAGTTGAAATAGGTGGTCAACACACCCAATAGAAGTATCATCCAATGCTCCGTCAATCTGCAAACCTTTGAATCATGTGATAAAAATCACATGTGCAATATGAGGGGTAACATGCTGTAAACTTAAAAGTACTGGCATTTTTAGTATGGATCTAGATGCAAAATCATCACCTTCAAGTTAGGTGGCTGTCACCATAGACTTCAAGGTATCAAACCTCATGTTCAATAGAAAAAGACTTTGTTTTCCCGGTTGAGGAACACACTCTTTATTTTTAGTGTTTCCTCCTATCTATTTGATAGTGGTCTTTTGAGGTCTTGTTCTTTATGAGGTCCTTATGCTGAATGATTATTCATAAGGGAGCATCCTCTCGAGTACCTAGGAACTTATTAATTAGTTTCTAATAGAGTAGATAGCTTTCTGATCAAACCGTTCTAAAATTGTCTTCTAATTTCAACTTTATTTCAAAGATTTTCATGGTCTTCTTGCTCATAAAATCTATTTTAGGATACTCATCCAGATCATGTTTCGATTGCTGGGGATGGATTCATGTATCTAGTCAAACATGCTCTATAACTAATATCCCTACCTCAGTGCCTTGTTCATTCCATTCATATTATTGCACCAATTTTTGTTTTATCAAAGACTTGTCTTGCAAAAACTTTCATAAAGTTGATGGAAGCACAACTACATTGTTAATTTTACTAGCCTTGTATTTATTATGCCAAAGATTTTATGGTGATAAATATATCTTTCCTTCCATATTTTTTGACTACTTATGCTTGTAGTGTACTCTTGTTTATGCTATCTTCTTAGCAGTCTTAATTTGTTCATAATTGTTATTCTTCAACACACCTACTAGTTAGAACGACAACCTTTATAAGAGTAGTTAAATCATATATGGTAATAGAAGCAACACTTCATGGAAAGTTGAAATAAAAGAAATGCTACTAATTATGATGCTATCAAACACATGGGAAACTAAATATGACTTGATGTTGATCATAAATGTAACGACGTCATAAGCTTATACTGTAGTAAGAGAAGAAAGCTAGACAGTGGTTTTTATTTATATGAATTATTTTATGCTTGCAGGATTTATCAAGTTTTTGGAGCCATATTATATGATACTTATAACAAAACGGAGGCGAATTGGAGTTATATGTGGCCATGACATTTATGGAGTCACTGGGAGTAAGATAATTATGGTTCCACATCCTTCTGTACGAACAAATTTGGCATGCTCTAAAGATGAACACAGGTATATTGGTACTCTCTTTTTGCTACGTGCTATGCAACGGTAATTTGAAATGCAAGTTTAACTTGTCATGCACTTCTTTCTTGTCATGATTACATAAAATATGCCATTCAAACTCTTTTCTTGAATAAATTGTTATACCATACTTTGTATTGGTTGTATTGGTCGAGTTTAAGAAAAATGTTTTGATTCCAAATTAAAAAAGTATAATGGCCATATTTAAGTTGCTATAAACAGATGGATGAGGACCTGCACCCAAGCATAATGATGACTGGCCTCTTCTTGCTTTTTTGGTGGCCTCAAAGTCCTAGCTCGCAGATGGGGATTTGGCCATTTGATTAATGATGATGTTGTTTTGGTATTCCCCACCAATAGGAATTAAAAATATATTAATGGCTTCTTGGGCTTTATGTCACTTTAGCTAATTTTGATATAACTATCCAAGTTTGTGATTGTCTGCTCTGAGATATTTTCAATGTTTTCACGGTTTGTTGGTTTGATGGACCCATGCTAATATATGTTTGAAGAATTGGTGTTGGCAATGGTATTTGTTAGTGTGAAATGTTGAAGTCAAAGTTCTGCAAATGATAAATTGCCATGCCTCTCTTTTTTTTTCCGAAAATTACATCTTCTATTAACAGAGAAATATTTACATAACTGAAGGTAAAAGTTGAAAGGTATATACAATAATCATTCTTTTTTGATAGAGGATATACCCCTCTTTCTTGCCAAAGTTGATGTCAAAGTTGGACTTGTCATGCCCCTCTTTCTTGTCTTGATTATATAAAATATAATATTTGAACTCTATTTCTGGATAAATTGATATAACATACTTTGTATCGGACAATTCTAAATTAAGATAGCACAATGGGCATATTTAAGTTGCTATAAATAGATGGATGAGGACCTGTCCCAAGCATGTTGATGACATGCCTCCTCTTGTTTTTTGTTGGCCTCCGGGGCCTAGCTTGTAGATGGGTCTTTTACCTACGATTAATGATAATGCTGTTTTGGTTGGTGGGGTTTAAAACATTTTAATGATTTCTCCGTATTTGTGGTACAACCGATTTTGATATAACTATCCTACTTTGTGTTGTTCTAGTTTTGAGTTTTTTTTGATGTTTTGATGGTTTTTTGGTTTAGTGGACCTATGTTGATGTATATTTGAAGAATAAGCGTTGACTATGGTATTTATTAGTGTGAAAGATGTCATAGTAATGTTGCAAATATCTCCAATTTGTCTTGATATTTTTGAGTTTTTTAGGTTGTCGATTTTTTCGATATTGTCCGAGTTTTTCGTGTCCAAGTTTATGCTTGTCGATAATTTCTCACAAGTTTATCTCTAGACCATTGATGATATATTCCCTGAAAAGATATTTGCAACTTTGGGTCAAAGTTCTACAAATGATATATGAACATTCCTTCAGATAGTCATCATGTGGTTAGAGAGGCTTAGTTACCCATCCATTTTGGGTATATCTGGAGTACCACTTGGAAGGTGAAGCAAACCGAGTGTGGGTTTGTGGGCTTCCACATCTCATTCATCCCCTCCAATTAGCATGTGTGAAGAGTGAGAGCAAGAGAGAGGGCGCCACCTCTCAAGAGGGAGGCACCCTCCTCAAGAATGCACCACCTCTCCCAAGAGGGGTGCACCTCCCAAGAAAAGATCCTCATTACTCAAGTGAAAATCCAACCAAAATATCTTCTAACTCCTCCTTGAGTGCCACATTGCCTTATTCAAATCAAGTGAGGGTCAGTTAATTCAAAACATGTCCCCGACATGTTTCCTAGAAAATAGCATTTGCTGATTTTTCTGATTTTATTTGTGTTTTATTGACCAAAAGTGAGTAAAATTGATTTTAAGTGATTAAAAATCACCAATTTCACTCACAAAGTGGGTACTTAGGTAAACTGGGTATTTCTAGTCCAAAAATGAATACTCCCAAGGCATATGGTGCCTCCTAGTACCACTTATTTAACTTATGAATTATTTACAATAAAAATATCCCGTTTTTGCAGGATTTTTTTTTTTTTTTGCGTAGAACTTTAAAAAACCTAAGGGGGACTTAGCACATTTCCATGAGACTCTAGGAGGATGCTTATCATGGTAATATACATTAGACACTAGGCTTATTTGACCAAGCTAAGGCCTAGCCATCAGTATATACTCCAACTTTGGAGGAATTGAGTGAAAAATCCCGGAAATTATAAATTGCTTGGACAACAAAATATAATTAACAAGTAAAAAAAACACTATAAAGTAACAACTCATGTCTAAGTCTTAGGAGGCTAAACCTTTTATGAAATTCATCATGCGACACCTCTTATTACAATTCCCCGCAGGGTATGGAAGTGTGGTAAAAAAATTTAAAAAAGGGGCCATAATGGCCGACTGGACTTCTGAACTCTGAATTTTGAATGAGTGATTGTTCAATCTTTGGCGGCTCAACTGCAAGTCCATCCTAGTGCAACTTGGTGGATAACATGCACTAAGACTTGCCAAATATGAAGTTGAAAGCTCAAAAATCCTATCTATCTTCTAGCCTTAAAATTTTGCTTTACAATTCAGCTAAAAGGATGGATTAAACAAACTAGATCTATTGAAAATGAAACCCTTTATAAAAGAAATCTAGATTTAACTTGTATTTAGCATGCAATGATAAGTTTCTTTTAAATTTAACTTGAAAATGACAAACTTGAATCTTGCATGCATAAAAGTAACCAAGGGGAAGAGTATTTTAAGATTGAGAAAGAGAAGGAGAAAAGATCTTGTTCAAGATGAATCCTTGGGCTGTGGAGTCCTTTGATGGAAGGTTGAGGGACTTTTGCTCCAAAAAGGCTTGAAGATGTGTGAAGTATTGCACTCAAATGCTTCACCTCTCCAAGCTTGAGAACTTGTGAAACTAAGACAAATCTTGCCAACCAATTTCGTTAAACATGGAAGTTCCCTACAAATGAAATATAGATAACATGTATATTTGCATAAATTAAACATGTAAATCTACAATTGCAAATGTAAAGGATAGAAAAATCAAATAAACAACCTAGTTTAAGAGATCTTACATCCAAGGGCCATTTTAATAAATTAGAATAGAAAGAAGCTAATCTATAGATACCTCAAATGATCATACATGAACAAATTGCATCCACACCAATAGCACCATCCACCATTGACCTCCAAAGTCTTTTTACTCAAATCTGAAAAGAGTTACAACAATAACAATACAATACAAGCATTCTTTCCCCAAGCTCCAACTAGCTTAACGAGGGGAGAACTTTATTTTATAGCAAAATGGGTGAAGATCCCAATGAGGGAGGGCACGCCACTTGGAGAGAGGGAGAGACAAGTGGATGAGGAATGAGTGACACCACTCACCCTAACTCAAAGAAGGCGCCACATGTGAGGGAGTAGAAGAATGGAGGGGTGACAGATGGCCCAAGAGAGGTGGCAGTCTCCTCGAGATGTGCGCCCTCTTTTAAGAATGCGCCACACAAAGGAAGAGGGGCACACCCTCTTCTTAGGAACTCCTCCCACCCTCTTCTTGGGAACTCCTCCCAATGCCACTGTAATGTCCCTTTTCAAATAGGAGCTCCAGAGAGGAGGCTTAATGGTCTAAACCGCCCTGTTAGACTATAGCCAGGGCCAAAAAAGGGGTAAACAGGGTTACTAGAGGTCACTCCAGTCACAGGTGTTATATTCAGAAAGTGACATTGAGCTAAAAAGGGTTAAAAGCGCTTCTAAGTCATTATGAGCTAAAAATAGAAGTCAACGGTGAATTAGGGTTTCAATGGTGATTTAGGGTTTTGGAAGTCAACAGTGAATTAGGGTTTCAGTAGTGATTTAGGGTTTTGAAAAGCTATAAAGAAAGGGTCAGTGACCTAATTCATCATTATGCAGATTATGACTTGTCATTGAGGAGAGAGGCACATCTCAGGAGAGATAGTTCAGTGGATTCTAGGAGGAAGACACCAGTTGGCTGATTTCGGTGTTGAGAGACACACCCTAGTCACCGGGAAGATCATATAGGTCTTCCATCATCCTTTAGCAGCAGTTACTTAGTGTTCAACAGTAAGGGCACATTCATCTAGAGGGAGAGCGTAACTTCTGGGAGGTTTAGAGATCGACTTGTCCCATCCAGGGAGAATTTCGAGATTTCCCTCCGACCCATTTGAGAGGAAGGCAAGGCACATCTTTTGCCTTGTTCCTCGCCAGATTCCGACAGAGGAATCATCTGGGGTGCATTTTCCAGACTTGGGAGTGCGACACTTTTGGTGGATACATTCAGGGTTCCCAAGCGAGCATCTGGCCATATTCGGGGAAACCCTTCCGACCCATTTCCCAGTAGACCAAGGCGGTCATTTTGAGACACATCTCGTCCAATTTCGACGGTGGAATCACTAGGACGCATTTTGCTAGAGAAAGAGGGGCGCATTCCCCCAGGGGGGATCCATCCGGGGTCCAAACTCACCAACAAAAGGGTCCGACAGTTACCAATACTGAGGACTAGAGCAGGGCACATCATTTGGGACAGTTCCCAGGCCATTCCAAGAAGTACAGCTCCCAGGGCGAACTTTCCAGACTTCCAACAGTTATCGTCAGAGCTGCCATAGTCCCAACGCATCCATTGATGCTGCAGTGCTCCCATATTCCGGGTATTATCTTTTAGTTGCTTATTTGTATTCCGGCTAAGATCCTTTGTTTGTTGATCAAGTCGAGTATTGTCAATTTATTCAGCTACATTCGACCATTTTGTAATCCACAGAGATATCATAATACAAACTTTGTAGTCCTTTGTCGCATTTATTATTTGTATGATCATTTATATGCTGTAAACCATTGATCCTACATACATTAGTAGCGTTTCCTAGACTAAGCCAAGTCAGGAACATTACAGTGGTATCAGAGCTTTAGTCCTGCCAGCTTGTGACTAAAGACAGTGAGTGTAGTAGAAGACCCAGAGGGCCATGAACACGTAGGTGATGAATATGTCACTTACAGCAGGCATAAGGAAAGAAGGCATAGGCTTGGTTTTTCCCCTTTTCCTCCTAGCTCAGAGGAAGAGGAAGAGGCACACAGAGAACCAGAGAGAAGGGCAGAGCGTGAGGCTGAGTGCAAGGCAGAGAGGATGCTAGGAGACAGATATGAGCGACCAGAGGGCAGTGGCAAGGCCCTCGTAGATCTAGAGACAGCTTTCATGCAGGTTATCAATGATATGTTAGCTAGTCAACGGACCATGTCTCAGTCCTTGGCACAAGTAGTTGATAGATTGGCTAGAGTGGGCACCCTAGACACACAAGTCCCGCATGCAGCACAGGGGGACTTAGGAGAAGGCAGTAGACCCCAGTTACCCTCTCACACATACACCTCTACGAGTAGGATTCCTAGACCCTTGTTTCCCAGTTTCCAGAGGGCACCCCGATAGCAGCACCGCCACTGATAGCACAGAGGCCACCCACTCATGCAGACGACATTGCAGAGTATAGGAGGTAGTACGCAGCATTGCGTCGTGACTTCCATCAGGACATGACCTTAGTCGAGTACTGTGGACTCAGACTTAGGAACCTCCATAGAGAGTCGCAGCGGGGAGGACCACAATAGAAGCAGGGGCATAACCTCGATTTCATCCGAAAAGTTGGGAAACTCACCATCCCTTCTTTTGATGGATCGTCTAAATACACCGCTAGAGCTTGGGTACAGAAGCTAGACACGTATTACAAGCTCAACCAGATGATCGAGACAGAGGCCATCAGTTTTGCGACCTTACACTTGGAGGGTGAGGCACATGAGTGGTGGTATCATGGACTGGTCACATTGGGTCACAGTCGCATCACCTCCTATAGGGAGTTTACAGATAGGCTCATGGACAGGTTTGACAGGAAGGATCTCGAGATACACTTCAGGGATCTAGCCCAGGTGAGACAAATTGGCACAACAGAGGCGTTCATCACAGAGTTTCAGCGGGTAGCCGTGGCAGTAACAGATATATCAAAGCCTAGGTTGATCATGCTATTCACAGAAGGACTCACAGAGCCTTTGAGAGGATGGGTGAAGGCATACAGGCCTTCCACTTTGCAGGATGCCATCCTTCGCACTCGAGATCTGGCAGACTCAGTGCCAAAGACTAAAACTTTCTCCAAACCATTTGTGCCCCAGAGGGATCAAGACAGGAAGCCATTCCAAAGAGAATGGAAGGGCAAGGAGAAGTTGGATGATGAGACTAGGCGAGAGCTTATGAGGAAGAAGCTTTGCTTCAGCTGCAAAGATCCTTGGGTCCCAGGCCATAGGTGCATGGGCAAGGGAGAGATTCATTATATTGAGGTAGCAGCAGACAATGTGGACAGTGAGGAGGAGGAGTAGGACAATGGATCCACTAGTTCAGAGGAGGAGTCAACACCAGCAGAGGAGCAGCCTCCCTGTAGACCACCGACACCGGTAGGAGCCCATCCTCCAGTAGTCCCACAACCGCCAGAGCAGGCAAAAAGGAGGAAACCAGCAAAGGGAGGAGTCATAGCGACCCTTTCTGGTGTTCCCAGGTATGATACCCTTCGTAGCAGAGGGATTATTCAGGGGCAACAGGCAATCGCCCTGATAGATGGTGGGGCCACCCACAACTTTATCGACGCTTCACTAGTATCGAGACAGGCACTTCAGACAGAGGAGTTTGAGGGGTTTGATGTTGCGGTAGCAGATGGCCACATAGTGGAGTGTCTAGATAGAGTTCCAAACTTAGAGATGAAGTTAGGCAACTACACAGTGAGAGATACATTTTATGTGGTTGACCTATCGGACACAGATATGGTGTTAGGAGTTCAGTGGATTACCTTGGGAAAAATCACCACCAACTACCAAACCTTGGAAATGGGATTCAGAGATCAGGATGGGAAGAAGGTTGTTCTAAGAGGTATGTCAGCAGAAGCACCCAAGACAGTTTCAGCCAAGAGGATGGAGAGGATATTCATACATGGGGAGGTAGCATATGCCGCAGAACGCTTGATCACTACTCAGAAGGATTCAAAAGGTCGACAACAGTACCATACAGAGATCAAGAATTTATTGGGGCGACATCAACAGGATTTTGAGGCAATTCCACCAGGGAGACCACGTGACAGGGGGTTTGAGCACACCATTGAGTTGGAGGAGGGGGCCAAACCTATGATCACCCCCCTCTATTGTCATCCTAGGAGGTTCAAGGATGAGATAGAGAAGGCAATCAAGGAATTGCTAGCGATGGGACACATTAGACCGAGCAACAACCCATTTGCTTCTTCAGTTGTCTTAGTTCTGAAGAAGGATAGCACCATGAGGATGTGCATTGATTACCGAGCCTTGAACAAGAAAACCATCAAGAACCGATACCTTATCCCACTCATTGACGAGTTGATGGATGAACTGCATGGGGCAATTTTCTTCTCAAAAATTGATCTACGCTTTGGATATCATCAGAACAACATTCGAGAGCAAGACATAGAGAAGACGACATTTCGATGTCATTTTGGACACTTCGAGTTCCTGGTTATGCCATTTGGGCTAACCAATGCACCTGCTACATTCCAGTCTTGCATGAACCATATATTCAGGGATCAGTTAAGGAAATCAGTCTTGGTTTTCTTCGACGACATCTTGATCTATAGTCGGTCATGGCAAGAGCATATGAGGCACCTGGATGAGGTATTGAGCATCATGGAGGCACAGTCATTATATGCCAAAGAGTCCAAGTGCGAATTCGGTATGACAGAGATGCTTTACTTGGGCCACATCATCAGCGCACAAGGGGTACAGGTGCACCAAGAGAAGATCAGGGCCATTCTGGATTGGTTGACGCCCAGGAACGTGACAGAATTGAGGAGCTTCTTCGGGCTGTGCAACTATTATAGGCGGTTCGTCCGGGGTTTTTCTCAGCTTGGAGCACCGCTGACAGATCTTACCAAGCATGGGGCCTTCATATGGACTGAGAAATCACAGGAAGCCTTTGATCACATGAAGGAAGTCATGGGCACTTGT
>ML777455.1:1156805-1168575 GCA_009831015.1 Picea engelmannii | reverse complement strand
CAGATTCAGGGCTCAAGAAGAAGATCCTCACCGCAGTTCATGATTCACCTCTAGCAGGCCATCAGGGGCTTTTCAAAACCTATAGAGAGATCAGAGAGAAGTTCTCATGGAAGGGTCTCAAACAGGACGTTATGAGACACGTCAGTGAGTGTGTGACTTGCCAGCAGAACAAGTCAGAGCATGCTCTTCCAGCAGGGCTACTTCAACCACTCCCCATTCCAGAGCAGAAATGGGAGAGTATATCTATGGAATTCATCCCAGGTCTACCCAAGGTCCAGGGTAAGGACTGTATCTATGTAGTGGTCGACAGATTGACCAAGTTTGCTCACTTCTATGCCATACCGACAGAATACAACGCAGTTCAGGTAGTCGAGCTTTTCTTCAGGGAGGTCTTCAGACTTCATGGGTTGCCGAAGAACATTGTCAGTGACAGGGACAGTTGGTTCATAGGGACATTTTGGAGAGAGTTGTTTCTGTTGGTGGGGACAGAGTTGACACCTAGTACTAGCTATCACCCTCAGACAGATGGGTAGACCGAGATTGTCAACAAGTGGGTTGAAGGGTATTTGAGGAACTATGTAGGAGGACAACAGAGAACGTGGGTAAAATGGTTACATTTGGGAGAACATTGCTACAACACCACCTTCCACATGTCCATTGGTATGACACCCTTCCGAGCATTGTACGGATATGATGCTCCCACTTTGGTAGACTTGGTCTTCGGGGAGAGCAGAGCTCCCAAGGCCAAGGATTGGATCATAGAGAGTCAGGAGATTCTCAAGTTGTTGAAAGAGAACCTGCAGACGACGCAAAACCGACAGAAGATAAGTGTGGACAGGCACAGGATAGAGCGCAGCTTTGAGGTTGGAGATTTGGTTTTATTGAGACTCCAACCCTGCAGACAGTCATCTCTGAAGAAGAGTGGGGCCGAGAAGCTCAAGCCCAGATTTTATGGTCCTTATAGGATCATGCGCCGAGTAGGCGAAGTTGCTTACGAGCTAGAGCTTCCAGAGGGGAGCAAGATTCATAACGTGTCCCACGTGCCTTGCCTCAAAAAGGCAGTGGGACAATTCATTAGCACATCAGAGGAGCTTCCCCTGTTGGATGAGGAGGGACAGTTGGAGTTAGTTCCATAGGAGGTTTTGGAGTTCTGGGAGTGGAAACTGAGGAGCAGGGTCATCAGAGAGTGTTTGATTAGATGGAGAGGGCTTCCAGTAGAGGACGCTACTTGGGAGAGCGAGCAGGTGTCGCAACACCCTGGACTGGTATTGCTTGAGGACAAGCAATTTCGGGAAGGGAGGACTGTAATGCCCCTTTCCAAATAGGAGCTCCAGAGAGGAGGCTTAATGGTCTAAACCGCCCCGTTAAACTATAGCCAGGGCCAGAAAAGGGGTAAACAAGGTTAATAGAGGTCACTCTAGTCACAGGTGTTATATTCGGAAAGTGACATTGAGCTAAAAAGGGTTAAAAGCGCTTCTAACTCATTATGAGCTAAAAAAAATAGAAGTCAACAGTGAATTAGGGTTTCAGCAGTGATTTAGGGTTTTGGAAGTCAACAGTGAATTAGGGTTTCAGTAGTGATTTAGGGTTTTGGAAATCTATAAAGAAAGGGTCAACGACCTTATTCATCATTATGCAGATTATGACTTGTCATTAAGGAGAGAGGCGCATCTTAGGAGAGATAGTTCAGTGGATTTTAGGAGGAAGACACCAGTTGGCTGATTTCGGTGTTGAGAGACACACCCTAGTCACCGGGAAGATCACACAGGTCTTCCATCATCCTTCAGCAACAATTACTCAGTGTTCAGCAGTAAGGGTGCATTCATCCAGAGGGAGGGCGCAACTTCTGGGAGGTTTAGAGATTGACTTGTCCCATCCAGGGAGAATTCCGAGATTTCCCTCCGACCCATTTGAGAGGAAGGCAAGGCGCATCTTTTGCTTGGTTCCTCGCTAGATTCCGACGGAGGAATCATCTGGGGCGCATTTTCCAGACTTGGGAGTGCGACACTTTTGGTGGATACATTTAGGGTTCCCGAGCGAGCATCAGGCCATATTCAGGGAAACCCTTCCGACCCATTTTCCAGTAGAGAAAGGCGGTCATTTTGAGACACATCTCGTTCGATTCCGACAATGGAATCACTAGGACGCATTTTGCTAGAGAAAGAGGGGCGCATTTCCCCAGGGGGTATCCATTCGGGGTCAAACTCACCAGCAGAAGGGTCCGACAGTTATCAATACTGAGGACTAGAGCATGGCGCATCATTTGGGACAGTTTTCAGGCCATTCCGAGAAGTACAGTTCCCAGGGCGAACTTTCCAGACTTCCAACAGTTACCTTCAGAGCTACCATAGTCCCAGCGCATCAATTGATTTCGCAGTGCTCCCATATTCCGGGTATTATCTTTTAGTTGCTTATTTGTATTCCGGATAAGATCCTTTGTTTGTTGATCTAGTCGAGTATTGTCAGTTTATTTAGCCACATTCGACCATTTTGTAATCCACAAAGATATCATAATACAAACTTTGCAGTCCTTTGTCGTATTTATTATTTGTATGATCATTTATATGTTGTAAACCATTGATCCTACATACATTAGCAACGTTTCCTAGACTAAGCCAAGTCAAGAACTTTACAACCACCTCAGTCAACTAACTCACTCCTTAACTCATTCTTAAGCGCTAGTATCTCTCAGTGAACAAGGAGAGAGGGTGAGTTGATTGAAAACAAGTCCCCGACATGTTTCCTAAAAATTAGCAATGCTGTTTTTTTGTCTTTTTTTTTACTTTTTATTTCCCTTTTGTGAAGGAAATTGACTTTTAGTGATTAAAAATCATTATTTTCACTCAACAAAGGGTGTACATAGTTAAAGTGGGTACTCTAAGCAAGAAAATGAGTACCCCCAAGGCATATGATGCCTCCTAGTACCACTTATTGAACTTATACATAAATTACAATTAAAATATCTTGTTTTGCGGGAAATTTTTTATTAGCTGAAAACATTAAAAAAAATCCTAAGGGGGACTTAGCGCATTTCCATAAGACTCTAGGAGAATGATTAGCATGGTAATATACATTAGACAACCTACTAAGGCCTAGCCACTAGGAGAATACTCAAGCTTTGGAGGATATTGAGTGAAAAAACTTAGAAATTATAACTCACTTATGCAACAAGATATAATTAACAAGTAAAAAAACACTCTAGAGTAATGTACTAATGACCAAGTCTTAAGGGGCTTAGAATTTTTCAAAATTCATCATGCTAGCTCATCTTATTACAAATCCCCCATGGGGGTATGGAAAATGCGGGATGAAGAAAAAGAAGAAGAAGTTGAAGGGCCATAATGGCCAGTTGGACTTCCGAACTCTGAATTTGAACAAGTAATTGTTCAACTTTGGGAGCTCAATTGCAAGTCCATCATAGTGCAACTTGGAGGGTAACACATAGGAACTAGAACCTACACCATTTGCTTCTACTACAATGGATATGTAGGAGCTAGATCTTGCACCTTTTGATCAACCATAACTAGATCCTTCACCAATAACAATCTCGACCATATAGATCTGAATCATAGCGATCAATGGAAGTCTCTCTCTTCATCCAAGTATTCATGTTCTTATTTCCACCCCTCTTCGTATGATTGCAACTCTTCCTACAAATCAACACGAAGGAGGCGTAGATGGCAGAATTTTGGATTGGTGCCCACTTTTAAGACTAATTGTGGTTGGATTGATGATTGGTTATGACAGTTTATGAGCTCTTGTTTGATGACATCTTATAAACTTGCTTCCTTGATTGTATAATCAGACAATCCTCATTGCCCTTCCTGAAATGATTGACCATCTTGTGGCACATGGTGTTTGACCCTCTTGCCCAAAAAATGTGTGGTCAAGTTTTTTGGTTTACTTGCTTGGAGTATTCTTGTTGATCTTTGACATTCTTTCCTTAATAGCATCTTTGTTTGATTACTTTCAATGTTAGTTCTTGGACAATGTTCGTTGTAAACAATGTGGGATTCATCTCCCCATCTATGATAGCTTGTGCATGAGCTCATTTGTGGAAATCTCTTTTTTCTTTGTTGGTTTGAAAGAGGTTGTTGGGAGGATTTTTTGGTTTCTTGGAGGCTATAGTTATAAAGGACTTTTTGTTGAGAACTTGTTTGCACCTTGTCATGGTTAGGATGTTGTCAACACTCATCATCATTATATTCCCTTCCCAATTAAACAATAAGGGGGGATTATTGTATTGTTTATTTGGCCGAATTTTTTGACCACATCTTTCCTAAGTGCATATTAAGGCTAGATGTTGGGATCTAATATTTACTTGGTTAAATACATGAATTGGCACCTTTAATGACCGCCATGTGGTCTTAGGGGTTGTCTTTTTTTTCCACCTTTCCTTCTTTGCGTCCTTAAGTCATGTGTAAGGGGGGTGTTAGTGTTATGGTTGTTAAAATTGAATTGTGATCCTTATTTGGCCAATTAGTGCCCATTGGTTCTAGGCTACTTAATGCACACCATTAAAGGGCAGGTTAATTGCACTAAGAGAAGTGAGGTGCTATTATAGCGTGAGGTGGGAAAGATGTGTCAAATACATGAATCAACACCTTTATTTATTGACATTTGGTCTTAGGGGTTGTCTTTATTTGCCACCTTTCCTTCTTTGTGTCCCCAAGTCAAGTTTAAGGTGGGGTGCTAGTGTTATGGAGGTTAATCTTGACTTGTAACCCATATTGGACTAATTAATGCTCACCATTAGTGGGCTACACACCATTAAAGGGTGGGCCGATTGCACCAACAAAAGTGAGGTGCTCTTATAGTCTGGGGTGGAAGAGACGTGTCACATTAGTCATGTCACGTGCCAATAAACTAAAATGCAAGAAAACTTGAGGTTCAGAGTCTAAAGTTAAAAAAGAAAAGAAAAATAAGAAAACAATGGCCTTTTATTCTTTTAATTAAATTACCCTAACCTAAAAGAAGAATTAGGGTAGATCCATCTTAACCCTAGTTTTTTTAAGTGTTTAGAGGTTTGCACCTAGGTTTTTTATCTTTCTCAGTTCTTAGTAGATACTAGGCTCAAATGGATCTATGATAGTTATTACCCACCATTACTGGGTAATTAATTTATGCCACATTGTTTGTTAGGGCTAGGTCATCTAGGTCTAACACCTATATATATGAGGTTCTCACCTCATTTGTATATCACTTAAGTGTATCATTCATTCTTGATATTCATTGCCTATTTTGGGGAACAAGGTTACTTACCAAAACACTTGTGTCAATCTTGTGTGGAGTCTCTTTCAACCCTCATATCTCATTTCTAATTATATTCCAATGCATAAAATAACTACTTTGTCTTCATATACGTCCCAACACATAGAATAACTACTGTCTCCAATTACGTTCCAACACATAGAATAACTACTTTGTCTTGACTCTCCAATTATATTCCTACAGTACATTGCATCACATCTTGTTGTTTGGATTTTTCCAGTTTAATTTTCTTTTGGTTTTGTTTACATTATATTTGTAATCTTACTTTTTGTTAATCTTTTGTAATAGATACAAGAAGCTGCTATCCACTGTGGATCTTACCAAGGACTTCTTTTTCAGCTACACATATCATGTTATGTCGAGCCTGCAAAAGAATCTGTCTAACGATGAGACAGGGCAAGTGCTTTATGACACGATGTTTGTTTGGAATGAAGTTTTGACACAAGGCATCCGTAAGTGCCTTAACAACACTCTTTGGACAGTGGCATTGGTTTATGGATTCTTTGAGCAGGTAATGCATTCTAGGAGTATCATAAGAAATCACCTTCAATTGTTTCTACATTTTATATGAAGGTAACTGAGGTGTTGTATGCTGCAACGTGGGTATATGCCTTTCGTGCCATTGTAACAGTAATACCTTTTATTTTTGTGATCAATCTAATGTTTTCTAGTTTTCGACCACATAATAAGATATCATAGCCTTAGATTTCATGAATACATTGAGCAAACATACATGGATGAATAACACATTTTCAACATGCCCATAAACCTGAACAATATGGCAAAACCCTAATTATTAGGGCATCAGGGCATGCTAAAGACAAGTTGAGGACCAATGCTCGGTGAAACTCTAGTAGCAAGTACCCTAAAACAAGAAAGTGCATTTGAAAATTGATGAAATACATTTTTAGTTTAATTCCTATGCATTACGTCATGGGGTTCACCACATTTTATCATAAAAAGATTAAATACCTAGATTCTTAGAAGATGAGAACAAATTAGAATTGTCATGTTTGTTGTCCCAATTGAAGGTTTTTGATTACATGTTTTGTATGGGAATCCCTAAATAGGTTTTGGTTTTATCTTGATTTAAGAAAATGGAAACAAATACTCTACATGTACAAGTCTCTTGTCTCAATAATCATAAAGTAAAAATTACAGAGGGTGATCCCAAAGGGATTCATAAGGCGACTTTGACTATAGGTATGGAAGAGAGAAGGAGAAGGAGAGTATTAATGTGGACTGAAATCCCAATAGAGGGATATGACACTGGAGTAAGATAGCTGGTAATTACAAGACATCACATAGATAGCAACCACAACGCCAGAGAGAGGGCACAATGCATGACACCGAAACTGTTGGCGATGTTAATACTTGAGTGAGGGAGGATGCTATCACATCAACCCATAGAAAATTGAATAGTAGCAAATTGGATGCCTTGCACACCATTGCTGAGCAGGCTGTATTGACATATGTTATTTATCTCTGGGTAGAACCTTTGCTGAGCAGGGTATATCAAGTAAGTGTTGGATGAAGAGGGCCACACATCACTAATACTAATAATCTATCAATGTTGACGTAGATCTTCTGCATCTCTAAGCAAGCAATTCTATCTAGGAATTTGAAGATGACGTGGTCTTTGGTTTATGGCTCCATATTATAAAGATGGTATAACTTCTGATCTTAGGAATATGATGGTCTCTTCTGCCCAGAGCTGAAGAGAGAAGACTCATAGCTGGCTTAAGAAAAAATATAGCTCATTTAAAGGTTTTGTTCTTCACAAATGACAAAAGAGCATGGCTCATTGTGGTTTGTTTATCTTGTTTAGCTTTAGATTGCAAAAGAAATAAACTAGAATAACAAGTACAAAAGCAAAATTACTGAAACTGGCGTCTGCTTATGCAACTCTCGATGTACATGCAAATGATGTTTAATGTGAGATATATGCATTTTCAACCATATAAGGACTCAAACTAATTGAATCATTTTTATTTTAATTTTTTCAAAAGGCTGTTTGCTTAAATAGCTTTTCTTGTTCCGGAACTTTTATGAGAAATCAAAATGAAAATTGAAATATCGTACACTATAATGAAACATTGTTTTCAATTTTTAGAAAAAAAGATTCCCCAACAAAACATAATGAATGCAATGAAATAAGCCATAAGTTGTGATGGAAAGTGCAGAACTATGTGAAAATATAATTAGGATATCGTAGTGGAAGTTTTGTCAAAAAGATAGTGAGGATTTGTGTTGTCCGATATGGTGAGAATTGAAATTGGTGTGCAAAATGTTAGTGTGTGCTCAGTTTGTTCACCAACATAGATTTTGTATTAAGCAGAGAAAAAAACCCAGGATAACCTTGTGTAATGCGGAACCTCTTCTCAAATATAAAACCTGTTTGTGAATTGGGCAATCCGCTGTCTTGGGTAATGTTTGTAGAATCCTATTAGAAGAGAGTAATACAGTTACAACAAAAAAAAAATCCCTAGAACACTTCAAGTAGAAGACATTAGACATACATAATGTGTGAGCTCTTACCCTGTTTTCCTCGTGAACATTAATCATTTTGTAGAACGAGTAATGTAGATAAGATGAGATAAGATAATTATATTAATGTCCAACGAATGACCAAAAAGGATGGTCAATGGGATTGAAGAGAAAAGTATAGTTAGTGATAATAATCTACACGAGTGCCTAAGGCTACTTTGAAAACATAAAGTAAGCTAAACTAATAGAGACATGAGAAATGCATGAAAGAGCATGGTGAAGTAATGTTGGAATTATTAAAGAAAATAAGCAGGGGCTAGATATAACAACAAGACCCTAGTTCAATATATGCATCATAATGGAGATATGAGTAGGGGCAGAGGGAGAATGGGAACCTTTGTGACCATCAGTGGCTGAAAAGGATCAATGTGAACCTCCATAATGTCATTTGAGGAATCTAGAGAAAACCTAAGGTAGTTGTCTTATGAGATCTTGGGTGGATGCTTGCCATCTGTCGAAACTTTCCTAACACTTGAAACTGTTGGAAAGAATTTGGTAATGGAATATTTGTGGCTAGTACTTTGTGAGGGGTGAGTCTAACTTTGCAAGTCTTTTAGAGTTGGGATTTATGTCAGCCTGGGAGGATTTGAATTGAGAATTGTGCCATGAGCGAAGCCTCATAGAAACTCTAGTTGGAACTGTTACCCCCCCATGCCTAGGGGTAACTAGAGGAGATCATGTCTCATGGCCTGTAATGGAGACAATGATCCCGACCATGATGATGATCATCATGTCCATAGACAACAGCCCAACGCTCCCCTAAGATTGCCTTTGTACTACGGATCAGCCAAGCTCATCACATCCAGTCAGCTCAGCAAACAAATGTTATTTATTGCTTATGTTACAAAAGTTTTCTATAACCACTGAATTTTATTTTAATTTGCTGCACACACACTTGGAAAAGTGGCTTAAACTAAGAAATTTCATCTAACAATTGCATAATGTTGTACATGTTGAAGGCTTAATTTTCATGCTAAATTGCTACATTTCTGAGTACTATTTCTTGCTGCTGTTGCAAAACATTAATTGTTGTTGTACACTTGTTTTACTGCTGTAATTTGCAACAGCCAATGCATTTATTGATCATCTAGTGTCTAAGAGATCATCGTTGAGATTTATATCTTTGTAATTGTCTATATTATGCTTCAAATTGTTTATTGTCTCGTATAGGTGAAACAATTACCTCGTTACCTTTCATTTCCTCTCGTAGACCTAGACCTAACCATCAGGTGACCAAGATAGGGGGTTGTAGGCTCGACTAATCTTGCTATTTGTTCCCTCGAGGTCACCAAAGAAACCTCCCTTGTGGTGGACCTCTTTCCATCACTAAAACGAGAGAAGTCTCTACTTAGGTGAAAGTGGTAGAAACTTCCAATTTTTACACAAGATTGGGATTTTGTGGAGGGCTTTGCAGTTGCACAAGTATAAATCTTGTGATAACATTTTGGTGCCATTGTTTGGGAGGATTGAGTCATTTTTCCTATGACATCCTTTGGTAAGCTAACCCCAAGGCCTTTCTCCTTAAGCTTACCTGACGACTCCACTGATGGTGGAATCCCTCACTTACCTTTGATGATCCAAAGGAAATCATCTGATGACTCCATTGAGATGTTTTGAGCTGTCATCCTATTCCCAATTTTTGTAAGATTGCATATTTTCAAGTAATGGAATATGGCACCATGGTCACTTCACGAAATGTTTCCCTCTGGATATTAATGATGTTCCTTGATACCCAAATAGATTTTCTCCAAATTAGGGGGATAATTGTCCAAAATTTGATGGAGACCCATCTTTAGCTATTGCCCATGTTGTGAAAGTCTTAAAGTATGTTTCGGAGATAAATGTGACATATCAAGATGTGCTACTAAGATTGTTTTTGTTATCTTTGGGAACGAGACAAAAGAATTGGGTTTAGCATACTCAATCCGAAGAGTATATCCTCTCTTACAATCTTCATTGAAGAATTTCTCAAACAATTGGCCCCGAGAACACAAAGATATGAAGATATTCTCCACAATCTCATAGTGGCCCTCCAAAGGGAAGGGTTATTTTCAAACCCTGTTGAGGAAGATGAAGATTCCATTAAAGACAACGAAGATTTGATTAAAGAACGAGAGCATGAAAGGGTGACTCATGAGGAAGATCACCAAATACACGAAGTAGAACATGAGTTTCCTTGTGAATCTGCTAAAGAACATTTTGATGAAACACACTATGTTGAAGACCTAATCCACGAAGAGGCCCCTCATGAAGACAAGACGTTGATATTTGCTCCTCTATTTAATGAAGCCATCCAAGCTCCCATTCCTCCTGCACATGAAGAGAATGTGCTAAGTTATACTCCTTTCCAAGTTTTTGATGTTGCTTCATTTCATGATTTGGAAAGTGAAGAGGTTCTAGAGGAGCCCTTGGATGCATTAGACTCTTCTTGCTATAATAAAGGTGACGATATGATTGAAAATATTGATGATTTTATACATGTTGGGGAACAAAGATGGGATATGAGTTGTTTCAGTTTTGATGGAGATCCTATCTACGATGTTGAGGGTTGTCATCAGAGAGAGAATATAGAATTGTTGCCTTCAGAACAACCATATGTATATGCTAATAATACAGATGTTTGGCAACTTGAAGATGACATGATCACCAACTTGTTCCAACTCCCCAGGGATGACTTATTGCAACACTCTCATGATGTTTCTTGGTCATATCTTGAAAGGTTTGATACACGTTCTTTAGAGCACTTGGATTTATTCAGCGAAGATGATTTTCAACCATGGTATGCTCTATTTTCAACCATGATATGGGTTTTCTTCCCCTAGAGGGTTTCCCAGGATAAACGCTGTGTCTCTTGTGAATGTGTGTTTCTCAGTGATCTTGTTCTTATGATGCTCTTATCTATTGAAATGCAAAGAACTATAATAATGGCATAAACTAGAGTCAACCTAAAGGAAGCATATTTCGCAAGAGGAAAAACGTCACTGTTACCGTACCCAAAAATTAGGGTTTTGCAAAAGTGAATCTTTTCAGCCCTAAAACCACCTAGAAAGTTGCACCCTCCCCCAAGGATCATTTTGGCACTTAGAGCGCGCCTTTTCAGTGGCTAGATCTCCCGAAAAGTGAAACCCTAGTTTCACAAAGTACCAGAAAACCAGAGTACCAGAAGTACCAGAAGTACCAGAAAACCAAAAGCACCAGTCCAGAAATCCGTAGATCAAGTTTGAGGGGGTAAAAGTTGAATTTTCAAAATTCTGAGTACACCAGCATACTTGCCTCAGCTCAACGCATCTATTCCTTGGATCAGATTTTCAAAATTCGAAGTTTGAAAAATTAGGGTTTCCTCATAAAACCCTAAGCTGCAGTTGCAGTACCAGTTACAGTTCTAGCCGTAGAACCAGTTGCAATCACCCTTGAAATTTTCTCAAGAGTTGGCAATGATTACCACTGCTACCAGATGGAGCCACTACCTGCAAATGCTATTAGAGGTATGTACTTACATATGTTTAATGGTTAAACCCTAAAGAGTATTTGCAGGAGAAGAGATCTCTTGCCATAGATCCAGAAGGATCTCAAGATCCAACACATTCAGAGGAATGATGCAACCCNGGTGTGATTATTCTAATATACATCTATTTGTTATGAAATTATCTTGATCAGTGTTGCATGTTGAAGCTATGATCAAATTATTAAAAGAATTAAAAGTTGATCATAGAGCTTATCCTCTAACCTAACCTTTTGTCAAGTTAGCGTATTGTCTTAGTACAAAAGATAGGTTGAAGAAAGCACTTGTCACTTGAGTAAAGGAGACTTGGAAGAAAAGCAAGCACTCACTCTTGAGGACAAGGCTCCAGGTTTGATTAATCAAGATTCAAAGGTACACATGACAAGCTGATGACTTTAGTTGAGATAGCAATCGTCGTAAATTATTATACTTGATAGCATGTGAGAATAT
>ML777455.1:1098794-1125558 GCA_009831015.1 Picea engelmannii | reverse complement strand
TTAGGGACGTCTCCCTTGGACTTGCCCTCCTGAATAGAAAGAGCTCCCCATTGAGGTGACATTGGGTGGGGAAGCTCCTGTTACGCCGGTCTTGCCCTTGACTCAAGCTTTTCAATCTTTTCTACAAACCGTGCGATAACATGCCCTACCCCGCTGTCAAAGATTTTCACTCTCAGCAAGATTGCCTTTGGACCAGGGGAAAGTGGGTGTCCAAAATTCAAGAATATGACTAAGAGATCAAACCCACTAAGATTATCAAGGGAACAAGGATTGGCCTAGATGTTGACCGAAAGCAATGAAGAAGCCATACAAATGGGGGAAAATGAACAAGTCATGTGATAATGAGTGAACTTGAACATGATGAGTGGTATGCAGACATTATCTATTACCTCAAGAATCTTTCATGCCCTAACCACTTAGTAGATCACAAAAAGAGAGCGTTGAAACTAAAGGCCATGAAATACTATTTTACCCAAGATGGACTAGATTGGAAGAACCCTGATGGAATCATCCTTAGATGTGTGAACAAAGATGAAGCTGATCGATTGATTAAGGAACTCCATTTGGGATATTGTGGTGGTCACTTCACTTCCCGTACCATCGCCCACAAGATCCTAAGAGAAGGATATAACTGGCCTACATTGTTCACTGATACCCATCGTTATGGCAGGTCTTTCCAGCCTTGTTAGTTCTGTTGCCATCCTAATACACACCTACAAACGTGGAGAAGTCTCCAACCCACTTGGTGTGTCCTTGGAGGCACAAACCTGAGTCCAAACCCTGTTAAGGTTTAGGCTATTATTAGGTTTCTTTTCAATTTACTAGATAATCATAGCATATATAGGATCACTGAGAGAAACACAATCACAAAATACACAACATTTATGTTGGGAAACCCTCATGGGGAAGAAAACCTAGCAAAAACTTCCTTAATATAGATAGCCAATACAATGCCAAGACAATAAACCAAACACTAGAGAATATCCTCTCCCAAGCAATGCGCCTCTCTTTCTTCCTTCTTCCGGCAACTGGTAACTGCAGCTTCCTTCAATACTTGCGCACTAGATGAGTGAGCTGAATGAGTGAACAAATGAGGCGTTGGCTTCCTTTATTTATACAAACTGGCATGCGTTGAAAGGAGGTGTCTCTTCACTGGCAGGGCCGACTTGTCTTTTTGGGTGGTTAGAACCACTTTAATTTGCCTGGGGGCCGACTTCTTTATTTGCATATTACAATTAGGGTTTGACCAATCCGCAAAAGGGGATTTGGTCAATTACAATGCCCGACATGATCAATCCACAAAAGGGGATTGATCTAATGAATAATAAATGAATAATAAATAGAATACTCTTTGCAGTTACAATATTTCAACACTCCCCCTTAACAAGAAGGGTATTCTACAACATCATCAGGAGAGAGAGAGAGGGAAACAACATCAACAACGTCTGGAACACTGATTGGCATATCTATAAATCAACGGAAGTTTTTTCTCATCATCCATATCATCATTCACTCCCTCTTAACAAGAAGGATATTCTTTATCTTTTGATCGGTCACTGGATGTCATCATCAACTGAACAATATCATCTGGGCAATATCATCAACTGGATAATCATCATCAACTGGACAACAACATCAACTGGATAACATCATCAACTGGGTAACAACATCAACGGGATAATATCATCAACTGGGCAACATCATCAACTGGGTAACAAATCAACTGGATAACAGTAGGCATCAATATAATCCACTTGGTCATCTGGCATCACAATCACTGATTGGTTCTCCATGAATCCATATTAAAAAAAGTTTTGTTCTTTTTATCTTCACGCAGAAGATACTCTTTCTTTCTTTTGTCTTCATGCAAAAGATACTCTTTCTTATCTTCACACAGGAGATATCTTATCTTCACACGGAAGATATTCTATGAGTTTTGCCATTCCTTTTATGTTCCCCCTTCTCTTGTAGTCATCTATCTCACCCATCCACTTGGGAGGACTACTACCATAGCTTCACTCCTAGTCATCCCACATGAACTATAGAAGCTAAGATGCTAGCCTGGGCAAGACTAGACTCCCTTTCCATGATCCACGCAGGATCACGACACAAACCTCAAGAGCCAACTAACCATTCCACATGGTCAAGGTTTGTGTTCCAAGCTACTCAATCCTTGGCCAGAGGAGAGTATCTGCCCGCTGCCCCTTGGAGAAACATCCACACTCCTCTCTATGAGGGTGGTCACACCCCTCTCTACGAGGGTATTCTAGCATGTCCCTAGAGTATCCAAAACTCACCACTTGGACAGAGGCCAACCTTGGCAAATTTCTCATTCCCCTTCTCTATGAAGGTCTCTTCCTTCTCTAGGAAGGTCTCTTCTCTTTCTCCTTCTCTACGAAGGTCTCTTCCTTCTCTATGAAGGTCTCTTCTCGTTACCTTCTCTATGAAGGTCTAGCTATGGGATCTGAAAAAAAATCTCTCGTGGTCCAAAATATTTCCATGGTATAATACCATGCCACCCATCTGTTGGGCACCATCCATCTACTGGGTAACTTTCATCTTGATCAAAATATCTCATTACTCATCCTTGAAGTTCTCTTCTGTAATATCTTGGGTGCCTTCTTGAGTTCGAACATTTCTTTCTTTCTAACTTCATACTGGATCAACCTACTCCCTCTGCATCTATAAGAACGGTATTGGAGCAACTTGCAGTTACCTGCATCTCATCAACTATATCTGAGTATCCATCTTTCTCTTCATCTTGAACATTTATGTTTTGTATCTTTAGGAGCCTCCTGCTCCTATATAAATACTGGATATTGTCTGGTTCTTATTGACTGTCAGTATATCATAAGTCCTTCTCATGCTATCTAACTTCTGCAAGTCAAGGCATAAGTTCTTTCTTCTGAGACCTGTAAACTTAATTACAGTATGCTTCTTGAGATTTGTCACTTAGCCAATCAGTCAGTAACAATAAGAAGTAATCAAATAAAACTATATCATAATTTCTATCAGAGTAGTACACATCTTTTGTTAAGCAAAACTTGTTCAACCATGTACACATCTGAAACCCTAATCATAAATAAGACTTTTGAACTCTTTTTCACTCTAGCTATGAAATTACCAAATTTTCCCTTACTATCATAGCTAAACACATACCTTTGTCACTCTCATGAGTGATCATACCTGAAATAAATATTTTATCTCTTTCGTTATCCTCTTCTTTGATACTTCCTTCATAAATCTACATAGACACTAAAATAAAACGAGGTTAATTAACATTCTCACAAAAATCTAACTTGTAATGATAAAGTATTAAAGGAAACAAGATACTAAAAATAAACATGAATACTTATCTTTTGTTTTTGTGTGGGGAGGCTCCACGGACTCCACCATTTGCTATCTTTCTTCAGATCAACTATCTTCAACTTAAAGTACATAATCCTCAATTTCTACTAAAGCTTTCTTTGAGGGATGATATTCCTCTTCCTCTGCCACATGTGCTTGATGCTTTCTTTTCCCTTTTCCTCAAGGACAGTCATAGGAAAAGTGTCCCAACTTTTGACAGTTGTAGCATCTGATCTTTGAAACATCTTTCTTCTTATCTAGAACTCTTACGGAGTTAGCTTCTTTATTGTTCTTCCTGAAGGAATTTCTTCTGTTCTTTTGAATTGTAAGAGCTTTCTCTTCGTCGTTAATTAATCTCTTATGTTGGTCTGCAAGTCTAGATTCTTCGTGTGTGCAATCTGCCCATAACTTATCAAACTTGGGTAACTTGCTTCTTGCACACACTCCTTGTACAAAAAGAATCCAAAATGTTGGAAGCCCATTTAGGGTTGTGGTTAGAAGTTCTTTGTCACTAATGACATCTCCAATAGCTGCAAGATGATCTCTAATCTGAGAAACTCTCATAAGATAGGATGAGACAGATTCTGAGTTTTCCATCTTCATATTACGAAGTTGATTTCTTAAGGCAAGATTCCGGCTAATGTCTTTGCTTTCATATAACCTGCTGAGTTCTTCATACATTTGCCTTGTTGTCTGTAGTTCGGATATATGAAGGATGAAGTGATCCTTTACTGAATCTGGCACGATTCACTTTGCTTTCTTTTCATTCTTCTTATGCTTGGTCTTTTTCTCTTCTTCCTCTGGTTCTGGTACACCCACTGTAACATGTTCTAGGAGATCATTCTCATCTAGAATCATCTGCAACCTATGCTTCCAAGATCTGAAGTTTCCAGATCCTTATAGCCTGTCTTCTACCCTCATACCGGTGGCCATTCTTTCTTGCAGTAGGAACCCTAGCCCTCCGGGCTATAGAAATAATAGAAAAATCAAATTTCTTGGATCTGAAAACTGAACTCACCAAAAGATGCGCTGGACTGAGGTGAGTATGCTGGTATAGTCAATTTCTGAAAATTCCAAATTTTACCCCTTGAAACTGAGTTTGCGGAAATCTGGACTGGTACTTCTGGTAGTGGTTCTAACTTCTGGTTTCTTGGTTTTCTGGTACTTCTGGTACATCTGGTTTTTTGGTACCGGTGAAAACTAGGGTTTCACTTTCCGGGTGTTTTGTCCATTGAAAAGGTGCGCTCAAGGTGCCAAAATATTCACTAGGATAGGGCACACTTTTCTAGATGGTTTTTAGGCAAAAATTCATCTCCATTAAAATCCCTAATTTTCTTGTACGACAACAATGACGTTTTTGTTTATCCAGTGAAAGGTGCTTTCATCAACTTAGCTATAATACCATGTTAAGGTTAAGTTGTTATTAGGTTTCTTCTCAATTTACTAGATAACCATAGCATAGATAGGATCACTGAGAGAAACAAAATCACAAGATACACAACATTTATTCTCGGAAACACTCATGGGGAAGAAAACCTAGCAAAAAATTCCTTAATATAGATAGCCAATACAATGCCATGATAATAAACCGAACACTAGAGAATATCCTCTCCCAAGCAATGCGCCTCTCTCTGTTCCTTCTTCCGGCAATTGGTAATTGCAACTTCCTTCAATACTTGTGCACTAGATGAGTGAGCTGAATGAGTGAACAAATGAGGTGCTGGCTTCCTTTATTTATACAAACTGGCAAGCGCTGAAAGGAGGTGTCTCTTCACTGGCAGGACTGACTTGTCTTTTTGGGTGGTTAGAACCACTTTAATTTGCCTGGGGGCCAACTTCTTAATTTGCATATTACAATTAGGGTTTGACCAATCCGCAAAAGGGGATTTGGTCAATTACAATGCCCGACATGGATTGATCTAATGAATAATAAATCAATAATAAATAGAATACTCTTTGCAGTTACAATATTTCAACAAACCCACTGTCACCTCAATCTAGACTCTTTCCGTCTAGGCTCACTCCTAGAGAAGCCAAGGGGGTAGACCCTATTAAACTATGTGAAGGTTTTATTAAAGTTCTAAGAGTTAATTAATTTAAGGATTATGGATACCCAACCCAATGACAAACAAACATGCAATATGCAGTTCTTTCATTGACAGGAAAACCTTTATTTAATAAAACAACAATTAGACCAGTGCTTAAAGATTATCCAATTCCACTTATTCCAATATATGCAAAAGAAAGATAAATCTACAAGAATGAAATATCTACACAATGAATTGAATAATCAACTTTATAGTTTAAAGAATTATTTCACAAAAATAAAGAATGCTTGCAATAAAGAATAATGAATGCTTTGGCAAATTTAAATATTGACAAGTAAAGGATTTGCTTAAGGAATGAAAAGTGCTTGAAATAAATTGCTTGAAAAGAAATAACAAAACTTGAAATGTAGATGTTGTGTAATGTAAGTAGGTTGCTTTTAGTAGATTTTTAGGTCTCTCTTTGACTTAGAGGGAATTAGATGTGAATTGTAGCAAACCTAAGCTATGCGACTACTCCAAGTCCTTATCCCTTAACCAAGAAGAAATGTTGGGTGCTCAACAAGGGAACAACAAGGTTCCCCCCTAGCTCCACAGGTCAGATCTAAAGTGCTTGGGCGTTCAACAAGGAGGACACTTAGTGCCGTGAAACTGTCCCTGGCTTCAACCCCTTCTAGCCTCCACAAGTCACCCGTTTTTAGTGGCCAAACAACAATGGAGATGAGTGCCTAGTTAGTCTAGTCACACAGTCCTTTTGCCCTTTCTTGTCACCCAAGATCCACAAGTGCCAGGGAGAGGGAATATGGGGCAAATGGCGGGGCGAAAAGTTTGATTACTTTGCAAAAATGAAACTTCTAACTAGCCGACACGATATTGCGAGGGTGGCAAAGCCACTCACATGCAAGGTGTGGGCACAAACAAAAAATAAGATAACTTAAAATAAATGGAATAAACAAACTAGCCACACAACTTTGCCTTAAGGACAAAGGTGGGAAAAATTAAATAACTTTACTAATCTTACAACTATGGCACAATGTGGAGGACAAGCCTACTGATTTTGTGCCAAGGTGGGCAAAAGAATTTACAGTAAAACAAGTTAATACTAGCCACTCAACCTTCTTTTTATGGGAGAAGTGGGGCAAACAAACTTAAGAAAAAGTCAGAAAATTAAGTTCTAAACTAGCCGGTACGATTTTGTAAGGGTGGCAAAGCCACTCACATGCAAGGTGTGGGCACAAATACTAAAACTAAATTACAAATTACAAATTGGAAAAAAGAATAAAGAATGCCAGCCCAAGAGACTCTCTTGGGCTGCTTACAATGCCTTAGAAAGGGAGAAAGGTCAAGGGATCTTGCACCACTACTCTTGGATGATTCCTTGAGCTTTTTGTGGCCAAAATTGGGCAGCACCTCCCCTTAGATTGGCGAAAACCTGCATAAAACAACAAGTTATGCTTGCTGGAAAATGCTAAAAATCACTTAAGATGAGTTAGTTTTGGTTTAGTATACAAAACAAAAAAATTTATGTACAAAATCTGAACTTGGAGATTGATTGGAAAGTAAGATTTAGATGATTATATGTGCATAAAATAAGCATATAAGAGCAGAAAACTATATCAGAAATTTAGGTGAAGTGAAGTGAAATGAAGCTTTTGGAGTCCACTCCTCCAAGTTTTGGATAACCTGTAAACCCTTTCTACACAATAAGGGTTCTTGTGGAGGGCTTTGCACAAGTACAAATCCCGGGATAACACCCAACATGTGGGCTTTTAGCCCATCTCTGTGCCATCATGACCAAATTTGCCAAAACCAAGCCCATTTGTCCATCGTCCAAGGTCCTGAAGATGTGAGAGGTCATCTCGGAAGGTGCCAAGTGATTGGTGACTCACTGCTCTGCATCACACGTGCCAAAGTCCCACAATAAGGGCATAATGTCTTGGGTGAAATCCTGAGATGCCCCTCAAAGAACTATGTTAGGGCCATCCAAATCAAAACAAAATATAAGACAAGGTAAGCCAATGTTTATAAGAGATATTAGTCCTTTAGTCATGCAAAGTAAGTTGTTACTCAAGATATAAGCCATGTGAACAATTCACCTCAGTATCCCCATCGAGCATCACACCGACATGTGACTTTATGTGAGTTGGTAAGTTTGAATATGGGAGGGATTTCATGCAACCCTATTAGGTGTGCCAACCAAGGCAATGAAAGAAAATGCCCAGGTAGAGAGATAGGTCCTGAGGGAAACAGTGAAAGAAAGAAACCCTTCAAGAGTAAGTGTGATAGTGGTATGAATTTGGGCTTAGTTCATGGCTTATGGTGTCATTAAATCCATTTCTATGAGCGCCTTTGTAGAGGGAGCACTTGTTGCTTGATATACCCTTTCCTCGGTACTTTTTGCATTCTGAATCCCTTAATTTCCTTTTGATACCCATTCATTATTT
Source organism: Picea engelmannii (assembly GCA_009831015.1). Lineage (NCBI taxonomy): Eukaryota > Viridiplantae > Streptophyta > Pinopsida > Pinales > Pinaceae > Picea > Picea engelmannii. The sequence continues at coordinate 1,117,721 of ML777455.1, read as the reverse complement.
TGCAAGTCCCCTTTATAGGTTTCAAGCTTTATTCTTTCATTTTTTCACTAGGCTAAAGTCTTGTTATAAGTATGCATTTAGTGCATCAGGACAAGGGGCGATTACCATTAGAGGGGGTAGAGCTCAAGTTGGCCTGTGGATTTTATAGGTGGCCTTTATCATTTTTTTCATGGCATACATATAGTAGCTGCATCAACCTCTGGGCCTTCGTCCCCTTCTCATGAGAGAATGAACCATGACCCATTACTGAAGTTTAGTTCATTGTGATAGGCTCCAGGATGGAAAGTGTTAAGTATGGTGGAGAACGAAGTGAGGGCCCCCCAGTACTACCCCTTTTCCCTGAGCGGTGACAACACGAGACTAGGGCACAGAAGCTGACCACTTAGGTTAAACAAGGCAACAAACATAACTTCCCAAGCTAGTGATCTATTATCCAAGGTCAACCAATGATTCTCATCCACATGCCTAGTAAATTAAGCACAACACTTTGCGTGAAAGGAGTAACATATCTGATGGTGACGCTGGCTTACCATCTCCCATACAATGAGTTGTCTGGATGTGATGAGCTTGGTTGATCGTAGCTGTAAGAGGCAATGTGAGGGGGATGTTGGGCTGCTTTTTGTGGACATGTTGATCATCATCATGGTCGAGATCATTGTTTCCATTGCAGGCCATGAGACATGATCTCCTCTAGTTGCCCCTAGGCATGGGGGGTAGCAGTCCTCCTATGAGAAGAAGGGCTAGAATACCAAGGTTGATGCAACTGCTATAAAATATAAATAAAAGAAGGATTGAGAGGGTTCACTCCCTTCCCTTATTTTATTCATCTTAATTTGTTAAAGCATATAAGGATAAAGTTGAAGAGAAACTAGGTACTATCAGGCTGCTAAATCTGGTCTGCCTTTGACCAGATTTTTGCTCTAAGTTTGAACTTCCAAAACTGTTCTTTGCTGCCTTTTAGGACAGAAAATTGTTTAGTAACTTTCTGCTGATAATTTTTGTGGTTAAGTGTCCTTTTGAGGTGCCCTTGCAAGTGTTTTCATAACAGTGATTAGCACATACAATAATACTCAAAACACATAACAATCCTCACAGTCTTTACAACTCTAAATGTTGATCTACACTTCTAAGCATGCATGAAAATGACACATAACTTTTTGGTCAACATGACCCTTGAAAAACCCCCATGGGGAAAACTAGTTTGGAGTAGATGTATATAGAAGGCCTCAAAGCAAAATGTACAACACGGAAAACATATATAAGTGAACTTGGTACAATAGAAACCCTTCTCGGATGCCTTGGAGTCCCTTGAAGATGTTCCTGCTAGCCTCTTGAAGCTAGGCGCCTTTTGCCTTGGTGCGCCCCTCTTCCTTAGCTAACCTTTGGACCTCTTTCCTTGTGCCTTTGCTTGTGCCTTTACCTTGCCTTGCCTTTGCTTTTCCCTTGTTGAAGCTCCCTCCTCTCAAGAGTGCCTCCCTCCAAGTGATGGTGCGCACTTAGCTCAAGTGTGCCCCTCCTCTAGCAAAACTCCACAAATAAGCACCCTTCTTCACCCTTGCGCCCTCTACACTCTAGAGTGCGCCTAAGCATTGTGAGTGAGTCTCCTCCATAAGATGGGTACTTCCCACAAGCTAGATGTGTCCTTCTTCTCCCAAGAATGCGCCTCTCCTCCTAGCAAATGCGCCCCTACTCAAGGTGAATGCGCCCCTCCTCAAGGTGTAGCCCACTCCTCCATGGAAGCCTCTCCATGCAAGCTACCAACAAGCTATGGCTCCTCCCAAACCCTTGACCTCATGCGCTCTCTCCTCCTCAAGATATGCACCCAAGAGCTCTCCTCCTTCTCCTCTCCTCTCAAGTGAAGAATGAATCTCATCTTTTCCCTATTCCCTCCTTTAGCCTCTCTTTGGCCAAACCCTAGAAGATCAATGGCCTAGATCCAATCTAGCCAAGTCTAATCAATGGGTGAGATTTAATCCTAAAATCTCACTTAGGAAACCCACTTTCCTTAGTTTGTTTTATGTCCTTTAACTCACCCACAAAGTGAATTAAATGTCACTTTAATGACTTAAGTGACTTATTTCACTTTTGACTTCAACTCCTAAGTCAAAGTGAAATTAGAACATAAAGTAAAGTAATGAGGATAATAGTCTCCCCCTTTGTGTTTAGAGAAACACAAACAGAAGGGGACCACTTTTCAAGGTACCCAAATCTCAACAAAAGTTAGGGATTGTGAGAGGACATCCCCCTAGCCTTGTCTTTGATGTTAAAAGTCTAGGGTTTGTGAGGGGATAAACTCTAGGGTTTGGCCAAATTCCATTTGACTTTGTGTTAGAAGCTCTTGAAGAAGTAGGAGGACACCTAGTGTTTATGAGGGGATAAACCCTAGGGCTTGCTTTTCTATAAGGTTTGACCTAGGCTTATGAGGGGATAAATTTTCAAGTCTTCTTTTGCCTTCAGCATTTTTCATGTCGTTGCAAAGACTCCATTTTCCCAAGGAGAGAAACGGCATTAGTCTTCTCTCTATTACAAGTGATACAAACCCTAAATTATTCTCTCTATCTCAACAATTGATAAAAAACTTGCATTGCATCATCATTAATTGCATCCTTAACCTAACATCTTGCGCTAATTGTCTTAAATTGTCATCTAACATATTCATTGCTGCAATTTTCTGCATTTTCAGCCATTAGGGCTTGATTAACTGCATTAAGTAACATAGTTTCATGTTCTAACTCATTGCAAGCATTGGTGGATGGTTTACTAATATTTTACTTAGTATTTGGTACTCATTGCTCATTACATTCCACAAATTTAGTACTGTTTATTTGCTGCTGTTGTAAAACTGTTACATGCTGAAGTATTTCATTTCTAATTCAAGTTTTGCTACAACTATACGTTCTTCTTTGATAGCTACTGTTTCGTGGCCTTTAGGTGATCCCTTGATTGTGCTAGATCTCCTATTTCACCTTGGAAACACCTCTCACATACGCACTATCAACTTACTTAATCTAACTCACCTTAACCCTACCTTTGACTTAGCTAATCAAACAACCAATATAGGAAGCTGTAGATTTTCCCTTAGCTTGCTATAGGATCCCTTGAGGTTGCAAGGGAAGCCTCCCTTTTGTTGGATCCTTATCCATCACTAAAACAAGCAAAGTACTTGCTTAGGTGACAGTTGCAGGCTTGCAGCTACTTCTATATGTTACACTGGTTTAGCATCTTGTGAAGGCTTTGCACAAGTGCTAGATTTTGTGATAACATGCACCATGTTACCACTGTATTTGTCAACTCTTGGTGCAAAGTCTTCACTAGATTACAAATAAGTGGAACTTGGAAGAGTTACCACCATCACCTTGATATCCTCTTCCCAGGCTTCAGGATGATCAATAACCAGCTCTAGGGGGGCTTCCCTATATATCAATTCTCTTCTAGATTTTCAACCCCAAATGTTTGATGACAAGTGGAAATACTGTGTACCAAGAAAGGTCATATGTATATGAACTCTATGCACTGCCACAGAATGAAGGTTTTGATAGTCTTAGATTGAGTTTTCTATGTGGTAGAAAGTATCTATACTTTATGTATAAGGCTGGTAATGAAGATAATCACAATAGGCATTCAGATTTGTTCTTATACAGTATTAATAACAGCCTATAAAATGTCTTTCCAACCCTGTTCAATATCCCACTTAAACAGATTTTAGTTGCACAAGGCAGTCTGGAAAATTATACGGGTCTTCCTTATTGTTTCATGAGAGTAATTTCCAGCATTAGATGTAGTAAAGCAAGGTGGGTATGAGGCCTGCCAATATCAGCGTTTTGCAAGCCTCTAGATATACTTCAATTCAGTCTCTTTAAAATTTATCAATGAATGATACGAATTGAAGTGAAGAGACAGATCTTTAATAATATATATGAGGTGATTTCCAGATCTGTAATTTATGCTTGTAAGTGAGTTTTGGCAAAGATTTTGAGTTGGTTAAATTCTACTGGGAAGATGGGATCAAGTGAGAGTAAAAGTCAAGGATTTTTTCAGATTTCAACTACAAAATGTAGGTATAAACCTCTATAAAGTTTAAACTCTTGCTGTTATACAACTCTGAAGGTGCAAAATGAAACTACTAACATAGATAGTTTCCAGCTAGCAATAATTCTAGTGTCTCTCAAGATTTTCTTTCCATAAAATGAAACCAAGAGTAGAGTATCATTTTAATGAACAAGAACTTCTAATGATAGATACCATAAACAAAGAATGATATTACCCGGTTCTAATGAAGGTTGCATCTACTTGGCACGTGTGGACCTTGTTGGTCCTCATAGGCTTGTGGGAGGTGGTTAGCATGATTTGAGGAGGTTACACATTGGAGACCTCACATATGACTGTTGGAGCTAATTTATGTGAGGCTGTCCTTCTCCTTGATGAGTTGGTTGGTTTCTTAGTGACTTGTCCGTGGTCACATGGTTCATGGCATATTTGACTTACTTTTCTTAGCTCTTTACAAATCGTCTTACTTTATTGGTCCACACGTGCCATCTTGGAGATTATTTGGCACACATGTTGAGGCATATTGTTGGATTGAAGGGGGGCCATCCCTTCTTTTTATGGAGATGATTGAGTCTTCCACATGCTGAGGCCTTGTACAATGTATCCACTTGCTTGATTTTAGGATGACATCCACTTTGGAGGTTACTTTGCACATTTGATGGGACTTCTCACCTTGGGAGATGCCACAAGTCTCTTGAGGAGGTTTTTCATGCTTTCATGCCCTATTTTGAGGAGACATCCATCTTGAAGAAACTTGTTTGCACTCATAGTTGAGGATGTTCCACATTAGAGAAGATCTAGGAGGTTCCAAACCCTAGATCTAGGGTTGCATCACATATTTTGAGGGCAGCATAGCTTCAGAACAATTATCTATTGATAGAGTGCCTAGATTTCCACCAAATCAATTCCATTAGATGCAAAATGGCTGCAGGATTTCCAAAATGTGGGCATAATAGAAATTACGGCAAAAATTGACACAATTATGATGCTTTTAAAATTTGTTGTGGGAACATTTTCGAAGAACGCCCTACATCTTTTGCTTGAGTGTTTTGGTCATTCGGGGAGTTCATTATTGGTGTATTCCCATGGTGAAGAGCTCCCTAGATCTTGAGGTTACATGGCCCATATTTTCATGCATCTATTGGAATTTGGAGGCCATCCACTCTTGGGAGCTTTTATTCATTGCTTGTTGGGACGTTTCACCTTGGAGAGTTACACATTCACTTCGGAGGAGATCTAGGAGGTTTTCATTGCCTATTTTGAGGAGTTGGTTGTGGATCTATCCACTTGGAAGCCTTTGGAGGATAGGCATTGCACCTTTGACTCATCTTCTTCTTTCTTTGATGGAGACATCCCACTCTCTTGGGCATATGTTTGTTGGAGACTTGTACATGTGGCCTTGACCACATCATTATTTTATGTATTGTTGAATAATTAGTTGGAGGAAATAATTCTTTACTCCTCCCTAGGCTAGATCTAGGGTTTTCACATGATATATTATTATTTTATTGTAAAGGAAGTTGAGCTAGGCTCTCTATATATTATAAAGAGTAGCCCTTCCTTAGTTGTACTCATGGTTGGATTTTTGGAGCTTCTACTGCTTGGATCTTAATTCACTTATCTTTCTTGGAGCATATGGATGTATAAGGGTTCTTTCTTTGTGGATGTTGGTGTCAATTCTTGAAGCTCTTCTATATTGGTTTCTATTTAGTGCTTAAAGATTGATTGTGAATCCTCAAGTCTTCTACAAGCTAACTAGATTGATCTATTGAAGGGAAACTTTACCATTGGAGGGAAGACATTTTGGGGTAACTCCTCTCCTTCCTCTATTAGTTTGATAATTATTTGATGCCTTGCTTTTTCTATCCATTTTAGGCACCCTAGCAAGGGTATTGATTACGTTTATCAAGCTGTAGTTGATCTTGTTGATGAAGGTTGCTCCCTTGAGGACCCCTTCTTGTAGGGCCTTGGTCTTCATTGTTAATCTTGATTAGATAAGAGATTATTCTTCCTCTTGGGTTTTAGTCTTTTATTCCTAATACTTAGATGAAACAAACCAATTTTGAAGAGGGGTTTTCTTCTTGATCCCATAAGCCCCCTTTGATTCACCTTGACTCCTTTCCCATGTTGTATTTGGCACTGATCTCTACTTCCTTCCATCACCTCTTTTACATACTTAAAACACCAAAAATATTGTTTTACTAAAGCTACTCTCACATCACCTTGTGCCTCATTGCTTATCTTTAGTAATTTTACTAGGGATACCCCCCTTAAACCGGAGGAGAGCCGGCCTAAAGTGAAGAGGATAGGTTGTGTAGGTCACTGTGGTGACCATTGTAGTAGTTCCCTCTTGGGTTGTGCCTTGTGGATTAAGGCGTTTATTATTAAATACAATTTGGGAGGTAACACTACGAGCTTGTAGTAGTGTATCCATAAGACCTTGTAGTAGAATTACTAACCAAAATGCCATTTTGACAGTAATTTATGACAAGGTAATTGATCCCAGGTAAGGAAAACAATGTTCTCTCCAATTCTCATATGTGACATTATTATGAATCACTGCAGCATAGACAGTTGTCCCATCATTCCAAGAAGTCAAACTGGAACTCCTCAATGCATCAAATTCATTGTGTTTGTTTATTCACTTAACTAACTTAATGGAACGACTCCAACTCTTGACAACCAGTCCATTCTTTCACAAGTTTGAGTGGGATAGGCTATGTTACTGGATTTGACTGCCCTGGGGGATGGATCCACGGATCCCTGGATCGGATACGGATTTGGATTTGGATATACCTGGATCCGCTCTAAAACGAATTTTCACAGTTGAAACGTTTCCCGAGGACAAGAGCTTCCCCAGTAATGCCTGATCATCCTGTGCGCCCATATATTCTTTGATGGTTGCTTTTTGGAAGCCGACCGCGAGTCACGCTGCATGTCCGAAAATGCTGCTTGCTAGAAGTCGACCATGCATCACGCTGCGCATCCATGAATGTTGCTTGTTGGAAGTCGACCACGCGTCCGGAAATGATTTCTGTAGTTTTTTATATATATAAAAACTTTTGTTTATGTTCATAGTTTACATTTTTAAAATTTTAAAATCGAAGTTTATTTCATATGTTATAACATAATTTAATTTATATTAAACTTATAAATTAAGTTTAGTGAAATACAAGTTTATTATTTAAAATATACAAACTTTTAATAGATAACTTTAAATTTTATATGTTTAAATTTATGTTAAACTTTTATATATTATAAGTTTATTATTTAATTTATATAATTTAATTAATATATTAAATTATTATTATTTATATATTATAAGTTTATAATTTATCTTACATAAAATAATTAATTTATTATATTAGTTATTATTTATAAGTATTATAGTCCCAAGGGTTAGCTCAAGTGGTTCTGAGCCAGACGTGAAGCTATCCCCCACGGAGGAGGTCACGGGTTCAAATCTCTTTTTCCTCCTTGGGTTAGGCCCCATAATCAGGGCCGACAGTTTAGGGGAAGTACTTGGGGATTTCCCGCGAATTCTTATCTCAATTTTTATTTATTTATAAATATTATACTTTAATTATTTAATATAAGTATTATATTTTTCTCCATGTAACTCATGCACAAGAACTTAAACTCTTAAACTTTATCATTGTTGATGGATGGTAATCAGATGCCTAATCCAAAGAAGATATGGGGTATTAACATATCAACATGTTACAAAGGAAACCAACTTAAGGAATTGACCCCACTTGCAAATCATATCTCTCAACCACTCAAGCTAATCCATCAGCCCATAACATTAGTTTTATATATTACAAATGTGAATAGAAATTATTTGTTTGTACCTGCCATTTCCACGCAGTATCTGGATCCTGGATTTTCAAAAATCTGACGAATTTGTATCCAAATCCTGGTAACTTAGGTGATAGGCTCTGCAACTACTGCAACTTGATGTAAATTATGTGCATATATATATATATATATATATATATATATCAGTTGCATCAAGAAATCCACTTTCACAAAGGACAAACGTGATTTGCTTCTCATGATCAATCAATGTAAGCAATGTGGGTGTGCTTATATACACTCAACCCATTTCGAAATTGAATAGGAATCTCTTTTTTTGTAAAGTGATTTTGATCAAGAATAGTTCAATGCTTCAAGCCCTTGTGTATCACTTCCATCAGATACATGCACCATTCCACAATCACCAGCTTTGTGTTCTTTTGCGGCAGTAGTTGCACCACCGTAACCATCTCCTTTAGTCAACTTTACCCAATAAACAGTGACATAAGCAAGAAATAGGTTTATTTTTCTAATGTTAGCGACAATCCTATCAATATCTGATAACACAAATGGGCATCAAAAGGTATCACGGTGGTCACACTTTACCTTCACACTTATATTCGAAGTTGTTATGCATTTTACGGAAGGAAGGCAACAGTCAGGTTCATATGAGACAATCTCAACTATATCATCAATTTGTTGAAATGTATGACAGATGCACCAATGCATCATTCTCAAAGTTGAAAGGTCAAGGCTCTTCTGGATCCAATGTCTACCACGAAAACTCAATCTCTCTCAATGCTAACATTTAACAACAGACCGAAATCTGTAACAGAAATAAAGTGAAAGACTATTATTAAATTATTCCAGATGAGTCTTTCCTCTCACTAATATTATTCTTTCACAACTTTCTGTGACTTGCCGAGACTGAAACCCAACAGAAAATGACCAAAGCTATGTGAATTCAATGAAGAAGAGGGACTTCATATCCAACATACCAATCTTGAACAACCAAAGTTTGAAACAAAAAAAAAAATTCTGAAATATACAAAACTGTAGTACATACTAAAATATACCAGGCTGCCTGAAGAGGTTATTTATCTCTGTCTAAGACATCATCTGTTCCATACACTATTAATAGTGATATAGATCTGTTATGGTACTAACTTTAACTTTTAATAATCACTTGTTGGTCCAATGTCATGCTACTAATATTAAACTTCACTAACATTATATGATCACATATACAAAATTACACTTAATACTATTTAATGTTGGAGCTCAGTTTACTCGAACAACCCCTTCAAATAAATTATAAAAGCTGCAGTAAACTTGCTAAAGCTGTCAATAACTGAAACTGCATTTCTTTGTAGTCAATATCTTCATCTATAATTATCTGCATCGTGCAAAAGGGAAAATCTTGATATCGGTCATCTTCTCCAGACAAAAGCTGCAACTTCTGCTAAACTATACCATCTGATCCAAAACATAGTGCCTCATCCTGTTTCTGAGATTCCTCAACCATTCCGCAGTCCATCGGGTTTTCTACACAAAACTGACTTCTCTCTTATAATAAAAAATGGGTTTTTCTTGCTTACCCCTAACCTTTCATCCAAGAAATCTCATATGTGTTAATTCTCATCCACACATACATTTTTGTAACCACAATGTTCGTAAGTTCTCTAGAAGAGCAACCTAGATCCATGTTACTAGGAGCGTCCTCCTAGGGGCCCACTTCCACCCCAAAACCACGCTTCGACCGGAAGCGTCCAACAAGTGTGCTCCAGGGCTCCCTAGCATGCTCCCTGCCTCTATGGGGGGTGTGGTGCTCCCTAGGAATCTCTTGGAGCAAGAGCGTGCTCCCTAGGCACTCCCTGGATACTCCCCAAGGGCTTCCTGGATACATTGAACCTTTTGATACATGATATTGTCAAGCATAAAGACTGTGGATGGATTAATGACTTGTACAAAGAGAGGGAAGAAACACATCAAATTTGTCACTGGCTAAGTCACAGGATTGGTCCAAACCCCTCCTCGTGTCGCGTGTCCATTAAATCCGACACGATCTGACCTGACACGTGTTGGATTCGATGGTGAAACGTGTCACGTTCACGTGACACGTTGGAATTTCATGTATGACACCACGAAAGTTCATGTCACGAAAAAGGGACATGTGTCCCACAAAAAAGCGACCCGTGAGCCCTTAAAACCAAAATTTTGACTTGTGTTTGCACACCAACCTCCATTTTATTTACAGGAAAAGAGAGGAGTGGGTGAAGGGAAATACAAAGATGTGGGATGTGTTTCCTGATGATATGGGTTTGGACGACAATGTTGAGTTGGCATTGGCCAACATGGATCTTAATGACCCAATGCTAGAGCCGGTCACTTTTGAGGATGATATTCCTCTTGAGGGGTCATCCTCCACAGTAGCAGATCCAATTCCACAGATTGGATTGGATGATCATGTAGAGGAGTCAGAGATTGGAGGAGAGAGCAGTGGTGATGACATTGATTTTGATTATGATGGCATGGAGTCGGAGGACTACTGACCAGTGATAGTCTTGTGCTATGGGATTCTTCCATCTACGGTTCTAGTATCTAGTTCTACATTATTTTGTATTTTCCACTGGCATTCCACCTATAGTAGCCTATAGGTTGTAGGATGTAGTAGTGACTCAAGAGTCGGTGTCTATATAACACATTTTGATTTTGATGACTTAATGAGAAAATTGCAGTTTATGGTTGAATTTCTTGTGTGTTTCAAATTTCAATGTTTGTCATTATGATTTTAGTATTTATCATGATTCGTCATTTATGTTAGTACTAGTTGTATGATTGAATAATGAATTTGTATCATCATCATCATTCATGTAAATGTTTACAGTTTTATTAATTATTTCAATTTTGTATGTGTAATTCATAATTTAAGATATAAATAATTATATATATATATATATATATATATATATATATATATAACGTGTTCTCCGTGTTCTGTTTTCGGGGGTCGTTGTGCCCGTGTCAGATACTTGTATTTCTATGTCCTCCGTGTCCCGTGTCCACGTGTTTGGTGACTTAGGCCACCGGGTATACAAGGGTAAATTACTTTTATGGCACTTACTTTAGGTTGCAGCTACTTAAGATTGCAAAGACTAGATTTGGTAGCTATTTCCTCACCTTTAGGTGCCTATTGAGGGTGAGATGGCCTATTTTGTAAACATAACTATTTGGTCATGTTGACGGTTGGTGGATAACCTATTTCATTCCATAAGTAATGATCTACTTCCTATTATATGGCTTAAAAATTTGTATGTTTGTTTGTAATAGCTAGATGGTTGATACTCAAATGATTAATCATTAATGTACTAGGGATGGCATTTCTAACTTCATAATAATGTAGTCTTCATCTACAAGTAGAACAAATATGCATGTTTTCATATATTCTGCAACTAATTTGGCATTTTGCATGTTTGTTTATAATATATATATATATATATATATATATATATATATGCTCCTGGGATGGTCTGCTCTTGAGGGTTTTTGGGAAATGGTGCTCCTGGCGCTCCCACTCCCACTCATGCTTCTGTTCCGCTCACATGCTCTGGCCTAGATACATATCTTCAGTTTAATTTTGCTTCAAGAACAAGGTTTTTCCTCATGCCATTAGACTGATCTTTCTGCAACCCAAAATGTTGCCTCTTGCCTTTTAGACCAATCTTGATGCTGCCCAACTCCTATAGTATAATGATAATTACACAAAATAGAGAAAATAATACAGCTTTCAACTTTGTCAAAACATTTCACATTTACTGTGGATCCTGTTCCTTTGATCTGGATCAGATCTGACATGTCAATGATTCAACAAAAGACTCTGTTTCCGCTTTGGGTATCCACTGCATATTGAAATCATCATACAACTTGCTCATACTTACTGAAATCACCATATAACCTGCTTTTTTAGTGGAGTAAAAATATCTTAAATTTTAATTTGTTCTTTTTTGGGGGTGGTCTGCCCGGTCTCACCTTTTACATATAAAATATCTGCTGCCTAATGCTAGAATATGTGTAATGAACACTTTATGAGAAGGTAGGAATCAATAAAACTCAGCAGTACAGTCCACAAATTGGTTGATTGCTTCTCAATCCTGCTGCTTTTAAGAGATCCACACTCTCTTTATCAAAATGTAGACAGATGATTTTCAATGTGGATGAGAATTTCAAGTTTTCCATCAATATTTACCACAGTTGGACAACTTGGTCGACCTATAATGCTAGGCATGATTTCTCTAGATAGATTGCCAGATAAATTCAGCTTTAGACAAGCAGCTCTCAGGCTTCTTCGAGGAAGCAGTTTCTGACATTTGATAGAGCAAATTTAACTTGAACTTAATGTGAAAGTGGAGTATAAGGATATTTAAAAGGTTATGTATTGATCGAATACAATTTGCAAAATTTTTTACTGTTGCTGTCTGATCTCTTTTCGTTTTGTCCAGTATAGAAATTAAGGAAGCTTACTAGTAAAGTTATACATAATATGTTTACTGCTATTATTTATCTCAGACTAAATCATAAGATTTGCATTTTTTTCTCTTTATTAATGTATTTTATTTTGCAGAATAGATGATGTGGAAGAGATCTGTCCATCAATGGTTTGTGATCATCCAGATATCCTTATTGAAAATGGGCTCCAAAATTCATGCACAAATAATGCAAACACATGCAATAGTGGTGATGCTTTTACTGCAAATAATGTGAAAGATCTGAGAAAGAAACCCTTATATCAAAGAGGAGTTTTACGGACAAACTGCATTGACTGTTTAGACCGTACAAATGTTGCCCAATATGCGTATGGATTGGCTGCAATGGGTCGACAGCTTAATGCTTTGGGCTTAATAGAAGCCCCAGAAATTGATTTGGATAGTAGCTTAGCTGAAGCTCTAATGGGATTGTATGAGACAATGGGCGATACACTTGCTTTACAGTACGGTGGTTCTGCTGCTCATAACAAGGTTGGTTTCCTTTATCATAAGCAACTTTACATCAGCCATGGAGAGCTTCCAACTTACAATTTTCATCGTTTTCTTTGCTGCTCATCGATTATTTTGTGTTTACAATGGTCCATAAGGCTGGTTCAATTTCATCAAGAATTCAATAACAGAATGTTTCTGATTTTATGACTGCTTATAGATTGTGATATTTTGTTTTTATTATGTTTGTAGAGTTTCCACACCCATATTGAAATTGTCCTTTTCGATCGTTTTGGTCTTTTTTATTTATCAAAGTACATTTCCTATATGCTCCTCTGTATGTGCAAAACATATGCATCCTCTCCAAAGGGTTTGCAAAGGCAACTTGATGCCTTTGCTACATTTTTGTGACAAGAGTCAACTTGTGGTTAATCTTAGTGACACTAAGGTTATGATTTTTAACACCTCTAAAGGAGCTGTCTTTGATTTTCACTTCTTTAGAGGGGGGCGGTGGAGATTACTACAACATATACTTGGTTTAGCTTGAGGCCTGCATCCCAACTCCGACTCAGTAATGGATACAGCATCTAGATTCTATTTTCATATTTGAGCACTAGTGTTTCCTTATACACTTTCAAGATAAAGCTTTGAAGATGCATCTCTTTGACACAATTATCAAACCCACTGTTTTGTATGGTTTTGAGGTTTTGGTACACAGTTTATAGCAACGTTCCACCAAGTTTTGGGGATGTGGGGATGCATCTCGGGGATGTGAAGAGAGACCCTCAAATTTCAGAGAATGTCACATGGGACATGAAGTACCTGACATAGGGGATTCCACCCTAAATATTAAATATATTTAAAAAATAAAAGAGAATAGAGATTTTTTATGCAAAATTATTAATTAATCGCGTTTTTTTTTTGGAAAAATGCGTCTTATATACACAAAAAAATATTTACAAAAATCTGTACAAAAGATGGAAGGGTATATATAATAGATCATAACTTCTTCCTTAGAGAAATTAGTGTTGAAATAAAATCATACTACACAGCTGAATCCAAAGATTGGGCACATTTTACCAAAATAGCTCCTTTAGCTAAGAGTTGATGGTGTTAATATTATGGTAGCTGCGGGAGGTATTAACCTCCACGTGTAACCTTTGACAAGACTAGAATATTCTGGGAAGCAAGAGAAACCCTAAAACATTGGATAATAACCCTACAAGACAAGTCGGCTCAAGAGAATATTTAATATTGAGTTATTAGCCTCCAGAAAGAGAAGTCGACCCAGTCAAGTGAGATAGAGTAGTATAAATAGAGGGTGCTAGAGCTCATTTGTCACTCACACTCTCACAACTGCATAAGACTAGTGGTGCGCAAGTTTGGAGAGGGAGTGCATCTGTAGCTGCTGCAACTGGGATTTTGGCTTTTGGTTGGACTTTCTCTTGGTTATGGTTTGGATTTTCTGCTTGGTCTTTGGTTATTCTTGCTTGGTGCGTGTTGTCATCCTTATACACACCTACCAACGTGGAGAAGTCTCCAACCCACTTGGTTTGTTCTTGGAGGCACAAGCCTAAGTCCAAATCCACTGTCACCTCGATTTGGACTTCTTCCGTCTAGGCTCACTCCTAAGGAAGCCAAGGGGGGTAGACCTTATTTAACTATGTTAAGTTGATTAAGTGATCTAGGAGTTAATTTTAGTTTTTAAGTTAGGGGGACCCAACCCAAATGACAAGCAATCAACGCAATGCAATATTTCAATGACAAGCACACCCCTTTTACTTACAAGTTTGCAATAAGACCAGTGCCTAAAGATAAATGGAGTTAATGAAAGATACAACAAGTGCAATTAAGCAAAAAATAAATAATACCAATGAACAAACGAATTTACTTTACACCAATTTATGAATGTTATCTACAAGTTGAAATACAATATGAAATAGATATACAATGAGATAAGAAAGTCAAACGATTACACAACTATACCCAAAGAATAAAGAATACTTAAACCCAATTAATAATGAAACATTGATGCATGAGATATTCACAAATAAGATAGATAACTTGAGATAACTTTGAAAAGTAAAGTGCTCGAAAGAGAGATTGCACAACTTTTAAAGGTAAACAACTTGGAAAGTAAAATCGCACAATTTGAAAATGAAAATGCTTGGAAAGTACAACACATGGAAAGTAAATAAATCTTGAATGTAAAAATGCACAACTTACATAAAAAAAAATAACTGAACTTGAAAGTGCCAAAGTTGTGAATGTATTAGGTTAACTTTAGAAGATTTTAAGTCTCTCTTTAGTTAGGGGGATTAGATGTGATAGATACAAGCCTAACCTATGTGTCTACCCCTAACTTTTACCCCTTCAACCAAAAGAATTGCTGGGTGCTCAAGAAGAAGGACAAGCAAGATCCTTCCCTAGCTCCACGGGTCAATCCGGAATGCTTGGGCGCTCAAGTAGGGAGGATACTTAGTGTCGTGAAGCTGTCCCCGACTTACACCCCCTGTAGCCTCCCAAGGCACCTTTTTTATGGTAAAAGTGATACTAGTTGGGTGCCTAATTAGACTAGATATGATTACTTCCAAAACAAACAAGTTACTCCCCTTAATTAGTCTAGGTGAGGTTCCTTTTCCAATGAATTTAAAACTAAAGCAATGAATAAATTTAGATTCTAGCCCTACGATATTGCATGGATGGCTAAGCCAATCTCTTTGCAAGGTGTGGACAAAAATAAGAAAATCAAATGACTTGAAATGAAAATAAAACAAGAACCTAGCCATACAACCTTGCCTTAAGGACAAGTGGGGCAAACAAATAAATACAAAACAAAAAAATTAAAGAGATCTAGCCTTACGATTTTGCATGGATTGGCATAGCCAAATCACTTTGCAAGGTGTAGGCACTCTAAGCTAATTTACAAGACAGAAAATTGATTTTATGAACAAGAATGCAAGCCCAAGAGACTCTCTTGGGTTGCTTACAATGTTGAGAAGATAGAGAGAAAGAAGAGGTTTTATGCTCAAGCTTTAAGAATCTTTCTTGAAGTATTTTGAGGGGCAAGTATGCTGAAATCCTCTTCAAAACCTGCAAATAACCTGCAAAAACAACAAACTATTCTTGCTGGAAATTGCTAAAGATGGCTCATACAAATGATATTTTGGAGATATGATATTCAGAAATTTAAAATAAAAAATCTGAACATGAAAATATATGTTAGATTGCATATTTTTTATCAAAGAAAGTAAAGGAAACTGATAAATGATGGCTGAAAATAGAACAAAAAATTTCAGAAACTTGAAAAGGCTGGAAAGAAAGAATTTCCAGATCTGAAATCCACCTTCGAAGGCCCTAGATAACCTGCAGATTTTGCAAACCTTTGCTACAAAAAACACAAGAAGATGAGAATGTTCTATATATTTGTAAAATACTTTGCAAATGAAACAGAAACAACTTGTTATCGCACAATTTGTACTTTGATAAAAGAGAAGGTAAAATGAAAAGCAAATTGGCGAAACAAGAGACTAATCCTATCACTGTCACCTTAATAGGAAGTATCTTTCTATTTAGGGTGGTAAGCCCAGGGGAGACGCCCCCAGTGACCTTGGGTTTTGAGAAGGCAAAGGAAAAGTACCTAGGTTAAAGGTCCCCTCTCACAAGTCATCACCGATCAGAAAGTCCGGTTTAAATAACCAATTAAGATACAATATGTCAGAAGTGTACCTGCCCGGAACAAAGCAACAAGAAAACTATATATTTGCAAGAGCACTTGCTGGTTAGAACTTCAATAAAACCGTTGACTTTCTTAAATAAAGCGATTTCCTGAATATGATGAAGTAAACAGAGATCTTATAACAACAATGTTTATTGAGCAATACTTCACATAAAATGTCTTAAAACTAGCTTCAAAATGACTAAAAACCATTAACCATTGAAGTCATAACATTAACATTTGACATAAGCACATAAGACAAATTATAATTTAGCCTTTACATTGCTTTATGAGCATTTAATGCTGCATTAAATGGCTGTAACTTACTTTAGTAACAACAGTAATTAGGTTAGTAGATCAAGCTACTAGGGTTAGAAAGTGTTAGTAGGTTGTTCAAAGGATAGGTTTTTAAGGTTGTATTGATCAAATACTCAATGGAGGACTTAGACTAGTGCTTTCTTAGGGAAAAATGGAGTCAATAAAGTGGTAGCAAATGTTGAAGAAGCAGGATGATAATAGGAGAGCCAAAGACAAGAGGAGTTTATGGATGAAGTGTTGGTAAGCCAAGGCTTCAACCACCAAACCCTAGGGGAAAATGATTACTAAGGTGTAAGTAACCCTAGGCCTTAGTAGATTTTCCTCCCTCTTTAACTCAAAGAATGAAGCAAGTGACAGATAAGATGAAGAAACAAGTGCTAGGGTGTTGCAATGGCAAGGCCCTTAGCGATGGCTTCAAGAAAAATGGCTCCTTGGCACAATCTAGTAGGTGGATAGCAATTTAGATAAGGACAATAACATGTGCTTAATCTCCTAGGGTATTAAGCTAGCAATTTCATAATCTTTAGCAAAATGCAAAGTAAAGATGCTATAACCATTCAAAAGAAAGAAGAATTGCAGAATTTTACTTGCATTCACCAAGAATAATCTAGCATATCACCTAGTTGTAGACTTTCAACCAAGAAAATGCTCGAAAAACACTAAGAATAGCCTTCCTTCAACAAGTGCGCACTGAATTTCAGTCACAAAACCCTAAATAGGGCGCAAATTTCAGACCTCACAAGTGTGAGTGGAAGATCATGAAAAATAAGAGGCAATTTCCCCTTATTTATACAATACCAAAGACCAAAATTAGGTCAAAAAGGTCGACATGGCCAGTTACAAATAATATCTAGTTTTTAGATTAAATGTCATAATTAAACCCTAAATCAAGCTGCTAAGGTGATGTCATGCCCTTTTAGGAAGACGTTAGGCCCTTTGGGCAACGTTGGCCTCTTGGAGCAAAATGTTAGGCCTTCTTGGGCCTCAGGAGCCTACCACACGTGCCACTTGGCACACAACTGCCTCCAAAACCTCCCAAAACGCTGGATGACGTCATGGGTGACCTGGGTGATGTCATGGGCCTTCCAAGACCTACATTGTGATGGCAAGGGCACAACCCCCCTGGGTCTTGGTCTGCTAGGCTGCCCTTGGTGAAACGTCCTCCTCTCTCTCTGATGCAATCCTCTGATCTGTCTCTGCCCCTTGCTGGGGTCTCAACATCCATCTGGTGGGCTTTTAGCCCCATGGAGGTCCGAACTAATCATCTCCCCATGTGTACCTATCCATCGGGTGTGGCCTTGCAACATTAATAGATACGCCCTCTATGGGCTTGTTATCGCACAGTTTGTAGGAAGGGTTTAAGTAGCTTGAAGACAAGGCTTAAACTGGCGTAACAGGAGCTTCCCCACCCACTGTCACCTCGATGGGGAGCTCTTTCTATTTAGGGTGGCTAATCCTAAGGGAGACGTCCCTAGTAATCTGGGGTTCTGAAGGAAAGGATCAAGGGTTTAAGGCTCAAAGGTTAAGGTAAGCTTTTCCTTCACAGATTACTACCAAAAGGATAGTCAAAGAGAAGATAATCCACTGAAAGGGCACCTGTTTGCGAGACAAGGCAAATAAAGCTAAAACGTGCTGCAGTGGTTAGTACTTAACAATTTAATGACTATCTTTAAACATATATGAGCAATGATAAATGTAATTATTGACGAAGTCAATGATTGCAAACAAAGACCAAAGGCTTATAATACTTCCTCAATAAATATAAGAGAGATATTGGCATTCAATGTGTAAAATCAAATCCTTGTATCATCACAATGCAATAAATGTTGTTGCTGCTGCGTCACCATGCAGATTGAGGGTGACGTCGGCCCTATTTCTAAGTTAATTTTGAAAGGCAAAGAAGTGAACGTTTTGCACACTAAGCCAATGAAAATAATCTATACTTCAATGCCAAATGCTGTATGACAAAATCACAACGTCTTACACTAAAAAGAGGCTTGACGTCATCAATATTGTTGCTGCTACAAAGGTGACGTCAGCCCTAATTTTAGGTTAGTTTGAGAGGCAAAGAGGTGG
>ML777455.1:1082716-1096479 GCA_009831015.1 Picea engelmannii | reverse complement strand
ATGAATATCAGCTTGCTAAGTTACCCAATCAATCACCCCAACAATGGTCAAGTGGATTAGTGTAAGATCCAAGCAGTCATCAAAAATGAAAGGAACCTAATGCATATATAAGAAGGTTATAACAATCAAATATGACACATACCATGATACCTTGGACCAATTACCTCATGAAGCAAGAGTCCTCTCCGATGCAAGCCCAGGCCGGTGGTGATGGAAACTGCTATTGCTGACAGGACAAGTCTGGCGGAGAAGAAGAAAGATGGGCCCTCCAGGGCCATGCTCAAGACAATCCCGCTCTCGGTACTCCATGTCTAGGACCATGTGGGCCTCGAGACATGATCTCCTAGTGATCCCTAGATATCGAGGATAACAGGGCTCATAAGTCACATGGATCATAGCAATGTCTTTTTTAAACATGTGCATAAAACCCCCTTTACCCGGACAAGTGCTCAAAGACATTATACTAATCTACAAGCCAAGTTTGGAGGGAACTCTAGGACGTCCTATTGGGCTAATGCTCATTGGGTGTGGGATGTTTCTGGGAGGAGTCAAACCTAGGACATGTGAGTGGATGAGGTGGTAAGGGATGTCTGGGCAAGGGGTGCAGTGATAGCAGGGAAATGTATGGCTTACCTATGGATGCCTCTAAAGAGGGTGAGATGCACCTGTCATGGATGCAAATGTTTCCAAGCCCATTCATGCCTTTTGTCTTTTATTCTTACTGTTTTTTCTTTCAAGAGGCTAGTTGGGGGACACTGCCCTAGCGTGGTGACCAGTGGTGGCAATGTTACCCACAAGCATTTCACGGAAATGAGAAGGTTGTCTCGTGATGAGACCTCTTTCTCTTGGCTATGCCACCAAGAACCACTACCTTGGCGTGGTGACCGCCTGTTGGTAGTGTCATACCGCTGCATGCCCATGGACCTAATAGGCTGTCTTGTGATGAGACCCCCTATCCTCTAACTAGGTCTTGTTTTATTATTTTTTTACAGGTCCCTCTGTTTTCTTGCTGAGAAGATTTTTATTGCTTTCTTGGGGATCCCTGGGTGAAGCATCTCAAGGTTTCATTCTTTTGGCTTTTATCTTTTTCCAGCTACTTTTACCCTCTGGGCCTTTAGCCACTTCTTCCCACAAGGCAAGGTACAACCCTTAGATATTTGGCCAACCCAATGCCTGGACCAGTGTAATGGGATGTATGAGCGGAAAAAAATGAAAAGTGGTAAGTATGGTGGGAGCGGACGATGGCCTTTCATGAATCCCCCCAGTGGCAACTCAAACCCTATGGGTACTAGCTTACTAGGGCATCCTGTCATTCCCCCCAAGTGTGGTCAAGTGGAAAAGCATAAGATCCAAGCACACTTTAGAAGCAAAAAGAATTAAATGCACATATTCAAAGGTTTTGAGGATCAGAGTGACCCATACCATGATACCCAGACTCATTACCTCATGGAGCAAGATCCATCTTTGCTGCGGGACCAGACTGAGGTGATGGATGTTGCTGCTGCCCACAAAGTGGATGCGCTGAAGAATGAAACGATGGGCCTTCGAAGGCCATGCTCAAGTCGATCTATTTCTCGGTACTCCATGTCTAGGACCTGTGGGCCTCAAGACATAATCTCCTTAGTTATCCCTAAGTTAGGGGATACCACAACCCACACAAAAAAACTAGTAATATTACTATCACTAATCTATCCCAAGCAAAATACTTTGCTTGGTTCCTCAAGTGGAAATGAAAGAAAGGAAATGCAAATGAATAACTAGCAGCAATATTACATCATACACAACAAAAGATGGCTCCAAGAATACTCCAAGAGACCAACATATCCTCCAAAGCTTCAAACAAATTGTATTCACCAAGAAAAGAACATGCCAAATGGCACCAAAGACCATGAGAGAGAGGGAGAGAATGGGGAAGAGATGGTAGAGATTTGAGCATACTAGAGTTTCCCTGAGAAAAGATGGAGAAATGAGGGGGAGGCATTCTTTTATACTTGGGAGACAGGAAAGACCCCTCTTGGATGAGCTCCAAGTGTCACACATCCAAAATAGATGGACAAAGTCAAGGAAGAGACACTTTTAGGGTTTTGGTAGTGAGTTAGGGTTTGAGGCGTGACATGTGAAGAGGGAAAACACCTTTTGACTTGTCAAACACGAGGTTAGGCTATAGAAAGGGCGAAATTAGGGTTTCGACACTTTTTTCACTTTAATTTTTTTTATTTTCCCTAAGTTCAAGAGGAAGGGGGGAACACTTTTTACTAGGGAGACATGACTTTAGGTTGTTGGCTTAGCATGGGGTGGTTCTTTAAGTTGGAAAATTGCTTTTCTAACTTAGGAAAAAGGTTAGGAAACCTTTCCCACTCTCTCTGATGTCTTTTTTCATGTTTTACAATTTTTTGGCTTTTTACCTTAGCCAATTAAAAGCAATTAAATGCTGACTCTAGACTCACTTTGACTCCTCATGGACAAAGACCCAACAAAACTTGTCCAATTGAGATGAAACTCGGTCCAAGGGTGTAGGGGGTTGTCTGCCATTTGTTTTGAGTACTCACACCCCTATCAAAATCCCGAAGGACCAAATTTTCACATTTTACATAAAAAATAATTAAAATTCCCATTAAATGGAGAATTTTAATAAATTCAAAAAAACTATCAAAACTTAACGGAATTTCGAAAGACTCTAGAAGATGTCTAGCATGGTCATTTACAACATTCTTAGACCCTAGTCACCCCTTGGGCTCGATCATTAGAACGCCTTTCACCACTTTGGAGGATTATTGTGAGCGAAAAAACTCAAGGATAATTAAAATGGCTTGTTAGGCCAGATTAATTACTTGATGAAAAAAAACACTCGATGAAAGGACTTCCCTAATGATAAATTCCTAGGCAGCTAACCTAAAATATGACTCATGCTGACCCATTACATTATTATCCTATGCAGGGGAGCGAACATTTTGATTACATATAAAGACATGTCGGGGGCAAAATTGCCCTACTGAGCCATAATTCTTCAAAATAAGTTGCACCATCAGGTACATAGCTTCATTGTACATGACGTTGACCCCGAGTCGAAATAGGTGGTCAAGAGTGCGCTAGCCTTGGAGAAAGATGCACTACCTTGATTGGCTATTGTTTTGCTTCCGAAATTATTCTGTCTGTCAAGGTTAAGGTGCTCGAGGGTGGCCTTTGTGCCTATGGTTGGGTGACAATATTGCTATATTGTCCATGGAAAAATGAGCACATATCTTTATTTCTAACAGGTTATGGGCCCACACTATCTTCAGACAATCTAACCACCGGAAGATAGATTGGGAAGTTATTTGTTAAGCTCGTTGTGGCTTTAGTTACAACTGCAACTAGGTTTTCTAATTATGCAGTTGCAACAAACCCTAACCATTGTGTTCGGGCACTTATGATGAAACGTTTGACCTAATTCCTTGACATCCTAGTGCGCCCTAGCCTAGCACACTTCTTGGTACTCTCGGCTAGCAAAAACATCAAGTTTGAATTTTTGGTCAAAGTTTGATTGGTCAAAGTCAAAGTAAAAGGTTGACTTTTGGTCAAATTGATTTTTGTAGTCAAAGTTGAAATTTTAGAGTTTCTAGGTTGTTCTAATCATTGAGTCTTGTGATTGAGTTTCTAATCTCTTCTTGTCAAGATGGTATCTAGTTTCAGATTGGAAGACAAGCTGGACAATGCTACAAGACTTCAAAGGTATGCACTTGTATATGATATCCAAGTTATATCATCTAGCAAAATGTGAGTGTGTTTGTAGGAAAAGTATTAGAGACCTTGTCCAAGATGTAATCTTGTATTCAGTGCATTCAAAGGAACAAGCACACCCTCCACAACAGTTGAGGCTTCAGGTTCAAGGTTTGATTAAATTGTTAAGCTTCAAATTTGTGTATATCAAGGGTGATAGTTTCTACATTACAAATTGTGAAAGCAGTCTTTGAAAGACTCTATTATTGCTAGGTGCAATAAATACTTAACTGCATAGAAATACCATTGATATAGATGCTTATTGTACTTGTTTACAAGATGAACTAACATCTCCTCTAGATAGATATTTCTTGTTTTCTCTTGTTGTTCTTGTTTCGGGCAGGTACCCTTGTGAAATATGTTTGATGAACAATCCTTGTGGAAGTTGTCATAGAAGAAGTTTATAAGGATGACACAACTGCCAGATGGGAAACAATCAAAACAGATAGAAACAAATTTAAAGAGACTCAAAGGAGTTAGACTCGAAGGAAGTCAGAAATCAAAAGGAAACTAGAACATGCTTGTGACACTTTGTAGAAAGCAAAGAGAGATGCAGCAGACGGAAGCATGGACTCTCTCAGATGGAGGGAGTTGATCACAGAATTCCAAAAAAAGAGCATGCATATTACTCATTCAGGAATGAAGCTGGGATTAGGAGGGAGCTAATCCCCAACGATATGATTCATTGAAGAAGAATCTGTAAAGACTATGAAGTATCTACCCATGTTCTTCATTGGAAGTACCATCCATGATAAGCAACACGTGTTCAGTTTGACTCTAGAAGAAGTCTTCTTCGAAAAGAAGCCTTGAATATCCTTGGTTGTCCATCTACATTTATGTTCCTATGGCAGAAGGTTGGAGCCTTCAGGAAAGAAGGGCATGTAATCTATAGAGGATTCCATGGACTCCAACATTGAAGAAAAACATAAGGAAGAACATGAAGATTCCAAGAAAGAAAAATAAGTCAGAACAACCAATTGAACCAGTTTGAACCCACTAGAAGCAGTCAAGTAGAAGGAATGGAAGGAAGTTGTGATGAAGAACAATGTATGTGATAAATTGTGAAAAAGACTAAAGCATTGATAGATTCAAGGCGAGACTCAGGGCTAGAGGGTTCTCCCAGAAGGAGGGAGAAGACTATGATGACAGTTTGTTCTAGTAACCAAATATACCTCTACTTGAACCATTATATCTCTTGTAGTATCCCTGGGTTGGAGTTTACATCAGATGAATGTAAAGATTGTTCTTCTCAACAAAGTAATTGAAGAAGAAGCGTATGTAAAGAAACCTCAAAGTTTTGAGGTATACCAGAAAGAGACCCTTGTATGAAGATGGAAGAAGACCTTGTATGGATTCAAGCAAACTTGGTGCAGAGCCTCTCATGTATAGCAGAAGCATGGTGAAAACTTCCTATGACAAAGGAAGTATATTGAAATGGTTCTTCAGAAATCCGAGATGATGGATTGCAAATCCGTGGAAAACTCCCATGATGACATATTTGAAGAAGTTGAGAGACTCTAATCCAGTAGACACGTCTCTATATCGACAATTGATTGGCTCGTTAATGTATTTGGAGAATACTTAGTGGGATATTTGTTGTGTGGGACGTTTAAGTTATGATCTACAACTGCATGGATTTATCAATTCAAATTGGGCAGGGAGTGCATATGACAAAAGAAGTGCTACTTGGATATGTTTCATTTTGAGCTTTTCCACGATGTCATGGGCTAGCAGGAAACAAAAGTCTGATGCACTTAGCACTGTAGAAGCAGAGTATATTGCATCTTGTGATGCTTGTACAGAAGTAGTGTGGCTCTATAAGTTGGTTTCTGGATTGTCTAATCAGGTGCTGGATTTGACCGTGATATATTGTGATGATTAAAGTTGTGTGAAGCTTTCAAAGAACCCAATGTTCCGTGACAGGTCGAAGCACATTGAGATCAAGCATTATTTTCTTTGTGATAAAGTCCAGAGGGGAGAACTGGTTCTCCAGTATATCTCCATAGATGAGTAGATAGAAGATATTTTTGTAAAGCCTCTGTCCAAGATGAAAAATTTGCGTACTTAAGGGACAAGCTAGGGTTCGTGGAGACGTCTTCCTTATTGAAAAAGGAAGTGATTACTCCTAGGTTGGAAGGGAGCACTGAAATGTTATTAATTTATGGGTAGTCATTTTCCAGTTCGGAAAATGGTCCAAATCGGACAGTCATTTTGATAATGAAAATGGTCTGATAGATTGTTGATGTACCATAGACATCGATTCCCCTTGTAGCCAGTGTGGGGAAATGGTCTAGGACAATCATTCTTCTTGACAGTCACTCTGAGTAGTGGTCAAGTAGAATGGTCTGCCTCACCGGGTAGTCATTCTTTTGAAGTTCATAGTTGTGAGTGGTTTTGAAGAATGGTCTGTTTTGGAGGTTGGTGCAGGACAGTCATTTCCATAGGAAATGGTCTGTACAGTCATTCCCTAGGGCAAACTCATTCTTTCCAAGTTGCACTATGATTAGTGTCGGAGGAATGGCCCAATTAGGTGAATGGTCCAGGTTCAACAATTAGGGACAGGCATTCCCTAGGGTAGACTCATTCTCTCCAGGTTGCACTATGATTAGTGCTAGAGGAATGGCCCAATTAGGTGAATGGTCCAGGCTCAGAAATCAGGGACAATTATTCTTCTATGCTTGGGAAGAAAAGTCCAAATACCCCATGGTTGATGTTTTACCTTCTGAGGGTAGATTCTCTTTCAGATCTCACGTATGTGAGTGGAAGAATGTCCCAGATGACTCATTTTGTATGATGATATTGTTATGCAGGTTGATATCAGATGATATGATTGTTGTGGAGACTGTATGTCTCTGGACAATAGTTGTATGCTACTGTGGTGGATGTGTTCCACTGGTTGTGACTATGTGTCACTGGTTAGTAGTCGTGTGTGTTAGAATTAGGTAAAGAAAACAAGAATCTACCTTTTAAAAATTCTGTAGACAAAATCAGCATAAACACTTTAAACTTATACAGATCTGAACTTCAAAATTCTAAGCATGTTGAATAGTTAGATATGAACCAAAAATTAGATCTGAGCAAGTACAACAAATAGATCTAATGCTTAAACAAATTTGGGCGAGCAAAACACTCAGATCAGAATTAGAGTATTCAGAGTATTAGATATGAACCAAAAATTAGATCTGAACAAGTACAACAAATAGATCTAATGCTTAAACAAATTTGGGCGAGCAAAACACTCAGATAATACCAAAATGCTATCAGAGTATTCTTATTATTATTGTTATGTTATAAAATTGACTTGCAAAAAGAAACTTTATATGCTAAATCTAGCTCTAGAAGATGGAAATTTCACCTATCAAAGCAAAGATCTAACAAGCATGTGCATACAAATTAAATCTACTTATGTTTTAACTTTAAAAGATAGATCTAAGCTTGCATGCTTCAAAGGTAACCGAGATGAAAAATTTAGAACTTCTTGAGAAAGAGAGAAAGAGTGTTGGATGGAAAGAGATCTTTGGGCTGTGGAGCCCTCTTGGTGTATTGTAGAGGGAAATTGTTTCGATAGAAGGAAATTGAAGATGTTGGAGACTCAAACTAAAGCCCTCCACTCCTTCAATCCAAAGGCCCTGCAAACTTGGAAGAATCCTGCAAAGAACTTCGTCAAAGGTGGGTGCACCCACTTCCTATACACAAGATCTAGAAAATGCATCAATCAAGCTAGAAGAGCATGAAATCATAGATCAAATATGCTAGAAATAACAAGATTTAGAAATGCAAGCTAGCTTTCTAATATCTTATTATTCAAGGACAAATGAAAAAAGTAATTACATGAAGCAAATTTACCATAACCTCAACACATCAAATGGAACAATGGGCATCCACACATTTGCACAACACCACAAGAATGACCTCCAAAGTATTCAATTCTTTATTCCACAAAGCTTGAAAGCATTGCAACAACATAACCCCAGGTCTCAAATTCTAACTTGACCAAAGAAGCCATGCCTTCAATATATAGCAAAGAGGGTGACAATCCCAAGGGAGGGGGGTGCACCACATGTGAGAGAAAAGAGTGACAAGTGTGGGTTTGGGCTGTCACCTCTCTCTGCACTCCAAATAGATGCCAAGTGTGAGCAACGAGGAGACGAGGAGGGCGCCACCTCTCAAGAGGTGGGCAGCCCTCTTCAAGAATGCACCACCTCTCCACAAGAGGGGCGCACCTACCAAGGAGATCTCCCTTAAGTCAAGCTAATACACATCCAACTCACTCAAGACTTCCACTCAAGTGCCAACAAGGCTTAGTCAACTCAACTGAGGGTGAGTTAACTCAAAACATGTCTCCAACATGTTTCCCAAAAAATAACATTTGCTGATTTTTTGTCTTTTATTGACTTTTTGTAAGTAAAATTAATTTTAAGTGATTAAAAAATCACTAGTTTCATTCACAAAGTGGGTACATAGGTAAAGTGGGTATTTTGAGTGTGAAAACGAATACCCCCAAGGCATATAATGCCTCATAGTACCACTTATTTAACTTAGGCATTACTTACAATTAAAATATCTTGTTTTTGTGGGAAAAATTTTATTTGCATAAAACATTAAAAAACCTAAAGGGGACTTCGCACATTTCCATGAGACTCTAGTAGAGATGGGTCTACTCCATAGACCTATAAGCACCTGCATCTTCTCCTCCTATGCATCTCCGCCCCTTGGCTGGGTTTCAGACTTATGGTTGTGGTT
The DNA here is from genome assembly GCA_009831015.1 of Picea engelmannii. Taxonomy (NCBI): domain Eukaryota; kingdom Viridiplantae; phylum Streptophyta; class Pinopsida; order Pinales; family Pinaceae; genus Picea; species Picea engelmannii. The sequence continues at coordinate 1,087,977 of ML777455.1, read as the reverse complement.
GAAAGCTCCTCATACTTCAACCCAACTCACATTATCTATGTTTTTGCATCTTACTTTATGCAACTTATTCCTTTATAGGAGACTGTTTGGTACTCCCGCATTGTAAAGACATCATTGTACCCATCAGTCCCTTTGACCTACTTTTGTGGTCATTAGTTGGACATTAATAAAATTATCTTATCTTATCTTCATCAAGATATCACAAGAGAAAACCCTAATTGCAGCAATTCCATCCAAAAAAACAGCAAAGAACATCCTTTACCTGACCTTCCAAGCAAGGCGCATTTGTAGAAGAGAGAGATAACCAAGGATAAGGTGAAAATTTCAGACTTGTTCTCTCACAAAGGTGAGAAAATGTGATTATGAAATGAAATGTCAAGGAGCTTTATTTATATGGAGCTACCTTGACCTATTTGTCCATAAAAAAATGTCAACAACCTAACATAAGAGGGTCGATCCATTTATTTTTCCCTTACAATATACAAAAATAGAATTTTACATGAAATAAAACCCTAGAAGGGTGACGCCATGCCCTAGAAGGGTGACATAGGCTCTCTAAGTGCAACGTCAAGCATGAGGAGGGAGACGTTGGGCCTCCAAAGGCCATGTGTCATGCCTTCATGTCCCAAAGTGTCCTGCCATGGGTTTACTCCTGTCAAGCTGCCTTCGGAACCATCTCATCCATAAAACCCTAGCTCTCCAAGGTGACATCATGTGTTGAGAAGTGACGTCCTAGGGCTCCAAAGGCAAACATCGAAATGGGAAAAGGTGCAATCTCATCCTGCGGTGAGGGAGCCTCCAAAATAAGCATCCCCTATCCTCTAGGTGCAATGCTCATCATCCATAGTCTTACATACGAGGGGTCCAACGTCCATCCTGTGGGCAAGGTCCTGTAAAGACAAACAAGTACACCCTCCAAGGGTCCACAAGTCACATGAATCATGCCAAGTAAGCCATATTTAATATGAGAACCACCCAAACATGTGCATCAAATCCCCCCATTTCAAATTAAACAAATGCTCAAAGACCTTATAAGTTTTGTCCAATTTAGGTATGGGAGGGGTGTCATGGTGCCCTATTGGGTAAGCCAATCCCCAAGTCAAGGAATGTTTCCCAAGAAGACCCTATCTAGATCATGTGATGAGTATGAGGTGGATTAGGGGAAGACTTTTGGGCATGGGGTTCTTGACATATTAAGGGGTCATATTGTCTCATTTATGGGTGCCTTTGTGGAGGGTGTGTTGCATCCTTCATTTGTAATGCAACATTTTTTCCAAGCCCTTGCCTTTAATTTATTATGGTCCAAACATTGAGTGCTATGTGCAATGGAAAGTAACGAGCACCGCAATGCTACTTGAAGTTAGGAACACATTGAGTGCCATATGCACTGGAAATTAAAGGACACCGCAAATGCATTCCCCCATCAAATGAGACATTTATTAATTATTTGTTTTCTTTTTTAAAAGGTCCTTCATTTTTTATGGATAAGAGTTTCATTGCTCTCGAGACCTCAGGGAGATCATCTAGAAGGATAATTTATGGCTTTTAACTTTTTCCAGCTACAACACCTCTGGGCCTTCAACCCCTTCTTCCTATGAAATGAGGTACAAGCCCTTCTTGGGGTCAATGAGCCCAAAAACCCAAAAGATGAGGAAACAGAGGGGAAGAAGTGTGGAAAGTGGTAAGTATGAGTGGGAATGGTACGATACCCTTCAAGGAGACCCCCAATAACAACCCTTTTCCTGAGGGTGTCCCACTAACTAGGAAACCACGTCAACCACCAAGGTGAAATAAGTTAAAAGGTATAATTTCCAAGCAAGCGTTCCGTTATCAAGAAAGGACTCTTTGCAACATGCTCAAATGCTTCAAATACTAAAGTGAGACTTACTATGAGACTGTACTTGTTACCTCATGAAGCAAGACCTGTTGTCTTCTGGAAGCCAAGACGGTGTAGTGGATGTTGCTCTGCTAAGACGACGATGATGGTGCACTGTGGTGAAATAGAGGGGATCTACAAGTTGTGTTGTGCATCGGGCTCTTGGCACTCCATGTCTGCTACCTGCGGGCCTCGAGACATCATCTCCTTAGTTACCCCTAGGTTGGGGGGGGGTAACAGTTCCTTCATCCCTTGGCCTCTCCCCTTGCAATCTCCCTAGGGTCACCCAGGAAGCCTCCCTTGTGTGGGACTTGTCCATCACTAAAACGAGGGGGATGTCTATTGAGGTGACAGTGATAGGTGTCGCCAATTGTGTCTCGCACTTGTTGCTTGGGTTGGGCTTTCCCCGAACTACAAACTGTGGAATAACAATGCCCAAGCCTCTTGGGCAATATAGTCCTTAGCATGACGAAAAGTCATCTTGAACTTCGCAGCGTCTTCTTGAAGAGACACATTGTGAAGATCTTCTTCAAGAAAGGTGCGAACCTCCTTAAGGAACAATTGAGCCATCCACAAGTCCTTATTCCTCTTTGATCCTACCCAACCTCTCATGAACTTCATTTCATCGTGCGACAAAGAGAAGCCTCCCACTAAAGAATCCACTCCCTATCCCCAATTGGTCATGGGAAAGATTCCAAACCCTTTGAACAAGGGCACGGAAGTCCTTCGACTGCAAATGAGACACATTTAGCTTGAACAAGGGAGAAGGGGGTGGATCAATGATCTGACCTAGGGAGACCACAGTCATCAGTTCCAGTTTTTATCCTATTTTGTATATGTCATTGGCATTGCCACCTATAGTATCAGTGATTCAGTATCTTTGTAATACATTCTGATTTTGATGACATCAAATGACTCAATGAGAAACCTGCAGTTTATGGTTCTAAGTTCTAACTTGTAAACCTCTATTTTATGTGTACCAAATATTCTAATTTCTTGTGTGTGATCATCGATTCATCATTGATATAGTAACTAATTGTATCAATATTTTGTTAGTGTTTTAATTTTGTTTGTGTATATTTCATTTTTGTATTTGTAATTTGTAAAGTTTTCCGGGGTTGGTGTGTCATGTTTCCCAGGTTGATGTTTCCAGTGTTGGATACTTGTATCTGTGTGTCTCATGTCCCAATGTCATGTGACTTAGGTTCTAAGAAATAGTTTTCTCATTCTCTTTCAAAATCTGAGTACTTTTAGATCTTCTGTATTGCTCCTTCCAAAATGTTACTTGTTCCAAAACCTGGACATATCATATTTCTTGTCATGTCACGTTTCTTATTCTAGAAGTGTTTCTTGCTTCAAGCACTTTGGTCTGATTCTACAAGATAACAGTCATGACACGACATACTCTATAGGTATTTTCTGAGAGACGAGGGTGGCCAAAGGCAGCAACAAATTCTCAGGAATTTTTCAGGGCACTTCAACGCTTTTACAGCAATGTTTATCTGGATGCTGAAAAACAGGATGCTATTAATGTGTAAGTACACCATTTGTTATTGATTCTTTGTGGCTTCATAGGCATTTTTAAGAGGAGGATAAAACAAGTACCTAATGTTGTATCAGTTTGTTTTACCTTTCATTTCATTAAAGTGCAGATTTCTAACATTGTTGTTCTTTATCTTCCGGCACTGCAACTTCTCTCTAAGCAAACAGGTTTCTGGGCCACTTTCAGCCAAAGCAAGGAAGGCCTGCTCTCTGGGAGCTTGAATCTGACCAGAATTGTAATATTGGAAGGTGTGGTGATAGTCTCAGAAACGAAAATACAAGGTAAGTTTGTGCAATCTTCAGAGTGTGAAATTCTCTCTGCCTTAGTATTTAACTCTTACTTTAGGTCATGGCTGAGGGCTCTAGCCCTTGGTTCTGTTTTTAACAAGCCTGCTCGATTACATCTGTTTGTTTCTGAAGCAATCCTTTCTCTTCCAAAAGAAGAGTGTAACCATCCAACCTTGTTTATTTCGTAATTTTCAGCTGTCATGTTTATTATCAGTAGCAAAGAGAAGGTAATAATTTTATTGCCATTCACAACATCAAAATGCCTATAGGACCTCCTTAAAATCTTTTGAACATTGTGTAGTCAGCTATCTGTTCTTGCAGAAACTATTGAGAACTAGGCACTGTTATCGCACAGTTTGTAGCTAGGATAAAAGGCTATAAGGTGGAGGGCCAAACTGGCGTAACAGGAACCTATCCCACCTAATGTCACCACGATGGGAAGACTCTTTCTCTTTAGGGAGGCTAGGCCCGGGGGAGACGTCCCCGGTGACCTGGGGTTTTGAAAGGGCAAAGGATAAAAGGATAAGGACAAATTCCCCCTTCACAGATCACCGCCAATCAGATAGTCCCGGCTAAACAACCAATAATAAGGTATAACCAAAGAAAAGAAAAGCATCTGCTTGAGACAATACAAGAAGGAAACTGATACGTGCAATCTTGGTTAGTACTTCATATAAATCAGTGACTATCTGATATTCAATATAAGCAATTTAAAGGTAAATGTTGACGAAGTGAATGTTTACAAAATAGCAATGATAGTAATGTCACTTCACCAATAAATACTAGAATGATACAACATTCAATATAACAAATCACTTCTTAACTCAATTAATGCCTTCAACAACCATTCAATTGCTCAAAAGACAAAACGTTGTTGCATCAATGATATAATAACAAGGAGTGACGTCAGCATTCAGGGTTAGTAGGGTTAGGTAGAGCCAAGGTTAGTGTAGTTAGGGTTTCAATTCAAAGGTATTAAAAGTGTTTAGATCAGGTTCTACTTCAACGTTTGAGGTCTTAGATCAGTGCCTTTAGGGTTAAATGGAGTCAGTAATGAAGGACGCAGGAGTTGAAGGAGGACAGCTAAGGACTGGAGGGAAGAGCTCTGAATTGCTGCTATGGCAGGGCCTCAGAGACAAAACCCTAGGGGAGAGAGGCTCACTCTGGTGTTGCTATGGCAAGGTCTCGTGCTCTCTCTTCCTTCCTTAGATAGCAAAACAGGCTAGCATGAAAGATGAAGTAAAGACAGGAGAGTCAAATGAGGGAGAGTGTTGCTACGTCAAGGCTCTATCATCAAACCCTAGAAGAAAATAGCCCTAAGTGTAGATAACCTAGGCCTGGGATGTCTCCTCCTTCTTGAGCTCTGGAAAGTACGACTAGCATATGAAGAGGGAAAAGATGAGTGTAGCTATGGCTAGGCTCAATCCTCTTCAGCATGAAAGAGCAGAGTGTTGCTATGGCAAGGCTCTATCTCACTTCAGCAAACAAAATGGCTAGAAATCTTGACGGGGACATGAGACAAGGACCAATTATGTGTGCTTGTCACCTAGGGTTT
>ML777455.1:1056595-1073168 GCA_009831015.1 Picea engelmannii | reverse complement strand
GCATGGGTACCCTGGACCCAGTCCAGGGGCCCTAGACATGGCTAGGGTCTTTAACATCTTGGTCCCAGACCAAGAAACCCAATGCCCCAGGCATGGGTACCCTAGACCCAGTCCAGGGGCCCTAGACATGGCTAGGGTCTTTAACATCTTGGTCCCAGACCAAGAAACCCAATGCCCCAAGCATGGGTACCCTGGACCCAGTCCAGGGGCCCTAGACATGGCTAGGGTCTTTAACATCTTGGTCCCAGACCAAGAAACCCAATGCCCCAGGCATGGGTACCCTAGACCCAGTCCAGGGGCCCTAGACATGGCTAGGGTCTTTATCAACTTGGTCCCAGACCAAGAACCCAATGCCCCAGGCATGGGTACCCTGGACCTAGTCCAGGGGCCCTAGACATAGCTAGGGTCTTTAATCTCTTGGTCCCAGACCAAGACACCCATGCCCCAGGCATGGGTACCCTGGACCCTGTCCAGGGGCCCTAGATGTATCTAGGGTCTTTTGTCATGGCACCGACAGTTTGGTCCCAGACCAAATACCCCAGGAGTGCACTGGGGGCCCTAGATCTCGTCTAGGGTCTTAACCATCCTTCAGGAGAATGGCTCTCGCAGCTGCTATAAATTTAACACATGTAAATGATGTAACTTGAAAAAGAGATACAAATGCTTGAAGTATATGATAAGAAAATATTGAGATGTAGACCAGTGCCAAAAGTAAAGGTTGTTGCAAGATATCAAATGTCGCTGCAATGGAGATTGATATGTAAATGCTCTTGTAAAATTTTATTATGAGTTTTTTAGGTAGAGTGGTTGTTGTGAGTGCAAGCCACTTTGTGAGATGTGTGCAATGTGTTGCAGGAAAAGGTAAATCTAATTTAGATGTGGTCTCTAAGAGGCTATCCCTTAGATTGGAGGTTGAGCTTGTCGGATGTCCAACAGGGAGAGTATCCCTCTAACTTCACAACAAACTCAATATATTGTTGGATGTCCAACACAGGGAGAACCTAGATTTCAAAGTTCCCGTCTGACTTCACACACAACACTCTTGCATTTCCAAACAATCAATAACTACTTAAAAGGTTTCCCTGTTAATACTACTCCACATTGACCAACCCCAGTTCTGATGAGTTCCCCAGATCAAGTTAGGCTCGCAAAGATTCACAGTATACACCAGGGAGATGAGGGGAAAGGTTTATTTTTCAAATTTAAATGTAGAAAATAAATTTGCAGAAAAGGAAATCTAATCTAGCAAATATTTCTAACTAAATTAATCTAAAAATTGAAACTAACTAAGCTAACTATGAAATTGAAATCTAGTCTAAGTTGTTGCGGTGCTTGTGATAAGTTTTAAGATTTATTTTAGCCTTCCGTTTAGATGTAAATTGTAAATTTGAGCCAAAATCACAAAATTGAGACAATCACAAAAGACACCGTTCCCCCTAGGGGGGATGAAGAATGGGAGCTTGTAGCCCCACTGGTTTTATTAATGAGACAATAATATTTTTTGGAGTGACTTGTGATCATTCATTAGGGGGATCACAAGTCTTTACAATGTTTACAATGAGTTTATTGATCAAAAGGGGTGCTCCTGGGGGTTCTGGAATGTCCAAATCCACCCAAAACGGAAAGAGTTTCTCCTTGCTTGTTCGCTGAACCTGCAAAAACAACAAACAAACAACAATAAAAAGTTCCCAAAAACACTTTATAAGTGTTTTGGACTTATGTTAGAAAAACTCGAAAAATAAGTAAAAACTAGTGAAAAAAAGCGAAAATTAACTAAGGAAAGCAAGCTAGAAAGCTTGTTTCCTTAGGGTCTTTGACTGCTGTTTTAGAGCAGAAAATTAGAGGCACTTAGAATGCTAAATATTCAATCAAAGCTTAAGAAAAGAGCTACCTTTTAACCTCTAAAAATTTTGAAAAGAAAAAACATTCTAAAAGGAGACTTTTGCTATGCTAGATCTAAGCATTAGATGAAACTTGAAAGTGCAAAATTAGATCTAGTTTATCTTATGCATGCAAACTTAGATATTTAAAAATTTGAAATGAAAATTAGATCTAAGCACTTGCATGCAATGAAGTAACCAAAAGAAAGTAGAGTTTCCTTTGAGAAAGAGAGAAGGAAGAATTGTGTAGCCTTGGAACCCTTGGGAAATGGGGTCTTTAGATGAATTAAGGAGGGACTAAGTCTTTAAATCCTTGAAGTTGTGAAGCAACAACCGAGTTCCACCACCACTCCAAGCTATGAGAACCTGTAAGCTTTAAAATCTTGCAATGAAATTGTTAACAAAGATTTGTTTCACCTACAAAAGAGACTTGAAGAGTATATTAGTCAACCGAAACACGTATACAAATCAAAGTCTCTAAATATAAATGAACAATAGGATTAACAAGAAGCTAGATAAAATCCTATCCTATAGATTGACAACACCCTACAAAAGGCCAAATTAACAAATTTAAAAGAAGAAATTAGGCAAGTATTACCTCATATATTAAGCACAAATGACATCAAGCATCCACACACATGTATAACACACCTTCTTGACCTCCAAAGTCTCTTTATTCCAAATCAAACTATTACAATAGTATACAACCAAAAGCAAGACTCCCCAACTCCAACTAGTTTACAATGGAGAGAGTGCTTGTATAAATAGTTCAAGGGTGAAGATCCCAAGAGAGGGGGGGCACACCACTTGGAGGAGAATGAATGACAAATGGAGAAGGTAAGGCAACCACCTCTCCACAAACTCCCACAAAACGCCACATGTGAGAATGAGAAGGAGAGGGAGGGTGCCACCTCTCAAGAGGTGGGCAGTCCTCCTCAAGAGTGCACCACATCTCCATGAGAGGGGTGCACCTCACCCTGGGCAACTCATCAAACAATGTGTAGGCTACCACTTAACTCAAGTACACTCTTAAACAACTCATCCTTAAGTGCCACTCACTCCTAGTCAACCTCAGTTAACTCCAAACATGCCAAAACATGTTTCCGGCATAATAGAAATGCTGATTTTTCTGATTTTTTATGTCTTTTATTGACCAATTGTGAGTAAAACTAATTTTAAGTGATTAAAAATCACTAATTTCACTCACAAAGTGGATACCTAGGTAAAGTGGGTATTTTGAGTCCAAAAATGAATACCCCCAAGGCATATAATGTCTCCTAGTACCACTTATTTAACTTAGGAATTATTTACAATTAAATTATCCCGATCTTGCGGGAAATTTAATTTTTGCATAAAACATTAAAAAACCTAAGGGGGACTTAGCGCATTTCCACGAAACTCTAGGAGGATGCTTAGTATGGTAATATACATTAGACACTAGATTTAGATTTTCCAAGCTAAGGTCTAACCATGAGTACACACTCCAGCTTTGGAGGAAATGAGTGAAAAAACTAAAAAATTATAACTTGCTTAAAAATTAATTCAAGCAAGGAATAATTAATAAGTAAAAAAAAACACTCTAGAGTAATGCACTCATGTCTAAGTCTTAGGAGGCTAAGTCTATTACATGTTCATCATGCTAAATTCATCTAATTACAATGCCCCACAGGGGTATGGAAATGTGGTAAAAAAATAAAAAAGGGGCCATGATGGCTTGCTAGACTTCTGAACTATGAATTTTGAACAAGTTTTTGTTCAATCTTTGGCGGCTCAACTGCAAGTCCATCCTAGTGCAACTTCGTGGGTAACAACCCCAAAGGGTGGGACTGCAATAATCACTAAAGTGGTTAACCATAAATGAAGCAGTCCCAAAGGTTCAACAAACCCCTCAAGTTGGGTTTGTTATCGTACAGATTGTAGGTTAGGCAAAGCCTGACCCAATCCACAATAGTGTGACAACTACGGGAGTAACTACCCACTATCACCTTAGATAGATACTCTTGCTTTAGTGATGATAATTCACCACAATGGGGGAATCCTGGTAACCCTAGGTGAATTGAGATGAAAAGTGGAGTAATGGTAAGTGAAACCCCTTATAGTTCAAGTTTGAAGTGGAATGATGGCTTGGAAAAGGGTCTTGAATGAGGGAAAATGGTTGCCAAAGTGTAATGTACCTGCATTGAGTGTTGTATCTGCCTGAGACAAGACAATTTATCGAAATACAAGTCAGATAATCAAGGGGACAAGCAAGTGAAGCTTGTTGTCCTAAATTACAGCAGTAATCAAATATATGTATCAACAATGATAACTGCAGAATTAACCATCAAAAGCATCAAATATTTATTGGACAATGGAGCACTAAACAAGTAGATAATATTTCAATATTTAAGCACAAATTTTGATGGTGAGATAAGGCTGCTACATGAAGTTATTAGCAAAGTATAAAGGCATCCCTATTGCTGTAGCAAAACGTTGTTACAGCAGCAACTTCTACTCAAAGAAATCAATAAACAACTTGCCCTAAAGATAGCCAATACCAAGTAGATTAACAATAGCAACTTGCCAACTATTTTCAGTGGTAGAAGAGTGAGAGATAAGAGATTATAAAGTGATTTTGCAACAGCCCTAGTGGTTGTAGCATAAGCTTATAACAGCAGAAATAAATCCTTGGCTAAGCAAGATGCCCTAGTGGCTCAAGCAAGCTAATAGCATATAAAATTGATTCCAATTTAGACAAATGCAATATCTCCACAAATCATACTTTCCAATGCAACAATTTTGTTTCTCCAATGCAATTTCAGATTAGTGTCTAGTCTATTGGGTTATGGAGTCTTGGTTGTAAGAGTTGGATCCACTACTTCTCTAGAGGTGTAAGCCCTTTTACTCCCTAGAGCAAGTAAATCCAACAAGGTAAATCTAGGAGGGTGTAAGCCCTTTTACTCCTACCAACCTTGAAAAAATGACTTATCCAATAACAATTAAGATGAACTTGGTGGAGGGTGTATGCCCTTATACTCCTCCAAGGGTTTTAGACAAGAATAACATGAAACAAGAAGAAATTACCAACAAATGAAGAAAATTCCTTACCAATTCCACAAGATAGCAAGATAAAACCCTCTTCTACCAAGTAAATTTCATCAACATGCAAAAGACAAGCCTCCAAGAGGGTAGCGCACGACTTAGCTCCACAATAGATAAGATAAGTGTTATCACACAAACTGTAGGTTTGGGAAAGCCCAACCCAATCCACAAGATGGCGATAACGGTGGGAGAGTTTTCCCATTGTCATCTCAGATAAACCCTCTCCTCACTTTAGTGAAGGAAGAATCCAACACAAGGGGGAGTCCTGGTTGACCCTAGGGGGAAATGAGACGAAAAGTGAGACGATGGAAGTGATGCCCCTATAGGTCAAGATACTTAGTGGAAGATAGTTTGGAAATGAGTCTTGGAAGTGGTTAATAGTTGTCAAGAAACTTGAGTACATGCAAAAGATGATTGTACTTGCCCGAGACACAAGAAAAGACGAGTATACAAGCTTATGGTTAAGTGGACAAGCAAGTTAAGCTTGTTGTCCCTATTTGCAGCTGTCAACAAAAATATACATCAGCAAGTAAATGATTATTAAAGCTGCTAACAAGATGCTAAAAGTCAGGTAAATGATTGAAGAGATAAGCTAGCAATCACTAGTGTAACTCAAGTATGAAATCACAAGACTTTAGCAATAAACCAAGTCTATTATAAACAAATATTGCAGAGATATTTTATCAGCCTTATGGCTGTAGCAAACTATTGCTACAACAGAAAATTTCAACCCACAAAACAAGCAAGTAAACCACCCAAAAAGTGCGTCGAGGCTAGTAGATTATAGGGGCATTTTATTAGCAACTTTTGACGGTTGAAAAGTAAGTTATAGTCAAAATAGAGAGTAATTTGTTGTGGCCCTAATGGTTGTAGATTTTATTGAGTTATAGCTCCAAGAAGACTAGGCAAAACAAGACACCCTAGAGGCTTTAGCAACCTCAAAGCATCAAGAAAAGATTCCAACTTGAACAATATCAATATGTCTTTAAATCACGTTTACCAATGCAAACAATTTATTTCTCCAATCCAAACTTTAGATTAGTGCCTTTAAAATTTGGGTGAATGGAGTCTTGAAAGCATGAATTAGATCAACAAAATCCCCAGGGGTGTAAATCCTCTTACTCTCTAGGGCATGCATATCAAACTAAGGTAACTCTAGGAGGGTGTACACCCTTGTACTCCTAGCAACCTTGCAATAAATGACTTGTAAACTAGCAAATGAGATGAAGCTTGATGGAGGATGTATGCACTTATACTCCTCCTAGGGTTTCAACCAACAATAATCATGAAATAAGCAGAAAAGAATTAACAATTGCAGATTTTCCTTACCAATTTCAAGAGAGATGCAAGATCAAACCCTAGTTTCACCAAGCAATGACCATTCATAAGCAAGAGAAGAAGCCTCCAAGAGGTGCACACCACCTTAGCTCAACAATTCACCAAGAGAGATCACCAAAAATCATTTGCACAAGAGATAGATACCAAATTTCCCAAGTAGGGCGCAAATTTCAGCCACAATAATCTTCTCACAATGGGAGAACTATGATGAAAATGAAATAGAAGTGATCTGTATTTATACAAATCCTCCTAAAAGTGTTTGTCCACTTAATTTTAGGGTAAACCACAAAGTAAGGGGTCAACAACCCTTACTTTGCCCCTTTACAAAAGTAATTTGACTTAAATTCGAAATTTGTACAAAAGAAAACCCTAATGTGACATCATCCCTCTGAGGGGTTATGTTTTGGCACCCTTTTGCAAGTCGTTGGAGTGGAATATGGAAGTCGTTGGGCCTTCTAGGGCCTCCCTCTCTTGCGCTAGGGTTTCTTCTTTCAAGACATGCCTTCTTCCATGAAAACGTGCCAAGTGTCAAGTCAATCAACACCACCACCCCAAACCCTAGCCCCATAAGACATCAAGCCTTCCAAATGTTACGTTTTGGCCTCCAAAGGCAAAACGTTGGGCTAGTAGGGACATAGGTGAGGTCCTCCAAGGTGTCTTTGTGGCCTCCAAAAGCTGTCATCGTCGTCTAGAGTGTGGGCCATGGTATCCGACCTGTGGGCTTCAGGCCCCAAGGAAGCCCATGCTAGGCTTGTTTTTCCAAATCTGTCCACCAACTAGGTCCTGCAAAGACAATGAATACGCCCTCCAAGGATATCAAGTCAAATGCATCATGATAAGTAAATCAAGTCAATAAAAGAGTCATCTAAGCATGTACATCAAAACCACCTCATCAAAATAAACAAGTGCTCAAAGACCCTATGCAATTTGCCAAGTTTAGGTATGGGAGGGTTGACAAAGCGACCTATTGGGTGAATCATACCTCAGGTTTAGGAGTGTTTCTCAAGTGGACTCGTCTCTAGTTCATGTGGACAAAGTGACATGGATGGGGGCATGACTTTTGGTTATGGGGTTCATGACATAAAAGGGATCATAGTATCTCATTTATGGGTGCCTTTGTAGAGGGTGTGTTGCACCTTCGTTTCCAATGCAACCTTTTTCTAAGCACATTTATTTCCTTTTGTTCTTTTAAGATGTTTCCAAGTTGAAGCCAAGGTGGGGCTTCTACCTAAGCATGAAAAGCAATGCCCACCTTGACTCTACCCTGGTCACATCATGCTTCCCCAAGTTGAAGACAATGTGTGGGGCTTCTACTTAAGCATGAAAAACAGTTCCCACACATGCTCCAACTTGGTTGGCATTTTGTATTAGCTATTTTCACGTGTCCCATCAGTTTCTTATGAGAGACATTTCATTGTCATCGGGATCCCTGGGCGAGCATCTAGAAGGTTCATGATTGGATTTTATCTTTTGCCAGCTACAAGCCTCTGGGCCTTTAGCCCCTTCTTCCCATGAAATGAGGACAATCCCTTCTTGGGTTAATACACCAGAAAATCCCAAAAGATGAGGAGATGAGGGGATGAAGTGTGGAAAGTGGCAAGTATGGTTGGGAATGGTATGATGACCTGTCAGGACGACCTCCCAATAGCAAACCTATCCCTAAGGGTGACCACTTACTAGGGCACAATGTCAACCACCATGGTGAAACAAAGCAAAGAACATAATTTCCAAGCATACGTTACATAATCAAAAGTAGTTTAAAATGCAACAAACTCAAATGCCTCAAATATTGAAATGACACTTACCATAATACGTGGCTTGTACCTCATGGAGCAAGACCCATTGTCTTTCAGAAGCAAGCTGATGTGGTCGATACCCTCATGACGAACCTGAGATCTGTGGTGGTGAAGCGAGCCTCTATCTGTTCAAGTGGACATTGTTGGTCAAGTTGTATCTCGGTACTCCATGTTTGCAACCTAAGGGCCTCGAGACATCATCTCCTTAGTTATCCCTAGGAATGGGGATAACAATAAGCATCCACAATGTCGCAGAAGAGAGCGATATAGACCAAATGCCCAAAGAGGGCAAACATTTCAACCAAGAATGTCTTGCTCTCAAGTGAGAATATTATGATAATGAAATGATCTAGGTCTTTTATTTATACAAGACCTCAAAATAAAGTTTGTCCACATAACTTTAGGGTAAAACACAATTAGGGAGGCCGACTTCCTCTAATTTCCCCTTTACAATTCAAAAATTGATTTTACACAAAAAGAAACCCTAAAAAGATGACATTGTGCCTCTAAAGGGTGACATTTTGGCATTTTTAGCAAGTCGTTAAGTTGTTGAAGAAGATGTTGGGCCTCCAAAGGCCATGTGTCATTGTTCCAAGTGTCCTCTTCTCCATCAATCATGCCAAGTCGTCATATAATATCACCACCATCATCAAACCCTAGCCCTAAGTGAGACGTCAAGCCCAAAAAGTGTAGCGCATAGCCTCCAGAGGCAAATCGTTGGGCAAAAGAAGGCTAGGTGTCATCCTTTAAGATGTCCTCTCATGCCTCCAAAGGCATCGTTCATCATTTGTCTTGCCCAAAGGTGTGGGTCATGGCATCCATCTATGGGCTACATGCCCCAACGAAGGCCCAAGCTAGGCTTGTTCCTTCACCACGTCCATCAAACAAGGTCCTACAAGGACAAGTGAATTCGCTCTCTAAGGGTCTCAAGTCAAGTGTACCATGCCAAGTAAAATCACATTTAATACAAGAGCCACCTAAACATGTGCATCAAAACTACCTTTTCAAATTAAACAAGTGCTCAAAGACCCTATGCAACTTGCCAAGTTTAAGTATGGGAGGGTTGCCATGGTGACCTATTGGGTGAATCATTCCTCAAGTTAGGAAGTGTTTCCTAGGTGGACCTTCTCTAAACCATGTAAAGAGTGTGAAGTGGATGGGAGTAAAACTTTTGTGCATGGGGTTCATGACATACAAGGGTTCGTATTGTCTCATTTATGGGTGACTTTGTAGAGGGTGTGTTGCACCTTCATTTTCAACGCAACCTTTTTCCAAGCCCATTTATTGCCATTAATTAATTAAAGTCCAAAACAATTGGGTACTATAAGACATCGAAAGAAAAGAGTATCGAAACGTCACTTGAAGCTAGACGTACACAGAGTGCCATATGCATGGAAAGAAAGGGACACCGCATAAGTGTACACACCTGAACAAGCGGGACATCTATATAATGTGAGTTTTCTTTTGCAGGTATTCAAACTCTTTAGGAGAAACGTTTCATTGTTCTCAAGACCTCTTTGGGCGAGCATCTAGAAGGTCATAATTTGTAATGTCCCCATTTTTTGACATTATTATGTTACAGAGTGTTATGCCTACCAAAGTAGCTAGATGGGGGTGATAGCAATTTCAGGAGTTATTGAGGGGTTTTATTGCGCCCAACTTGCATCGTTCATCATATTTCATCATCAGGATCCATTCCACACAACTCGTCTTTGGCTTCGTTGCATTTCAATGATTTCCGTAATTTTGAGTTGTTATGGGTAATATTTTAATTAATTTCACTAAGAAGGTCATTTTGGGCATAATACTTGGAGAAACCTCTTAGTGTAATAGCCCATCGGAATCGGGAGAAAGAGCACTATAGGATTAGATGATGAGAAGTGACTTTCAGTGGTCGAAAAAGCCATAGGGATGAATAAATCACTTTTTAGAGGCAAAAAGGCTAATTAATTAATAAAGTGATTTAATTAAGGAATAATAAAAATAAAGTAAAAGTCACTTGGAGAGAAAAGGTGAACAGGGGGGATAAAAGAGTGATAGGGGCCTCTATTCTCTCATTATGTTGATTCTCATTTTGATGTTTGGCTTCTTGCTAGAGAGCCTGTGATACTTGGGGGTTTTGAGGGTTTTGACTGAACAAACTCTAGAGATCAGCTCAGTGGTGAAAGATTCCACCTCTCTTGATCCAAGCTTGGTCAAGGAGGTGAAAGATTCCTCCCTCACCATTCTTGCACAGATTCTATCTCAGTTCAGATCCATTCCAATCATCAGTTAGTGAAAGACGGCGCAACATAGAGGGTTTCTGTAGAAAGGGTGCACCAGTTAGCAAAGGAGAGTTCGATTTGGTTTGTGGAGCTTGGTTTGGGACAAACCTTGATTGGAGGCTCTTGGCCATCATCAGATCGCCTCTTTTGGCACTTATGGGGGTTTTTTATCCTCCAAATTCATCATCTTTCAGAGCTGGGCGAAATTACTCAAGAGAGGCGCAACTTGGGTTAGAGATCTATTGTTTTGGAGCCTCATTTTCCACCTACAACAAAGGAGACTTCTCATATGTGTTCAACTACGCATATACTACAATCTGGCAGCCTTTTTTTGGAGCTTGGGAGCCAAATTTGAAGAGAGCGATTTACTTTGGGAATCTATAGCTAGCAAGGGCACAACTTCAACAAAGGAATCTTGTTATTCAGCAAGGAACATTGCTAGATCTATAAGATCTTCATGTAGCCTAGGAAGTGTTTGGGAAGTGTTTGGTAGGAGTTTGGAGTTGCATATCTTGCCATTGGGTGCCATCTACAGACAAAGTATTGTTAAGGTTTAAGCTATTATTAGAGTTCTTTGCATTTCACTAGATAACAATAGCATAAGATAGGATTACTGACAAATACACAATCACAAGAGACACATCATTTATCTTGGGGAACCCTTATGGGGGAGAAAACCTAACAAAAGTTCCTTATTATAGATAGCCAATACAATGCCAAGAGATAACTCAAACAAATACATAAAGTCCTCTCCCAAGAATGCGCCTCTCTCTCTCTCTCTTTCTCTCTTCTCTAACTGCAGCTTCGAAACTTGCTTCTCAATGAACAAGTGAGTGTGTGTCTAAATGAGGTGCTAGCCTCCTTATTTATACAAATCTGGCATGTGTGGAGGTGTCTCTTCATTGGTAGGGCCAACTTCTTCTTCTGGGTGGTTATAACCACCTTTAATATATTATGGGCTCCCTTTAATATATTCTGGGGCCGACTTCTTATTCTGCCTATTACAATTATGTTTTGACCAATCCGCAAAAGGGGATTTGGTCTTTTACAATAGCCGACATGATCAATCCGCGATAGGGGATTGATCTAATGAATAGTGCAACAATAATAATTAGAATACACTTTGCAGTTACATTATTTCAACACTCTCCCTTAACAAGAAGGGTATTCTACAACAACATCAGGTGAGAGAGAGGACAACATCATCAACAACATCAGGTGGGTGAGAGGACAACATCATCAATATCATCTTGGAACACTGACTGGCGTATCTATAAATCATCGGAAGTTTTTCTCATCGGCAACATCGTCATCCTCAATGGAATGAAATCATCATCTGCATCAATATGGATTAGTATAAAACTAATACATCATCATCTGCATCAATATGGATTAGTATAAAACTAATACATCATCATCACAACACGAGGTTGGTCACATCATCACAGCACGAGGCTGGCTCATCATCACAGCATGAGACTGGCATATCATCACAGCACGAGGCTGGCACACTACACAACAATTAAGTTGGAATCTCAACACAACAATTAAGCTGGAATCACAACACAACAATTAAGCTGGAATCACAACACAACAATTAAGATCGATTCACAGCACAACAATTAAGTTGGAATCACAATACTAGATTGGCTTTACGTCACAACAATTAAGCTAGAAGCACAGTACTAGGTTGGCATATCTCAACACAGTACTAGACTGGCTTTACGTCACAACAATTAAGCTGGAAGCACAGTACTAGGCTGGCATATCTCAACATAGTACTAGACTGGCTTTACGTCACAACAATTAAGCTGGAAGCACAGTACTAGGCTGGCATATCTCAACACAGTACTAGATTGGCTTTACATCATAGCAATTAAGCTGGAAGCACAGTACTAGGCTGGCATATCTCAACACAACACTACTCCCCCTTTCGAAGGAGGTCCTTTCGGACTATACCAAGCTTATCTCGAAAGTGCTCAAACTTTACACGAGATAGAGGCTTGGTCAACACATCGACAACCTCTTCATCCATGCTAACGTATTGGAGCTTTATGGCTCCTCTCTACACCATGTCACGGATGTAATGATATCGGATCTCTATGTGCTTCGACTTGTCATGAAATACATGATTCTCTGTCATCTTTATGCAGCTCTGGTTGTCACATAGGATCGTGGTTGCTTCCATCTCTAGGTCGAATAGACCGGTCAACAACTTTCGAAGCCATATAGCTTCGCAGCTGGCAGAACACGCAGCAATGTATTCTGCTTCTGTTGTACTGAGAGCAACGCTGGATTGCTTCCTACTCTGCCATGAGATCATGGCTGATCCCAAACTGAAACAACATCCTGAAGTGCTCTTCCTGTCAGAGACACTTCCATCCCAATCTGAATCAGTGTTCCCACTCAGTGTGAAATCATGATCTCCATCATAGTTGAGACCACAATCCAATGTACCCTTAAGGTACCTCATCACATGTTTTGCAGCAACTAGGTGAACATGTCTGGGTTCTACCAGAAATTGGCTCAAAGTGTTCACGGCAAAAAAAATATCTGGTTTGGTGTTTGTCAGATACATCAGTGATCCAATGATCTATCTATACAGCGTGGCATCAATCAAATCTGACGAAGTATCGACCAGTATCTTCAGCTTCGTTTCCATGGGTGTATTCATGGACTTGCACTCCAACATGTCGAATCTCTTCGGGATTTCCACTGCATACTTCCCTTGGTTAAGGAAGATTCTCTCTGGGCTCTGCCATATCTCAAGACCTAAGAAATAATGCATTAGGCCAAGGTCTTTCATTTCAAATTTTGAAGCGATCTTCTTCTTACATTCGGTGATGAGCTTTTCTTCTCTAGTTAAGAATAAGTCATCCACATACAACAACAATATCACCGGCTCATCATTCATAACCTTGAAGTAGAGGTTAGAATTAGCTTTACTCTTGGTAAAGCCCAAGCTCATCAAAAAGTTGTCTATCCTCTGCAATATCAAGCTCTAGGGGCTTGCTTCAACACGTACAGATCCTTCCTCAATTGGCAGACATGAGTCTTTCTATCTTCAATCTTCAAATCAATTTTTCTCATTACATTGCACCAATCTGGTACACTTGCTCAGTTGCAACTCAATCTGCACAATCATGTGCTAGCTCTATGTGCTTTTTGCAAGGCACTATCTGTCTCATTGTCTGGGAGTATCTCCTCTACTTTCTCTGCAACTGTTCCTTCTAGAATTTGGGATTCTGCACTTGCAGCTACTCTGAGGCTGAGAATGACCGCTTCATTCTCACTGTGGCTGCTAAAATCTGAGAGTAACTCCTCTTATTTTATCACGGCAACAGTTTCATCTGAAACTGAGAGTGGCTCAATAATTGATACTGTGGATAGCTCTTCTTCTTTCATGGGGGTAATGCTATCATAGTCATGTCTTCATGACCCAACTGATGTACTGCACCAACTGCCACTCAAATTTTAAATATGGGGATTGCTCCCCCTGCATCTCATACTATATATGAATCATGGTTGTTCTGGTTGTCTTCATAAGTACTGGAATTGTTTCTTCAATAAGTGTCTCGTCATACTCTTCTCCCCTTTTGTTGGGAGAATCCTCTGGACATACATCAGGCTTTGTACATTTGCAACACATTTGATCTGTATAGATCAATATTAGAAGTCAATACTGACTTCTCTTCTCACGGAAGAATTCATATTCTAGTCTTTCTGACTGGCTTCCTTTTTTGTCACTGAAACAAGTGAATCATCCCTGAGGTTTCATATTTCCTAGGAGTCTCTGAAGTTACGATCTAGTCTTCTCACGGCATCTGTCTTCCAGTCCTGGAAGTTGTCTCTTCATCTGATCCTTTCTGAGATCAGGCTTACTCTCGATTTCTTCTGAGTCTACAAGGACTTCATCATCTCTTACAGGGTATACTTGGTGTTGCATACCAAGTCTAAATATGGAAGACATAGTCAGGCTTCAAACGAGATTTGCTTCCCGTTCTAATGTTCGGTCATCTTTGGAGCCTTCTGCTCCTTTCAATCGATCTTCATATGAGATATTTTGAATCTCAAGAGATAGCCTCTTCTTCATCTTCTTTGGTGCATGAGTGTATATGGTCATGTACATAGTCTACTTCATTTCTCATATGTTGCCTTCTGCAACCTTCACTGTAGCTTTTCTTAGGGTTATCACTTGTGACCTGAAACAACAAGCAAGAATAATATCCTTTTGATAATAATAGATAAAGCAATAGCACGAATAATCATCACAGTAGCTCCTTTAGAGCTATCACTCATGGCTTGTCTGAAGCAACGATCAAAAGTAAGAGACACACTATAAAATGAGGTCAACACTCTTATAGTGTTGTGATCGAACATTCCTCCATGGCAACTTGTAACCTGTTATCGCACAGTTTGTAGTTTAGGTCACAGGCCAAGGGATAAGGATCAAATTGGCGTAACAGGAACCTTCCCCACCCAATGTCACCTCGATGGGGAGGTTCTTTTTGTTTAGGGAGGTTAGCCCAGGGGAAACGTCCCCGGTAACCTGGGGTTTGAAGAGGCAGAAAGTATAAGGTCAAGTTTTAGAGTTCCCTCCTCACAGGTTACCACCAATGTCAGACAGTCCGGCTAATCAGCCAATAAAAGAAGTGTATGCCCTATTGAAAACACCTGCCCGGAACAAGACAACAACAACACAATATATGTATTTGCAGGCTATAACTCAAAGGGTTAGTACTTCTATGACTATCTGATATTATTCAATAAGCAATGCAATAGATATAAAATGAAGTCAACGTTTTGTCAATTAGCTTATGAAAGACCATCAATTCATCAATATCCAAAAGGATGACTAAGCCAACAACATATCCAATCAACTATTTGTTCAATAAATGATTGAAATCATCACTTAATTGCTTATATTCAAGTTTTGCTGTGTCAAGATGAAATATCCAACTGTGACGTCAGCCCTAAATAGGTTAGTTTGTTAGTTAGGGTTTGAAAATTTAAAGTTTTGAAAGTAGTTTTGCACACTAAAACTCCAACGTTGGAGATCAAATATCAGTGCCTTAGGGTATATGGAGTCAAAAGATAAGGGCACAGGGTCTTGAAAGGATGATGACTCAAAGACTAGAAGGTAGGGTTCTATGGTGCTGCAAAGGCAGGGCCCTAGAATCAAAACTCTGGGGGAAAGAGGCCCACTCCGGTGTTGCTTAAGCAAGGCCTCGTGCTCTTTCCTCCTTCTCTAAATTGACTTGGCAAAACGGCTAGCTTAAAGCATAAATCTATGGGAGAAAGTGTTGCAATGACAAATCTTTCAAACCCTAGAAGGTGAAACCCTAGGTGTAGGCAATCTAGGCCTAGGACGTCTCCTTTTTTCAACTTATAGACTTCAACGCTAGCTCAGAAGAAAGAAGGCAAGTGTAGCAATGGCTAGGCTCTATCTCTTTTCTTCAATGGCTGAAAGTCTTTCTCTCTAAGGGGACATGTAACAATGACCTACTTGTGTGCTTGTTACCTAGGGTTTTAAATCAGCAATACAATAAGCAAATGTAAGAAATTACACCTACAGCCATTCATTTAAGAAGTTTTGCAAGAAAATTTACTTACATGTCATGAAGAAAAGCACAAGCAAACCCTAGTTGTAAACCTTCCTTGAGAGAAATGCCATAAATGCCAAAAATATCCTTCCAATAGCAAGTGCGCCTCACTTTAGACAACAAATTTACCCAAGAAGGGCGCAAAAATCAGATCTCACTTGTGTGAGTCAAGTGTGTTATGTCAAAATGAGGGAAAACATCCTCAATTTATATCATCCAATGACCTTTAATTAAAAATTAGGTCATTAAAACAGCCGACAAGGCTAATAACTAAAAATCATACTGTTTTACATTAAACTGCCTAAACAAAACCCCAAATGAGCAGTAAGCAGGACATCTAGCCCCTCTGAGGGAGACGTTGGCCCTTTTTAGGGAAAATCTCAGCACTAGAAGACAAACGTTGACCCTCTCTGGGCCTCCAAACTCTGCCACACGTGCCAAACTGTCCTGTAAAGCTGCCACACGCTAGAGGTGACGTCAAGGATCTCTAGAGGACGTCCTGGGTCAACAGAGGGACACGTTGCACCTGCAGTGGGTCAACCCCCTAGGGCTGGGCTCAGCCAAGGCATCCTGGATGAAAATGTCTTTCTTCTTCTCTCGTGCAAAGGCTC